>VZRS01004447.1:30663-79794 GCA_013398055.1 Ifrita kowaldi | reverse complement strand
ACATCCCTCATCCCCCGACATCCCCCGGCGCCGCCTGTTCAGGGGCTGTGCCCGCGGGCTGCGCGGCTCTTAGCAGCATTACGGCGGCGGTTGGAGATTACGGTAACTGTCGCCGGGCGGCGGTGGCCCTGGCGGTGGCCGTGGCGGTGGCCGTGGCCGTGGCCGTGGCGGGGAGCACCGGGCAGGTGAGCGGGTCCCTTCCTTTCTTCTCCAATGTCACAGCTCCAGTCGTACTTCTGATGCAAATGCAATGGCTCAAGGAAGAGCAGGTTTTCTCCTGTTCTCAGTGAAACGGTGCCACGTCCTTGGCATGAGAGGCTCTGCTGTGCCCCCTTGGAGCCCGGGGCTGTCACCCACCCGTGCTGGTGACTGCTGGAGCTGGAGGTGGAAGGTGCAAAGTACAGAGCAAACCGCTGTACTGCGTTCTCGCCAAGCCCCCTCCCCGCGGTGTCCCGTGGCTCTCTGACCCCCTGATGTTTCCATAAGTGAGGAGCCCTCGCCAATCTCCAGGGCAGGGCTGAGGGGAAGAGATGTCCCCTGTCCCTCAGCCCCGCTGGTGTGAGCTGTCCTGCAGCCCAGGAGCGTTCCCAGCTTTGTCCTGTGACTTGCACGGTGCCAAAGTGATGAGCAGAAGAGTCAAAGACCACTCAGCTCTTCCCGGGCATTGCTGACAGCGGTGCTGTCCATGGCACCAAAACTCCAGCACCTCCAGGACTGCAAATTTCCCGTTTTCCAGGTGGCCGGGCACCAGAACGTGCTTTTGGCCCCAAAGCACCGAGAGCCCTGCCCAGGAGGGTCCTGATGCAGAGGACAGCTCACCTACGTCCTTAGCTGATCCACACGCCACCATGGTTCCCGCATCTCTCCAGTTGCACTCCGATGACAGACAGTCCAAGGATTTCACTCGCTTCCTGCCATTCCAGCTGTCCATGTCCATCCTGGGTAAAGCTGCTCTGATTTTCCAGGGGTGGTTTCTCCTAAGGGTAAGGAATGGTCTCCGGTGGGGATTAGAAAATCTGTCCCTTTAACTTCCCAGGGCTTTTGGATCCAAAATCCCTGGATGCCTGTTCTGCTGTGAACAGTCACTGGGAATTCCTGGTCAGGCAGGTCCAGGAGGACAAGGAGTGTCGGAGCACAGTGCAGAAGGACCTCCTGCAGTTGCAGGTGGGACACCTGGGCTCCAGCCACTATTATGCACTTTAAAAAGAGCGGGTTTTGGTACTGCCCAAGCTGCTACATGGAAATTCCTGCACCAGAGGCTGCCCCCACCTCTGCCATGGCCCTTCTACCTCCAGATGCAGAGCAAAGCCTGGTGACACTTCACACTGTCACAAGGAAGCAACAGAGAACGGCTTTTACTCTCCTTTAGAGAGCCTGTGACTCTAAAAATGGATCCAAACATTCTCGTCATCAAGAAAGCAGAGTTTGATCACAATGAAAATTTCCAGCGGTAGTGGAGATTGGGCAGAGCTACAACAGCTCCCAAAGGAAGGAGCTTCATTTGCTCCACACAGGGCAAGGGAAATGCAAGGTCTGTGTGAGGAGCTGGGGGTGGTGGCTGGAACACAGGAACACAGAACTCCTGGGAGAGGCTTGTCCTGGCCAGCAGGACCTGCCACAGACTGAGCGAGGTGTGAAGGGGCATCCCCCAAGAGACAGTGTGGAGTCTCTGATGCTTTGGGTTGTGAGGGCAGCACAGAAACTCAGCTCTGTGCTGACCTTCAAAAAATGCTTCAGGGAAGGTTTCACAGGCTCAAAATGAATCTTAAGTGTTGACCGAGGTGTTTTGAGAGCCTCTCATCTCAATGAGTTTGGATTCTGAATCAACTGAGTGCCTGCCAAAGACGAGATGAGTTCGAAATTTTGCTGCTTATTAAAAGCTTAAGATTAGAGTTTGGAAAAAATAATAAAAAGCAATTATTTTTCACCAGAAGTTAAACCTTAGATAGATGAAGTGCTAAATGTAAGCCAGGTCTCAACAACAAGCCAGTGTGTGCAGCTCAGCTTTGCAGGGAACCTCAGCATCCCGCGGAGATGAGCAGCACCCCTGCGTGCGTGAGCTCTGCGGTAATTGTTGCCTCTATTGGTTTGTTCCAGGAGTTGTGTCCTAGAAAAACCATTCCAAACTATGCTAAAAGAGTCGATGTGCAAATTCCCCAGTTAAATGATGAGGGTGAGGCCATCGAAGTGAAGGACAAGGAGCAGAACAAGAGACGTAAATCAAAGGTTTGTTGGAGGCTGTTTGCCTCCCATGGATGCTGCAGTTCAGAGTTTGGGGAGGAAGGACTGGTCTCGGAAGACAGCACAGTGAATTTGGAGTTGCTCTGCGCTTCTCCCACTCCTGCTTTTGGATTGTCCCATCGTGAGCGATTCAGGGCCAGGGCTTGCTCAGCACCTTCCCACACGGGAGGGAGTATGGGAGGCATTCCCAAACTTCTGCCTCGTCCTCGTGTGTCCCCAGTCACAGGACAGCCCTGGGGCCAGGAGCCTTCTTCCCACAGAATAAAGGGTGCAGCTCTCACGGCTTTCATTTATGCCACAGAACACAGCCAGGGAACAACCCCAGACTAAGCAGGGACTTGCTGCACTCTGGTTTTCCTTATTGACACTCTGGGTCTGCGTTGGGCTCCTCACTAGAGCTGGTATGTTCAGTGCTATGGAATAATGCTGCATTCCTGCCTCCCTGAGTTACTTTTCCTTATTTCTCTTGCCATCAGACGGAGGATTTCGGTCTGCACACAGCCTATCAGGAAATGAAAACTCACAAGATTGAGCTGGAAGAGAGGAATGTCTTCTGTGGCTCCTACAAGATCCGTGTCCTCATGGAGCAGTGAGTAGAGTGCCTGGCTGTGGGGCCAGCAGCAGCTTTAGGAAAGCTGCTCCATTCCCTGTGATCCTCCTGGATGGCTGGAAAAGGTTCCTCAGCATCAGTGTTAAGAAATCTCAATTTTTCAAATAAAGATACCAAGATAAGCTGTTTTTAAAGGAATAAGGATTAGTGATCCGTGGTGTATCCCAAGAGGGGCTGGGAGGAGCCCTCGCTCCTCTGCGAGGCCACCCAGGTACGAAGGGGGAAGTGCAGATTTAGGGACCGTGGCTGTGGTGCCCTGCAGAGGATCCACCACGGGAGTGTTGCCCACCCTGCTCAGTTAAACACAGGGAAATGCTCTCACAGACCTTGCAGCTGGCTAAAGCTCACCCCAGCCACTGCTTCTATCCAGATCGGACAGGACAAGGATAATCCATTACAGTGGTGGGGATTTGGTGGTCGCTGCCTCTGCCAACAGAAAAGTGAGGCTGCTCCATGTGCCAGGAGGGAAGGAAGTGCCTCTTCTGCTCCAAGGCCATGCTGGGCCCATCAGAACGCTCTGCCTCTGTGAGGACAAAGGGCTCCTGGTCAGCACCAGCTTTGATCTCAGCATCAGGTGAGCTGGGGCTGTGCCTGGGACACCCAACTCTGGCAAACCGAGGGGAAAGGGAAGGATATGGGTAAAACTTTAATGCTAAGCCTGACTTGATCTTTCCAATTTCTCTGACACCTTAGTGGAACAGCTCCTGACTTTAACCCGCTGTGTGTGAGGGAAGAGTTTCGAATATTAAATAGGAGATAATCATGGAGTCACAGAATGGTTTGGGTTGGAAGGAATTTTAAGGCTCATCTGGTTCCATGTCTCTTGGGTTGGTGCTCTGTAGGTACTGGAACATTCCCAGGGGTGCCTGTGTGAGAACCTTCACCGGTCACTACGGGACGATCACGTGCCTGGATTCCCACGAGGAGCACTTTGTGTCGGGAGCTGGGGATGGGATGGTGAAAGGTGAGAGCCAGCACTGGGAGCTCCCAGCCAGAGGCAAACACTGGAGCTTAATGGGCAGAGAGCCGGAGCTGGGGTGAGTGGGACACAGGCATGGGGATGCAAAGAAGGGTGTAAGCCAGAGTCCGTTTCCATGAGAGCCTGAGCTGAGGATACACGCACACACACAGTCTCTGATTGTGTCAGAAACTAAATTCTCATTATTTCTGCTTTTATTCAGAATTAATGGCTATGAGGCTGCAATGCCAGCCCAACTCTTGGGCAAGTGCTATTAACTTTCAGCTTTGCCAGATGTTTCCTTACAGAATAAAGGTGAAAAAGATGTGCTTTTTCTGGACTTTAAATTTAATTTTTTTGCCATGCAATTATGCTTTTTAAGCCAACACTCAGCTCCTCACAGAGCTGCAGGTACAAGGTGTGACTGTAATCCAGTAGTATTTTTTAATTCATGTTGTACTCCCAACACTCATCATTGGGGCAGACGTATTTTTAATTCTCCTCCCTTTTCCCCAACAGTGTGGAGCCTGAAGAGTGGGAAATGTCTCAGGACTCTGATGCACAACAGCCCAGTGTGGGCAGTGAGGATGGACAGGACCCACGTGGTCAGTGGGTGCCACCGAGGGCTGGTGAAGGTCTGGAGTGCTGAGACAGGGGCTCTGATCAAGGTGAGATTCCTCTTAGGTGGACAATTCTGTGCTAAATGGTCAAAACTCTCTGATAGTTCATCACAGTGTTTTGCTTTTGCCAAAGACTTTCTAAAAAAGAAAACAATCCCCCCAAACAACCCCCAAAGCAGTCTAAACCAATAAAGGAAACTGCAGATAATTAAAAAACTGACTTGCAACCAGCTGTTGATTTTAAGGCAGGGTGTGATTTGCTTCACCCCCATCACTGCTTGCTCTCTTCAGATTTGTTCATCTCTGCTCCTGTAGAAACCTTGCAAACCTGGGGAGATGATGGGAGAGCTTCACTAACCTGGGGCTGGAGGCACCAGGGGTCAGCCCCAAATGGGAAACTTGCTCTCAGAAGCAGTTTCTGGAGCTGAAGCTGGCCAGCTGTGGGGGCATTGAGAGTCTGTGAATTCCCTGAGCAGGTGTCCAGGATCAGTGTCAGTCCATACCTGGGAGAGGAGTGAAGCTCTTTACCTGTGGAGAAACTGAGAGATGGCCCAGATAGCCCAGAGATCCCAGCTCCAGCTGAGCCCCTTCCCCTACAGCCAGGGCAGCCCCCTCTCTTCCCTCCAAGGACAACATTCCAGAGACCACAAAGGTCTTGGTGGAGTACCATCTCTTTATCACACGTAAAAAGGATGGAAGAGGGATGTTAATTCCATGCCAGGAGGTCAGCAGCAGCACCAAGCCCAGAACATTTCGGTGACTGTAACACAGTTATCCATAGGGTACACTGGTACAGTAACACCCTATAAAACACTGTCAGGCTGGTGTCCTGAATGCCATAAGACACCTCAGACACATTTACACCCAGATTATTGAGAGTGTTGCACCTTTATCTTTTACTTTGCAGACATTAGAGAGGCACCAAGGCCCAGTTCTCTGCTTGTCCTTTGACCAGTGGCACCTCATCACAGGGAGCAGCGATGGATATGCCCTGGGATGGAGCATGTTGGGAAAACTTAGGAGATGCCTGATAGCTTTCTTCCATCCCAAGTAGGAATCAGATGTGTTTCAAGTAGTATTCAACAGTGGACTGAATCTGTAAAGAAAATGTGCCCCTTACAGCACCAGAAAATGCCTTAATTATCAGTTTTAGGATTTGAAATATCCCCACTTTCACCAATCTTTATCTCAAAGGCTCTGTCAGGCACCACGTAGTCACAAGCAGCATTTTCAGTTTAAACCTGGAACCACCTGAAATGCAAACCCTCGACACTTTATCACAAACAGGGATGACCAAAGACTGGCAGTGCACAGTCCAATGTTCCAAGGATCCCCCTGTGTGCCCCAGGGTGTCACATCACCTGGGCAGCCATAGAGGTGGCCCAGTTTCATGCTGACCAACTGCGTGTTATGCCGTTCTCTCAAACTTTAATTGTACCTACAACTGTGAAAACTGGAGAATCATATGGTTTGCATTGATTTTCCCGGACATAAAACTGAAACTCCAAGTGCAGCAGATGGCCATGACCATATGGTTGCTATGGGGAGCATGGAATCACAGAATCCCAGAATGGTTTGGGTTGGAAGGGACCTTAAAGATCACCTCATTCCAACCCCCTGCCGTCCAGTGGAAGGATGCACTGGGCTGTTGGTTTGGATGTGGAGTGATCTGAGGCTTCTCTGTCAGACCTTTGGAATGTCCTGATCCACTCCTCAGCGCAGGCTGTTGCTGCGGCCACAGCTCTGCTTCTCCTCCAGGCCAAAAGGGCCCGCTGACCATTTCTCCTTGTGAAAGCACCATGGAAGTGCCAACCCTCACCTGGTGTGTTTTCAGGGAAGTCCTGTCCCTGGAGTTCCTCTACCTCAGAGTCATCAGTGGCTGTGCTGATGGACACGTTCGGATATTCAACTTCCTGACTGGAACCTGCCTCAGAGTGCTGGAGCCCACCAGCAGCGGGGACCCCCTGTCTTCTCTCTATGTTGCAGGAAACAGGTTGGTGGCAACAGCTGCCAGCAGGCTCTGACCCAAATTTGGTAGATTACACTAAAATTAAGGAACAGTGTGTTTTTCCTTCTCAAAAAGAACTTTTAAAGGGCTCTACTACTTACTAACTGCTTCAATAATCGGGTTTAGTTCACAGTGGCTGAAGAGTTTTCCTTAGTCTCTTCAGCAGTGTATAATTTCCTGTTTCTCTACAGCTGAAGATACAGACCCAACTGTAAAGCTGAATTCAGAAACTTTTAGGAGGCTGGAGAATCAAGCCAATACCTGACAGTGTCTCTGTCTGCTACAACCTCTTTATAAAGGCCAATAATGAGAAATCCTCCCAGCTTCATTCACTTGTGCACCTCTAACTAAAGGTGGCTCCCAGCTTCTGTGGAAGCAATGGGTAAAACACTGCCGTGTTTTCAAGGCTGGGTTGGCCACACTAAAACACATCAATAAGTGGGCAGCTAAGGAGAAATTAACTCCAGCCCAACCACACCAGCATATCCCTCCAATCCACACTTAAATGCCCCTGATAATATGGCATTTGTAGTTAGATACTTCCCTCCTTTAGCACTGCATTGATCTTGCCCTGTTCACTGCTGGCAATTTTCATCCTAATTATTTTTAAATTAATTTTGCGCTGGAGCTGAATGAAAAGAGCCCCAGAGAGCTCACACAGAGCACGAGTCAAAATGTGCAGTGTCTGGTTGATGGGGTTAATTGCTGCTGCTCCTTCAAGGAGAGATGATTATCTCGGATCCGTTTGAGCCGCGGGGGGTTTGTGTTGCACAGGAGCCCCTCAGGCGGGACCAGCCGTGTCCATGATTCCTGTGCTTTTATGGCTCTTCCCTCCCTTCTCCAGGATGGTGACCAACTCCCCCAGCAGAGTGGCGCTGCTCCAGTTCGAGGATGTGGTGTGGGACTATTCCCTATCCGCTGACAGAGAGGTGGTGAAGGACAAGAAGTCCCGGAGAGGGAAGCGCCAGGGCGCCAGCGCAGAGCAGCGACGAGCTCAGGAGTCTCAGGACAAGCCCCCGGGGTCTCGCCAGCCGTCAAAGAGCCGTGGAAGACCCAAAAGTATCACACTGAGCCTCTGCTTTTCTGGCTTTTCTAAACTGAGCTACAAACCAAGCACCCACTGCCTTCAGCCCAGCCCATATTCACTCCCTCTGCTGTTGTCGAGGGCAGACGTGCTGTTCCATTTCAGTGGTTCTGTCATTTTCTAGGCTTCTGTGAAACCTTTCCGCCTTTTTACAAGGGTTTGGTGTAAATTCAACACATTTTTCAAGACAGGCACTGTCATTTTCCAACTGAGTAAGAGAGAAATCAGTAGTAGTATTCACATTCACACAGCTGGCAGGCTTGGAAACACGCTGCTGATTCAGGGCTTGAATTATTCATTACAAACACCCGAGAAAGTGAGAGAACACCCACACTTAGGATCTGCCATCCCCGGGAAAGGCAACTGCACAGAAACAGCCACCTTTTCAATTGTAACACAGTGATGTGATTTTAACTCAGAGCTATTCAATACAGTTTGATGACAAATCTTCCAGCTCCACAATCAAACTGAGTATTGCAGATAAACTGATGGGCTAAGGAAGGGTTCCTGCTTTTCAGGCCATCAGATGCTCTGCTTGGTGAAAGGCAGGACACAAGGGAATGGCTGGAGCTCTGCCAGGGCAGGCTCAGGCTGGATCTCAGCGAAAGGTTCTCCCCCCAGAGGGTGCTGGGCACTGCCCAGGCTCCCCAGGGAATGGGCACGGCCCTGAGGCTGCCAGAGCTCCAGGAGCGTTTGGACAGCGCTGCCAGGGATGCCCAGGGTGGGGTTGTTGGGGTGTCTGTGCAGGGCCAGGAGCTGCACTGGATGGTCCTTGTGGCTTCCTCCCAACTCAGCCCAATCTGTGGTTCTTTGATTCTATGATCTGCAGTGCGTGGGAAAACCTCTCAACCCCAAATGTGTTGCTTTGCTTTTGGATACAGGTGGTGATGCCGAACAGGGCCCTGCTTCCCCTGCACCTGAGGAGGCAGAAGCCACTTTGCAGCCTGAGCTGCCCAAGAGAGATCCAAGCTGTCCAATGTCCCCTGACAAGTTCCTCTTAACAATCGGCACCCTGCAGAACTCCTGCAAGCCAGCCCCGGTCAGCTCCAGCACTGAGCTCTCTGCAAAGGCCAGGGAAGCACAGCAACACCGCCCTAGAAAGGTGCCAACGTCCAAAACGCCCCTGCAGCACAGAGAGGAGCAGGCAGCCCAGCTCCAGCGTGCCAGGCTGCACAGTGATTCTCTGACCATGACAAAAATCTCAACACCCTTTGAAACCAAAATGCTGCGGCTCAGGCTGCAGAACTCTTTGCACAGCCCCACTGTGAAATCCTCCATCCCTGCTCCCTGTGTTGTGCGTCCCAAGTTTCGTGGCTCGCTGCGAGAAAAGAAAACTCCCAGTGGCCATGGGAACGATACTCCTGGCCCCAAAGATGAGGATCAGCTCATCGACCTCTGCACAGCTCCCTCGGAGCTGACCCAGTCAACACCTGGCATAGCTGCACAGATCAGAAATGAAGTTCCCAGGGGAATAAAGCCCTCCTGCCCCTACGGTTCCCACAGGGACAGTGGGTTCAGGCTTCTGACAGCAGAGCTGGAGGTGCGTGAGGCAGCTGAGGCAGCTCAGCATCAGGCACAGCAGGCAAAGGCCACAGAAGCTGAGAAAAGAGCCAGAAGGAAAGCCTGGCTAAGGAAAATTAAAGGCCTCCCTGTGGATTCTTTTACTGGGGAGAGGAAAACACCTGCTCCGGAACTTGGGCATAACACATTTATCTGAGGTGATCCCTGAGTCCAACTAACAGCCACGACCTGGGGACTCTGGTGTCCAGCTGAGTCTGCCATGTGGCTTTAACTATAAAATACAGATATATTCATTTATATATATTTAAGTATATTTAGTATGTGTAAGTATACTCCCTGTGCTTTTAAGTGTAAAACATCCCCACTGTAAGTTTTCCTAAGGAATACTATTGGTATATTCAGCTGTTTCTCAAGGCACTGAATGGACTGAGCCCTCTCCTGGATTTAACTCCCTAAACCTGCTCTCGTTACAGACATGGCACTGTCTGGCACCAACGCAGCTCAGCACAGGCTCAACCCTGTGAGAATAATAATAAAAACATCTTATCAGAGCTTTTGTGGATTGATTAGAGTGTAGAAGCTGAAGATGTGTGGACTGAAAGCTAAGTGCAGGGTGGGGGAATCAGTGGCACAAAGTCTGCTTGGAGGCCAGGAACTGGGGGTTGATCCTGGGTCTGCTTTTGTTTAACATCATCATTAATTAATGCCCCGGACCATGGGCAGGGTGCCCTCAGATGCCACCAGTCCCAGAGAGGTGCTGCCATCCAGAGGGACCTGGCCAGGCTGGACACAAAGCTGACAGAGCCCCGGGGAAGTTCAGCAGGGGAAGCTCCAGTGCTGCCCTGGGGAGGAACAGCCCCAGCCCCAGTCCCAGCCTCAGGACCTGCGGAAAGCAGCTTCAAACTTCACTTCTATGAAATGCAAAATAGGGGAGGGGTTCCCCATTTCTGTGGATAAATGCCTACATGTACTTGATTGTGGAAGGTTCCCTGTCCGTGGCAGGGGGATGGAACTGGATGATCTTTGAGGTTTCTTCCAACCCCAACCATTCTGTGATTTTGTGGTTTCCAGTAATGTTCAGGACTTAACAGGAAGACAAAAGCTTTTCTAGCTGTTCAGCTTTGAGTATCTGGGCTGGTGTACCAGAAATCTGTTGCATCAGAGGTTTGAGAGAGGCCAATCCTGCCCACAGTCATGTCAAGGGACTTTCAGCAGCAGTTCTGGTTTGAAATTAAAATCTCTGAACCTCTGAAACTCTCCCCACAGCGGGGTTGTGATTAGTGTTAGTTTGTTTAATCCAATGCCATCTCCGACTTGCAAACCCTGGGATGAAGCCAGCGAAAAACAACCTCAGGGCGGCTGGCAGCCGGCTGGCCCGGCACATCTGTGCCACGGCACAGGGACGGTCGCTGCGAGGTGGCTGTGCCTGGGTGGTTTCCAGGCACACGGGATTGCACATTCCGCCACACGATGGCAGCTTCTCCCAAGGAATCGGGGTAAGCCCGGCCCCGCAACCTGTGTCACAACCCCCCGGGGAAAGCGTCTCTAAAGGAAGCCTGACGGAAAAACATCACGGAAAGGCTGATTCCTTTTTGGCCATGACGAAGTGAGGAGGATCAGAGGGTTGTGTTCAGCCCGGAGTGGATAAATCAGCACCTCCCTGCAGCTGTGGGTGCTGAGGTGCTTGGAAGGGGGGACGGGCAAAGGTGGTGGTGTGAGATCAGCCCCAAGGGCAGGGCTGGATCAAGTCCTGCTGTGACGGGCTTTGGCTCAGCTCGGCAGAGGGAAAGCTGGGAGAGGGTGTTGAGGATGGCCTGGAAGGGAATTAACCTGCGGCAAGATGTCAGGCCTGGTACGTGAAGTCACAGATGTAACTGAGGGGAGGCTGCTTCTCATAGAATCACAGAATCACGGAACGATTTGGGTTGGAAGGGACCTCAAAGCCCATCCAGTGCCACCCCTGCCATGGCAGGGACACCTTCCACTGTCCCAGGCTGCTCCAAGCCCCAGTGTCCAGCCTGGCCTTGGGCACTGCCAGGGATCCAGGGGCAGCCACAGCTGCTCTGGGCACCCCGTGCCAGGGCCTGCCCACCCTCACAGGGAGGAATTCCTTCCTAATATCCAATCTACTCTCTGTCAGTTTTAGTGCCTCAGTTATTCACCTTTGAACTGAACTGACCCATTCTGTGCACCTGGACTGTGGCATATGACACAACCTGTGACAAACTGGGTCGTGCAGGACGCGATGCACCCACGAGCAGACAAAGCAGGCAGAGGGGTGGCACGAGAGTTTGGGTATTTTGGTGTGAGCAGGTGTTACTCAGGNTGGGTGGTTTCCAGGCACACGGGATTGCACATTCCGCCACACGATGGCAGCTTCTCCCAAGGAATCGGGGTAAGCCCGGCCCCGCAACCTGTGTCACAACCCCCCGGGGAAAGCGTCTCTAAAGGAAGCCTGACGGAAAAACATCACGGAAAGGCTGATTCCTTTTTGGCCATGACGAAGTGAGGAGGATCAGAGGGTTGTGTTCAGCCCGGAGTGGATAAATCAGCACCTCCCTGCAGCTGTGGGTGCTGAGGGGCTTGGAAGGGGGGACGGGCAAAGGTGGTGGTGTGAGATCAGCCCCAAGGGCAGGGCTGGATCAAGTCCTGCTGTGACGGGCTTTGGCTCAGCTCGGCAGAGGGAAAGCTGGGAGAGGGTGTTGAGGATGGCCTGGAAGGGAATTAACCTGCGGCAAGATGTCAGGCCTGGTACGTGAAGTCACAGATGTAACTGAGGGGAGGCTGCTTCTCATAGAATCACAGAATCACGGAACGATTTGGGTTGGAAGGGACCTCAAAGCCCATCCAGTGCCACCCCTGCCATGGCAGGGACACCTTCCACTGTCCCAGGCTGCTCCAAGCCCCAGTGTCCAGCCTGGCCTTGGGCACTGCCAGGGATCCAGGGGCAGCCACAGCTGCTCTGGGCACCCCGTGCCAGGGCCTGCCCACCCTCACAGGGAGGAATTCCTTCCTAATATCCAATCTACTCTCTGTCAGTTTTAGTGCCTCAGTTATTCACCTTTGAACTGAACTGACCCATTCTGTGCACCTGGACTGTGGCATATGACACAACCTGTGACAAACTGGGTCGTGCAGGACGCGATGCACCCACGAGCAGACAAAGCAGGCAGAGGGGTGGCACGAGAGTTTGGGTATTTTGGTGTGAGCAGGTGTTACTCAGGTTGTCCTTGCCCTCCCCAAAGTGTAGATATTCGCCTGTTGTGATGACACCGTGTTGGTGTCACAGCAGTTCTGCCTGCACAGCTCAACAGGTGTCTCTGAATAGAATGTGCTTTTATCCAAGTGTTGTTTAGAGCTGAAGTGTCGCTATTCCAGCAGCAAGGCTTCACACGGAGAACAGAAAGGAGCAAGACGCTACTAAAAAGCGGCAACGACCTCTTTTATAAATACTTCTCTTTATTAAAAAGTAAATTGAGTTTTTCTGTGGTACTGTATTTATCAGCAATAGCCTGTGATGACCTGTGGAACGGCTGACTGCATTCCATCGAGGCGGGGCGGGGGTGGCACCGGGCTGCTGGCGGCCCCTCAGGCGGTGCCGGCTCGCCCGGGCCCCCNGGGACTGGGATCGGGACCGGGATCAGGGGTTTCGGCATGGGTTACAGGACCGGGATCTCGGGACCGGGACTGGGACAGGGGCCGGAGCGGCGGCCTAGGCATGGATTATAGGGCCGGGACTGGGACCAGGAGCGGCAGCCTGGCCATAGGCCCGGGCGCACTGCGGGGCTCAGAGGCGCTTTCTGCCGTCACAGGCCCGTCCGTGCCAACAGCCCCGTTCGGCTCCACAGGCGGTGCCCGGCGGTGTTTGACACGCTGAGCTCTAGGGGCTCACTTTGCACCGCAGGTTATATGGGCGGTCACGAGAGAGCGGCTTTTCTCAGAGCAGTTTGCTGTCCTGGCCACAGTCCTGGGCAGTGACTCTCTTGGAAAGCTGAGGAACAAAAATATTGTCCCACCTGGGTTGTTATTCCGGCAAGAGGAACAAGTGTCAGAGGCTGTTTGCTAAAGCCAGGGGCTCCTTGCACGGTGGTTCGGCTCAGCTCAGGGGGGCTCAGCCCAGGTGCGGCTCACCAAAACCGAGGCCCAATGATCATTTCTCAGATCACAGTGCAGGCTTGTATGTGGTTAAATCTTCACGTTCTTCCCAAATTAATTGTGATCCTGAGGTGCCTCTGTGATTTTCTGGGTAATCAGTGCTGTCCCAGGCTGAAGTTGAAAACGGTTTCATTTTCCTCCTGTAACCCTTTGCCTCTGCTCCCCACTTCAGGACAGCAGTGATGACATTGAAGATGTGTCTCTCTTTGATGCAGATGATGATGTATCCAGGAGATCCAAAAAGTCAAAAATAAGGTCAGTGGTGACAGAGGGAGCTCCTGGCTGAGCTCCAGGCAGAGCCACGAGGAAGGAAGGAAGGATTGTCATGTTAAAGCATGTAATGGCTGATCCCTTCTTCATTTATTTGGAAGTAATGGAGAGTAAGTTCAGATAACTGAGAGCTCCACTTCCAGAAGCCCCGTTGGAATTTGTAGAACTGTCCCTTCCTGCTTCTGAGTGCCCTTACACTTAACCTGTGTTTTACTCCTGGGTGTAAGGGAACTACAGAGATACAACTCTGTGTAAGGGGGGTTCTCGCCATGTCAGGGGCTGGTTCTGGGCTGGTCCATGATTTCCTCCCCAGCCTCCATCCCCAGGTGTGCTCTGTGCCCTGCTCTCTCCATGCCCTGGCCTGCTCAGTCCAGCTGCTCCTTCCCTGTAGTGCCCAAATCCCGCAGGGAGCCGTGTCCATCCCCTCGTGCCGTGGTTCTGCCCTGCTCCTTTCTGACCTGGCAGCTGCAGAGGAACTGCAGAGCAGCCTGGGCTGCTGGGAAGGGTCCCTGCCTTGGCAGGGGTTGGGTCCAGGGGAGCTTTAAGGTCTCTCCCAGCCCATTCTGGGATTCTCTGAAATCACGAAGAAAGGCAAATCTGCTGTGCTGGAAATGGGATCTGTCCTTCTGGGGATATTTCTCTGTCAGAACCTCTTTAAATTTACCCCAAAAATTGCCCTAAATTGAATACCAGGTAAAGCTGCCTGTCCCCTCCCACCCCAACTCCTGCCTGCACATGGGCTGTCTCTGCATGTGGAATGTGTGTTCCTTGTGTCAGCTTCCAGGCAGTTACTTCCCATGTTTTCAGAATCCTGGGTTCATGTTACGGTGCTGACCCTTGTCCTGTGGGATGCTGGGAGGTCCCCTGGCAGTGTCACTTGCCTGCAGGAGCTGTGACTGTCCTGTCCTTCATTCCAGGCACCCAGTGGCGTCATTTTTCCACTTATTCTTTCGAGTCAGTGCCATAGTTGTTTATCTGCTCTGTGAGCTCTTAACCAGCAGCTTCATTGCCCCCATGGTGACCATCATCCTCCTCCTGTCCTGTGACTTCTGGGCGGTAAAGGTGAGTTCCTCTCGTGCTTTTTGTTCTCTTTGCCTTGCTGTGTAAAAATAATTGGCAGTGATATTTATGTCTCAAAAAAAGTAATTTATTTGTGCCTCCCCCACAAAATGACACAGTTCATGGGTTCTCTTCTCTTTCAGAATGTCACAGGGAGACTCATGGTTGGCCTCCGCTGGTGGAACCAGGTGGATGATGATGGCAGAAGTCACTGGGTGTTTGAAGCCAGGAAGGTAAAGGATTCTGCTCTAATCTTGTAATTGTTTCTGGTTTATGAGCCCCCTGTTAATTGGTGGCTATGCTTGTGAGGGGAGGTTGCACAAGGAACATTTACTTGCAGCCACAGATCTGTAACCTTGTTTTGTGTAGGCTGCTGGATGAGCTTTTTGATTGTTATTTAAAAATTCTCATAATGTGTTGATCTGGCTTAATATAAGTAATGTAAGTCTGTGGTTTTGGAGGTAGGAAATTACTCCTTTGGCTGTTTCTAAGCTTCGTAACTGAACCATGCAGGAAATGTCATTTTTCCCAAACTTACCTTTTTAGCCCCAAGCATTCCAAGACATTTTGATGCTGCTGCCTCCAGTGATTCTGAGAGAAAATTGAAAGGAGTCCCTTAAATGGAAACACTTTCTGTTGCAGAGATGTCTTTGTGTGATGTAGAAATTAATCTTGGAAGCTGTTGTGTGGAGGGAAATCCCGGGGAGTGTGGGGATTCTGCCCTGTTTTAAGGACATGGGATCTGCAGGATGGAGCAGCCTGATCACTTCTATTTCCTCTCTAGGTGTCAGCACAAGGGGGTAAAACCTCATCTGAAGCAGAGTCCCGAATTTTCTGGCTCGGCCTGATCACCTGCCCAATGATCTGGGTGATCTTTGCCTTCAGTGCTCTCTTCTCTTTCAAAGTGAAGTGGTTGGTGAGTCCCTCCCTGAGCTCCACAGTGGGCCTGGCCCTGTCTGAGCCAGGAGGTGACAGCTGGTGACTCTTTTTCCCTGTCGCAGGCAGTGGTGGTGATGGGGGTGGTGCTGCAGGGAGCCAACCTCTACGGCTACATCAGGTGTAAGGTTGGCAGCAGGAAGAACCTGACCAGCATGGCAACCAACTACCTTGGGAAGCAGTTCCTGCGGCAGGTGAGGTGTCCAGGGCTTTGGAATCCCTGGGAAAAACAAGTGTGGCTACAGAAAAGAGATGGCATTGGAGCTGTGCAGTGGGACCCTTCCCACGCTGCTGCCTGGGGAATCTGAGCCCCCTTAGTTCAGGCACAGAGCACTGCTGGCTGTTGCCATCCAGCCCCGTGTGCAGCGCTGTGGTATTGGCTGGTGCCATGGATAAAAGCCTTGGGAATTACTGGAATACGACTGGTGGAAATAACACTCGTGGCTGGAAGGGCTGCCACTGCCCTTTGTGTTCTTTCCCACTCCCACCCAGCTCTTCCCAGCAGCTCCTGTTCCTCCCCAGCTCTGGGTTTCCTCCTGCCGGGGGTCCCTGCAGCAGCAGGAACAACCACCCCGCTTCCACTTCCAGGCTGCCACTTCACTGCTGCCTGACTGCTTCTCTGGCTCTATTGATGGCTCTGGCAGAGGTGTTTTGGCTGCCACAGAGTCACAAATACTTGCTGGAATTACTGCCCTCAGTGTGACCAGAAGCTCAGGCACTGATGGACCTGTCTTGGCACTCTGTGCTGGGCCCATCCCCTTCTTGGTTTGCTCCTGAATTCTTTTACCTTGGCAGGGGTTACCCAGAGGCCCAGGCCAGTGTCAGGCTCTGGCAGAAATGAATATTTTGCCCCAAAATCCCAGCAGTGACTCACAGAGTTCTCCTGCCCTCTCTGATTTTGCCTCCTGCAGACCATGGCTACAGAGGACCAAGCAGCATCCTGAGTGTGGTGGGAGCCTCAGGCCAGGCTGGATTCCCAGCAGTGACCAACAGAGAAGGTTGCTCTGACCAATTTGGGAGCTGCGCACAAGGTGTGAATCAAAAGAAGTAAATAAATTGTGCAAGACTTGAGGTTAACACTCCTGGCAACTTATATTCCGTTTTCCACTAGCAGTTTGTGTTTGAGTCCTTTCTTTAGTTTGATTAATGAGAATTAATTTGCTTAAACTTTAAATTAAAAGATAGCCTGAGTGGGTTTCATACAGGTTTAGAACTACTGGATGAGTTAAGAGAAAATTGCTGGAGATACTTCAGAAAAGCCATGTACAAGCTGAGCCTTGGGAACTCTCCTGCTCTTTCAGCACTTGGTGCCTCAGGTAGTTTCAGTTATGGACAGGTTTTGCTCTTGGAGGTTGTTGCTGCTTCTGTTACAGTTTAGGGAGTGATTTTTTGGCCCTGCATCCCTCATTGTGTGACTGCAATGGCACTGAGTGGTTGCAGTGAGGGGCATCTGAAAGAAATAGAACTGGTGGGAAGATCACTGAAATCTCATGGCAGCTGCAGAAAGTGACCTGTGAGCAGGCCGTGGTTTTCTGAAGCATCCACAGACCTGGGGAACATCGCAAACCCCTGGACCTGTGGGAATCCCTGCAAGCCTGTGCCTGTCTGGAGAGAGTAGCAGGAGCAGAACCAGTTTCCAGGGAAGGCTGTGCCCCCAGTTCCAGCCAGGGGCTGTGAGAGTGGCCCCTGTCTGCCTGACCTGTTACACCTGGGGTGTCCTGGAGGCGCGGGGGCTGTGATCAGCAGTGCCCTCGGCACAGGGGCACAGGCAGTGCGGCTGGCAGGGTGTTGTTCCCTTCCTGCAGCCCGTGCCCTGTGCTGTCCTTGAGCTCCCCCAGGGGTCTGAGCTGGGGAAAAGCCTTTTGTGGGATGGTGGCTTGCAGTGCTCAGTGGGATGGCCGAGGTGTGTTCTGAGCTCATCTGTGCACAGGGGTCAGTTCCTTCCCGTGGGGTTCTGTCCCTCGAGCTTGTGCTTCCACAGCAGTGGGTGCTGAACACTCTGGGTGAGGAATTTTAAATGAAGAATGTGGTTTCTTTCTGACTCCTGGGTGTTGTGAATTGTGGGGTTGCATTAACCTGGTTCCTCTCCCTGTGCTCTGCAGTGCTGGGAGCTGTACCTTTGTTTAACTCTTTGGATTGATACCTTCCTTTTGTAAATACCTATTTATAAAACCTTGAAATTAAAATACTGCTTTGTTTAACCAACCCAGACATCCCTTCTGTGGTTCATGGCTCAGCTTCACTTCTGCTCCGTGTCCTTGTCAGGTGCCTTTAGCAGGGGTTTATTGTCCATTTAAACAGTGCTGTTCCTCCAGCTCTGGCACAGTTCCTGTCCCCCGGGGCTTTGCAGAGCTTTCCCTGGGCAAACACTGCCCAGGCTGCTGCAGCTGTCACCATGCAGAGCTGAAGTCGATGTCACTCCAAGGCTCATCTCCTTTGAGGGCACTCGGAGGTGCCCCCTGCCCAGACCCCTGTGAGTGCTCAGTGCCCCCACCAGAGGAACTTCAGTCCCGTTTACATCCAAGGGATCAGTTATTTCTGAGAATCAGTGTAAAGAGGCCAGTTCCAGTCAAACCCTGAAGCAGAGACTCTTCAGCAGCCACATGGGGACGTGCAAGTGCAGGTCCTGCAGGGAGGAATGGGAATCCTCCCTGCTCCAGCCCTTGTTTGTGCTGGGCCGAGGGGATGGCACAGCTCCAGCCATGAGCTGCTGCTTCTAAAATGTGTTAAAAGTTTTGGACTTCATGTTTATTCACCTGCTGCCAAAGGTCCCCCCAGACTCCTGGAAAACAGAGCTTTTCTGGAAGTTGCAGTTTATTTAACCAAGGACAGAGGCATTTCTTAGTAGGTGCCTTTAAATAAAGCCCTGTTTGGGTTATTTTTAGCTCTTGGCAAACATTCAGGCTTTTGGCTTCTGAGAAACTGGCAGTTTATTGCATTTCTGTCGTGGATCAAAACCAAATTTCTTATCTCTGCTGCAGTTGGGTGTGAGTCTGGTTTGATTCTCACTCGTTGTGAGCGGGGTTTCCTGGGGAGCAGGAAGTGGGAGTTGCCTCAGAGCAGAGAAATTCTCTGAATGTGCTTTTTTCCACAAGCCCCAGGAATCCACACTGAGCCAGTTTCTGGAGCATCAGCTGAGTAATGCTGGCCCCACCTCAGCCCTGGGTGGGGGCTGAACTTGGAGGGTTTACAGAGCAAAAATTCTCCAGGAGCAATATAATAATAATAATGATAATAATAATATATACTCTTTGCTCTGAAATAGGAAATACAGCTGGGATGCTGCAAGCACAGCTGGAAGGTGGGCTGGGGATTATCCTCATTTCACAGGCAGAGCCCTGTTTGGAGTCCTTGGAATATGGGCCAGCGAGGAGCTGGGATAGAACAGGCCCTGGGGCACCCGGGCTGTCTGCGGTGCTCGCACTGATCCTTGCTGTCGCTGTTTGGTGACAGTGGGGACCAGTCCCCTCCCTCCCTCCCCCTGTGCAGCTGCTGGGTGCTGGATCCCCCGGGAAGGTGCTGGGATTCACGGACAGAGGCAGTGCTTTCTCTGTGCTTTGTCGCGTTACTGGGATGCACCGGGACATTCTAAGCCCAGAGAGCTTCCCAGGCAGTTTTTCCCCATTCCCCTCCCTCGATGCTGTCCAGGATGCTGAGGGGGGCGGATCTGGGCACTTGGAACCTGCCTGTTCCTCCGTGGATCCCTTGGAGCCTGGCTGGGGCTGGGGGGCTGCAGGGAGGCTCTGCTGTCGCTGCTTGCCAAGGCCACGGACGGGACGGGACGGGACGGGACATCCCAGCTGGCATTTCCAGAACAAAGCTGCAGCCTCCGGAACGTGACCTTTGGAGACCAAAGGCTGCGGCCGAGGCCGCTGGGAGCCGGCCAGGACTCGGCGCCACTTCCAGGGCTCCGTGCAGGAAGGAATTTCTCGCTTCCCTCCCGCCGCCCTGGGCAAAGAGCCCCGGCCTGGGAGCAGGGAGCTTCCCTGGGCGAACCCAGCGGAGCCGGCGGCTCTCCCCGCCCGGGCTGCGGGGCGGGCAGGGAGCAGACGCTGTTCCTGCGTGTGCCCAAAGCGCCCTGGCTGGGTCGGTGCCATTCCAGTTCCTTCCTCTCCTGCCCCGGGCACAGCCGACCTCGGGGACGCTCCGTGCCCGGTTCCGCCGCTCGGCCCCAGCGCTCCGGGGCTGCAGCTCCCCTGCTCCTCCCAGGGCTGGGAGCGGCACGGGGCAGCCTCTCCCTGCTCCCAGCCGTGTCCCGGCAAAGGCTCCTGGCCCAGGGAGCCCCTCAAGCCCCAGGCTCACCTCCAGCCAGTTCCGTGGCCTGGCAAAGCTGCGAGGAAAAGGCCAAATCCCAGCCGCGCTTCCCGGAGCACCTTTGGACCTCCACGGGTTCGGGGCTCCCTCTGTGGGTTTTGGTGCCATTCATTTGGCTGATTCTGAGCCCAGACAGATTCCTGGTGTTTGCAGTGTCCGGCAGCAGAGCTCCACAGGTAACCACGACGAGAGGCTCCACCTCTCCGTGTGGCACCTGCCAGGTTATTTTGTGTCCGTCTGCAGAGGGAAGGCCAGGCCAGGGGGTCTGGTGTTTGCAAAGAGACTGGGTTTGCATTAAATGTAGTGTTTGAAATCCCAGACAGACTTACACTGCTGTCAGGATCCTGCTGGATTGACTTGCTGGAGATCCAGGGTGTCCCCTCACACCCAGGGTCTCAGGTCATGGCACAGTGCCAGGAGCACTCAGCATCCTCCAGGACAGGGATTGCCATCTCCAGGATGTGTCCCAGCAAGGGCACAGGTTTTACTGGGGTGGAGATGTCCAGGGGACACTGCAGCTTCGTGTCCAGGAGGACCTTTGTAAGGGTGGTTGAGCAGCTGGGCTGCAAGAGAAGACTTGGGATGTAGGGAGATGTGGGATTCCATCTCTCCCAAGTACTTTTGTTTCTTTGCTTACCCTGGAAGGGCTGCGGATGATGCCAATGCTCTGCAGGGACACTGCTCCCACAGACATGATCCTCCAGCAGGCTCTGCTCCAGCCCCTGGGCTTTCAGAGCACGGTGAAGCCTCCAAGGAGCAGTTTTGATACCCCCAGGTAAGAGCAGAAGGGTTTTCTGTGCTGTCCTGCTCCTTTCTGCTCCCTTCTGGCTGTTAATGCCAGGCCAGCCCATCCCCCGTTGCTGCACATTTCCAAGAGCTTTGATATTCCCCAGAATATTTGCCAAAGCCACATTGAGGCTCTTCAGCTGATTCTTCTCTCCGTGAACCCTGGTCTGTAGAAGTCCCAACCGTTTGCTCCACATGGGAGCTGGACTTTCTGCTGTGTTGTTCCTCACATTCCTCCAAGAATCCTTAAAAACCACCAGGATCACCCTTGCCACGTCCCACCCATCCGGCACCGGGAGAAACATCAGTCTGGGGATTAATGCTCCGTGAGTTCATCCCTGAGCCCTTCGGACTCCTCCTGGAAACTTCCTGGGCCTGTGGGGTTATTCCTCTGAGTTATCCTCCCCGTGTCACCAACCTCCTTCCATTTCATTCATTTTGGGTGAGCTCTGCAGCTTTTTTTCCTCCTTTTTTTTCCCGTCCCAAAGCGCTGCGTAAACAACTCCATAGCAACGGCTGGCGCCCGTGAGTCACTCAGCTTTTGTGCCACGGACACTCTCCCTGCTGCTGCTGCTGAGAGGGAGGGCTCAGCTGTTACTCACCGTTTCCTTCTGAGGGCACCCCTGTTGGGTCCAGCCCTGTTTTATGGTTTGTGTCACTTCTGCCCCTCAGAGAGATCCTCTCCCCCAGTGGGACCTTCCGTGCTTGTCACCTGTCCCCTCTCCTCTAAGGTTTAAACTCACCTCAGTTTCTTCTCACCTGGATTACGTTTTGTTCTTGTTGGAGCCCTCCCTCACATCCAGACCCTGTTGCAAAGGAATTTGTATCACCTCTGGTCTTGGGAACTCCCACACCTTCCCAGCACCTGAGAGCCCACTGGAGGTGACAAAGCCTCCTGTGGGCAGAAGTCCCAGCCCAAACCCTCACCTAAAATCTCTTTGGGTGAGGGAAAAACTATTCCCTCTCCTTTTGTGAGCCCTTGATTTCTCATGTTTTAATTGCCCAAAAGCTTGGTTTAATTAGGACTCGACTGGATGGAGATGGGGACAGGGACTTTGCTTGGATCCTGCTCCATCCCTGGCACACAGAGTGGGGGCTCAGATGCGAGCTGGGGCAGGAGAGCGGCCAGGGCTGGATGCAGGTTGGAGTTCTGGGATGTGGAGCCTTCACAAGGCTCCTCCAGCCACACGAGGGGGGTCAGACTGACCTCCCCAAGCTCTTCTGCAGCTGCTGCACGCGGGATACCCCAAATCCTCAGCACAACGGGAGAAAAATGCAGGATCTGGAACATCCCTGTGGGATTTTATCTCCGTTTGCAGCAGGATGAGGGTGCAGCATCCCCTGGGGTGTGACCAGGCTGGGCAGCCTTTAGGGGACATCAAACCAGCGAGCCCCTGGGCAAAACCTCCTCATCCCCACGGCCCTGGTGTCTGAGGGCAGCAGCAGCAAACATCTGGAGCCGCACAGCTGGGCTGCCCCTGCCCTGAGTCCCTCCAGCCTCCGCCTGGACTTTGATCCATGCTCTCCCCGCAGTCCCTCTCCCGTCCAAACCCGCACGGCAGCAGAGGGAGCCCTTACGCTTTTGTTCAAAGAACAATTAAATAAATAACCATTTAAAAATGGAACAGAGAAAGCTTTCGGGCCGGGCTTGTTGGAAACAGCTCCCGGGATCAATCCTGAGGCGTGAGGAGCTCCGGGAGCCGCCTGCGGGCGTGGCACTGCGGTGGGCAGGGTGTCACCCCCCGGTGCCACCCCGGCCACGCTGCCTGTCCTCCCGTGCCTCGCAGAGCCGTGACAAAGAGGGGAACGAGCAGCCACCAAAACCAGCGCTCCTTCCGCCAGCGCTGGGGCCGGGCAGGGAGAGAGCGGGATATGATGGGATATAACGGGAACATGATTCACTGCTTGGTGTCACAGGGGGTGTGAGCAACCGCTGCAGCTGGAAAAAGTCAGTAAATAATGAATTTGCTGCCAGCTCTGTGTGTGTGGGACCGGCTGCCTGGGCTGGCTTCTCTGGACCGCCCCGATTTTGGGGAATAAGCTGTGATTTAATAAATGCTCCCCAGGATTGGATCCTGCCTGAGCTGATCCCTGGGCTGATCCACACAGGAGCTTGAGGAGCCTGGAGAGTTTGGCTGTCACTGCCTGGCTCCACCTTGACCTGTGCAAATCAGGTTGAGGGAAGGCAGATTTCACTGGAAGTCCAGATTTCCCTGTTCTGGGATGGCCTTTGCCAGGCTGGGAGAGGAAGGCGTGTGGCAGGGTGGCTGGGATTGCCCATGGATGTGGGATGGATTGCATAGATTTTTGAACTTCAGTGGCTGCATAACTTAGGCTCAACAACACCCAAAGGTGTGGAAGCAGCGGGAGCCTCACAATTCCCTCGGGGAATAACTCCCAGCTCTGCCTCCTGAGTGTCCTCCCCCGGCTGGGAGCATCCACAGCCCCAGATGTGAACCCACAGCTCAGGTCTCTCCCGCTCTAAATATGTACCAGGAGGAAATTCCAGCCCTGGCCCCTCTTGGCAAAGCTCTTGGCTCTGCTCTCATGGTTTGAGCCGCAGGACCTCTGACTTCCAGCTGCAAAAATCCTGTAGTTACACAAGAGGAAGCAGCACAGCTCATGTGCACGGAATTATCCCATGTCCTAAACCTCTGCCGGGCCTGGAAGCCATCTGTGTGACCCTTCCCGGGGTCGGCGGGGAGACATTCTGTCTTTCCTGTGTCATTCCCAACAAAAAGCCAAGATCTGGCTGCTGCTCGCAGCCCTGGCAGACGCCGGGTCCATGTGTGGGACACTCTGAGCTGTTTTCCTTAAATGTGATTTAGCAACGCCCAAGTGCGTCCAGCCGGGAGCCGCCGGAGCCGGGGATGTGTCAGGGCCTTCAAGGAAAGGGAATAAAAAATGAGCACAACTCAAGGGCTGAAACTTTGGAAGGCCGCAGGACTCAGCAGCTGCGAGGGGAAACGGTGACGATCTCAGTGTCTGGAGGGAATTTAAAGCATGAACATGGATCCAAGCTGTGGAAGCACTGCCTGGACACTGCGAGATGTGGAATTTATTGCAATTTATTGCCATTCATGCCATGTATTTGCTGGTAGCTGAACAGTGTCAGTCACTGACAACCACAGAAAAAGGTCGCAATTAAATGATTTAACTTTTGGTCATTTGTTTAAACCAACCCCATACAGGTGAAGTCAAATCCACTTCATTTAAACCCCATGGAGCCCTCAGGACAACCCCACATCCAAGGAATCCCGGTGTCCCAAGAGCTCTCCTCAGGTGGGTTTGGTGTGTCCAGGTTTTCCGGTGGAATAACCCCATCCTCAGCTCTGACCCGTTTTCCTGCCCTCTCGCTCTCTCCCTGAGCTGGGTGCACCCGCCAGCGCTCATTCCCTGCATCTCTGCTCCTCCCAGCACCGGGCGGGGACGCGCTGGGGCTGGGACAGGAGTGAGCTCAGCGCTGAAACTCCTGGCCCGGAGCAGGACTCGGCCCTCGGTGTTGGCCAAAAGCCGCTTTATTTACGGTGCTCTGAGCAAACAGGGACTGTCACCGCCACAGGGGCTCAGCTGCAGGAGCCCCCGGGCTCTCTGGAAAGAGGGATGGACGTGCCGGGCCATGCCCAGGAGCCGCCAGTGATGGGACTGGAGATGGGGACAGCTCCTGCGACCCCCAAACTCTGCCCACCCGCAAGAGGGGCTGCCCTGGGGCACAGACCAGCCCCGCTTCCCGGGTTGTCTTGGGTGGAGTTCCTCGGCTCACTGGAATTTGTTGGTTTCTCCCACTGTTTTTTTGGGAACATCCTCCACGTTGTCCCACCTCAGCCCATTCCAGCTCCCACCCTCTGCCCCTGCCGCGGGCGTCCCCCTCCTGCTCTCTGACTGCACTGCTCAGGATTGCGATTATGAAAATCTGCCCCCAAATACGATAAAGATGTGCTGCCCCGCCTCGTGCGGCTCAGCCCCCCTCCTCGGGGGACACGGAGGGGTCACACCCTGTCACCGGCCCCAGGGTGACCCTGCGGGAGGGCGGCAGCGCCGGGCTTTGGGCACTGCCAGCCCTGTCCCGTGGCTCGGGAGGGGACAAGCAGTGCCTGGGTGGTCCAGCCTCCCCTCCCTCCCACCAGGCATCCCCCGAGGCTCCCGTGGCACGAGAGGCTCCATTACACACTTCCCAAACTCGCTGCTTCCTGCCAGAGACGTGACTCAATCCAGACACAGCGAGCGTCCAAATCCATCCCATTCCTGACCAGTCGGGTCAGGAATTACAGCCCGGGTCCCACAGGGAGCCCTCGCCCACCTGCCGCAGGTGAAAATCAGCTCCTTCCATGAGGGCTCCGCGTTTCAGTTGGAAAAACTCTGCTCTGTGCCCGCAGGGGACTGAGCTGATGGGACGGCACAGACGGGGGGACTGCTGGTCCCCTCCTGTCCCCTCCTGTCCCCCACACAGGACCAGGAGGGCAAGCACAGCAGCTCTGGGCAGAGCACACAGCCCCGCACTGCAGCACGGAAGGAGGATCGGGGACAGGATGAAAGCCCCGGAATTCCCTGGTGGCCGCGCTCCTCCCACAGACCCCTCTTCTCCTGCCATTTGTCAGGAGCAAACTGGAAGCGCTGGGAGCAATCGCAGCTTCCCCAAGGCTTTGTGCAGAAAGCCTCTATGAGGTCACCCCCGTCCTGGTCTTGCAAAATCTTTCCCTCTGAGGATCTTCTGTGTAAGGCGGGATCTGTCCTGGAGCCAACTCCTGCTCCAGCAGCTCCTGGGGCTGGGCTGGAGGTTTTTAATATACATGGAGATAAAAGCAGAATCTTTAGAAGGGTCTGTGAGGTGATACACAAACAGCGCTGATCCACGAACGCTCTGATCCATGGCAACGCTTGTGCTGGTGCTGCTCTGCGCCCTCTGCAGGGACACCACCCCTGCCCAGGCTGTGGGGCTCAAAGACAAGCCAGCAGCAGCACCCGAGCTGTCACTTCATGGTTAAGACCGGGAACCAGCTTCTATAGGACCCAGGATCTGCTCCGTGTGCCTACAGGCTTTGTCTTGCCCAAAACGAAGCAGGGAATTGTATCAGTTTTGCTTCTGTGGGGAGCTCTCCTGGTTACAGGGGTTTCCCCACAGCCACCTGTGCTGGAGATGAAGGATGGTCAGGTGTCCATGGGTGTCCTTCCCAGACCTCTCCCTTTCCACATCTCTGATGGGAAACGTGGTTTGTCCCAGTGCCGGTGGGCACTGCAGGAGGAGCTGGCCGGGTCAATGTGCAATTAAAGAATCCAGGGATGGGGAGGCTGTTTGAGATGTTTGGAACTGATTTTGGTGCAGGTGGGGCAGCACCAAAGGGACCAGCAGGACTTTTTCTAGCCAGGATCTGGAGTTTCTGGTGTGGCAGGAGGATGGTGATATGGCGGTGACTGCCACAGTGGGGATTCCTGTAGGATTTGTGTCAGCTGCCCAGGAAAAGGCACATCCGTGTGGGGAGGTAACCAGGGGACAGAAAAACACCTGGAGAGACAGATGAGGCTGTACAAGGGCCATGCACAGGACAACAGGAACAACTGGGCACATCCAGGCTGATTTTAGGCTGCTTTCCTACGGAAATGAGCACTGAGCGCCCCTGCCCTGGGAGCCTTCAAACGCCCTGGCTGATCCAGCTGGAACCCAGCAGAGGGGGAATTCCCCAAGACCTTAAACCCTTTTAGAGGCGTGCGGGGGTGGCTGGGCTCAGCTGGTGGCACTGACTGGGGAGGACGCCTGGGGGATAAAAGCATCTCCAGCAGCAGAGTCGAGTTTTGGCTGTGTCTTTACCGGGGCCGGGGGTGCTTTGTGCTGTCACGGGCACCCAGCAGGGGCTGCGTTCCTGGGCGTGTCCCGGCCTTTAACTCCGGCAGAAGCTGCCCTGTCCCGGGCTCGGCCGCTGCACCCAGGCACTGCGGGTGGGACAATGGGGCTGGAACTGGAAGGAGAAAGCAGAGGAAGGGCCCGGGAGCGGGGAGCTGGGGAATCAACAGCCCGAGAGGGCACGGGAAGGGAAATCCGGGGAGTGTCTGCAGCCCCGGTCTGTGTCCCCTGCCCAGCTCCCAGTCAGCCCAGGGGTCCCAGTGTCCAGCAGCGTTTCGTACCCTGGTGCAGGCACCCTGGGGTAGGATTGGGACTCCCGGGACAGCTCCTGAATGGACAGGCTGGGGGGTTTCCGTAATAACCTGGGTTTAAGGCACACACAGCGTGGGAGGATCGGCCTGAAATGCGTCACCAGCTCCAACCATGGCTTTTCCTTGGAATCCGTGACTTTGCCGCCTGCCTGTGCTCTCCAAAGCCTTTGTGCAGGATCCCATACTCCAAGGCAGATTCCAAAGGTTTCAGTCAGGCTCCCCTGCTCCCCCGAGCCGATGGAGGCAGGCGGGAGAGCACCGAACGCCTCTGCAGGAGCTCCGAGAGCAGCTCCCTGCGGGCTGCCCCTGATCGGGACCGCGGGCGCTGGTTCTTTACAGACAGCCCGAGGGCTCTTTGGGAGAAATGGCTGAGAATGTCTCCGAAATGGGTCCCGATGTCTCTCACTGCCCCAGGCCGCATGGGCTGGTTACAGGCCCCATTTGACCCCCGGAACTTTAGGGGAATGGACAAATGGGGCCGCGCAAAGCCCTGCAGAGCCCGGGCAGCCTGAACCTCCCCGCTTTGAGGGGAATGGCCACACGTGCTCACGGAGGGATACGGGTCAGGCTGTGCCTTCCTGGGACCTCAGCCCAGGGGAAAGGAAGAGGGCAACACGCGGCCGGGAGTTCGGGATAAAAGGAGGCTGCACCCTCCAAAACCTCAAGAGAGACCCCACGGGAGTCTGGCCCAGTGCACTCTCTCCCTTTATTTCAGTAAAATTGCAGGACTCCTCCGTTATGGACACTGCCTTTTCACAGGGTGATTGTCCACACACTCCTGGCCTGTCCCCGAGGGGGAACAAAGGAAAATAAAACCTCGTGGCCACTCAGCCAAACACTAATTTCTGTTTTGCTACCCCGCTATAGATTCGGTGAGACAAATGAGTTTTTTAAAGAAAATCCTGGAGCCATCAGAGCAGGATGCATTTGACCACTTGACATGGACGGAAAAAACTTGTGTCAGCATCTTCGACGACCCGTGCCCAGGTGAGGCTGTGATGGGCAGGGTTACAGCAGAGGATTCCCACGGTGCGGGCATTTCCCTCGCGCTGCTTTCCTGCAAAACTTTGGGACTTTTTTATTGATAACTTTAAATCTTCCCTGGGCTGATCGCCGGTAATTGATGCTAATTAGCGGCTAATTGCAGCCATTAGCGCCTCGTTTGTCTCCGCTGCTCGGGCAGGGAGTTCGTGTTTGCACCGGATGACACCAAAATGATTTTCTGGGTAGCTCGGCGTGGGTCGTGCAGAGCGAATACTGAATTCTGTGTGTGAAACATCCTCAGCAGAGACACCAGAGCCGGCCTGGGGCTGTGCGATGCCTTCACTCGTGTGTGGGGAGCGAGCGGTGGAGCCGTGGCATGATGAAGTGATTCCGGAGTTTGTAATTTAATTCTGGGTGGTTTGAATTTCGCTGCAGGTGTTCTGCCTCCTGGCAGTCATGGATTTGGTACATCCCTGCTCTTGTGACGCCGGGGATGTGCCTCGGCCCAGCTCTGTGGCCAGCTCAGGGCAGGTGGAGGAGCTCTCTCACCAACCTGCCGGGTGCAGTCCTGCCCAGACACTTGGAGGGTGGGACTGGCTCCCTGGGGAGCTGCCCCCGGACCCTGCAACCCCGTCCAAACCCAGCTGCAGGTGTTGGCACCCGGCTGGGAGGGCTGTGTCCCCCCTGCCTGCTGCAGAAACGCTCTGGGTGCCTCTGCTGGGTTTTACCTGCTGAGGCTGAGCTGCTTTCCAGCCCTGTTTTGTGGGCAGGGATCCCTCCTGCTCCTCTGCAGCTCCATTTTGTCACCTCACTTCGTCCCACGGGATGAGGGGTGCTCCCCGGGGAGCTGCTCTGTAGCCCCCACCCAGGTTTGCCGGGGTCGGTGGCCAGCAGTGCTGGAGCAGACAGAGGGCCCTGCTGTGTGCAGACAGACAGACAGATGTGCTGTGTGCACTCGGAGCGCTGCCAGGGGAACATGGAAAGCAGATGTTGGATTGGGACCTGCTGGAGAAGCGCTGGGCTTTCGCTTCCTCCCGTGCCTCTGTGGTCAGGGCTGGAGTCAGGAGCTCTGCAGGGCTCAGGCGAGCTCGGTGCAGCCCTGGCTGAGCGGAATGTCTGCTCGTGTGGCGTTTGGAGAGTGGAAAAACAGCCAGGAGCCACGTTACACAGGAGCTGAAGCAAGATCAGGGAACTGAGGTGCTCCCACTGCTTTTCCCTGCTCCTAAGGAAGCCTGGAGCTGCTCTGAGTTACCTCGGGGTTACCACTGCGGGCAGCTGGGTGCGGGTGCTCCTCAGTCTGCCCTGTCCCCAGAGCCAGCCCTGTTCATCCTTTAGGGGCCAGCATTGCTTACCGGGGCCCTTCTCCACATGGGTTCGGGCCAGACCTTCACATCCGTTTGAACTTTCCAAAGAAAGCCCCCAATGGATGAGATCCTGGCTGGGCTCCACAAACTTCCCCGACTTCCACAAGCCAAGGAACGGGAATTCTCTCACTTCTCCTTTGTCCTTTGCTGTGTCACCAGTGCTTGCTCACCAGACATGAGGGCTGAGCACTAGAGGATGGATCTGGACCATGAAAAAGGATCCTAATTGAACAGACATTCCTGTTCCTGCCAGCCCTGGCTCCTGGCTGCAGCTCGGATGTGGCAGAGGAGCAGTTCCTGCAGCACAGGAGATGTCTGGGGGAGCTGGAAGCCTTTCTGCAGGAATTTTATTCTGCCTCGCCCATGGGCTCTGTTGCAAATTCCCATAGGGGTTTGATGGTTCAGGGCTGGAGAGGGGAGACAGAGGCTGCTGCAGGGGGGAGGGATTGGTTTTGCTGAGCAGGAAAACTTCAGTGCAGTGATTTTGCTCTTGGAGCAAGGAACAGCACTGTTGGGAAATCCGTGCTGCAGAGGATGTTCTGAGGGACTCGTCCTTTCCTGCTCCAGGCCATGTGTGCAGCTGGAGCAGCCCCAGCCCTGGCTGCCTTTCAGGGCAGATGAGGGAAACTAATTGGATCCAAATGCCCTGATCTGGCTCTGCTGGATACAGAGTATCTGAGACCCAATGCGTGATCTGAGGTGTTAAATGCCTCTTGTGCAGGGCTGAGTCCCACAGGTGAGGGCCTGGACGTGGCTGATGGCTTGGACAGGACTTTTCTCTGGAAAACCAGCACTTCGGAGGGGATTAACCTTTTGCTGAGGCAACTCCAGCCAAGGGTGTGTCCCTGCTGGCAAGAAAAATCTCTGGATGCTCTGGGAGACGGTGGCCTGTGCTTTCATTTGAGGGTGCCTCTGTTTTTAGGATACAAGCACTTTATGGAGTGTTAATCCGAGACATCCCTTTCCTACCAGCTCAGGGAAAAGGCAGGGTGGGGAGGGGGGCACTTGGCTTGACTGTTGTTGGCTTTTACCTTCCTTGCACCCCTGGGAAGATCATTCTGATTTCCACTTTCATGTTCCATGCAATGGAGATAGGACAGGAGGAGGCAGAGGGTGCTGGAGAGCTGAGCTGTTCTCCAGGGACAGCCAGGCAGGAATTCACTGGGAGGTTTTCTCGAGCACAGCTCAGGAAGAACAATGCTGCAAGTGATTAATTCTGTGGTGGACACTCCTGTTTCTGGGGACACTTGTGCTCCTGGTGTCCAGGCTCCTTTGGTGTTGGTGTCTCTTGGAAATCACATCCGAAGCTTCCGTGCAGGAATGTGTGAGGGATGCAGGAAACCCCGAGCAAAACCCTTGGAGGAAAGCAGAGCACGGTTTTCACTGTGGGTGGCTGATCTGAGGGTTTCAGTGTGAGATCAGGTGTCCCCTCTGTCCCCCTGAGCAGCTCCTGGTGGCTTCTGTCACCCCAGGTGTGTCCAGGGCTGAGCCTTGCTGGCGGAGCAGCCTGTGCACAGCAGGACAGGCAGAAAGAACAGTTCTTCCAGAAATCCCCACAAAGCTCCTCAGGTCATTCTGGATGTGCTCCTTGTATTTCCTTGGCGCTGCTGGGCAGCCCCAGTCGTGCTCCCTCCAGCCTGTGCGTGTGTCTGGGCACTCTGAGCTCTGTCCCTGACCTTCTGCTCACCCACATTCATCTCCTGACCTCCAGCCTGAAATCCTTTTTCCCTTTCCCTGTGTTCCCACAGCTTTCAGAAAGCTGCTGCCATCTAAAGGGCGCAGGAGGAGGCTCTGCAGCTGCAGGGCTGGGGAGGTGCTGAGCGCGAGTCTGTCCTGGGTCACATTCCTGCCCTGATCTGGGGCAGTCAACTGTGTCAGTGAAATCATAAAATCCAGACTGGTTTGGGTTGGAAGGGGCCTTAAAGATCATCCAGTGCCACCCCTGCCATGGGCAGGAACACCTTCCACTGTCCCAGGGTGCTCCCAGTCCTGTCCAGCCTGGCCTTGGGCACTGCCAGGGATCCAGGGGCAGCCACAGCTTCTCTGGGCACCCTGTGCCAGGGCCTGCCCACCCTCATGGTAAAAGAACTTCTTCCTTTTATCCGATCTAAATGGACCCTCCTTTTGTCTAGAAGTTCACCTGTGCTTTGGGTTTGCTCCTGGGGGTCAGAGCTGTGAAGGCCTCAGAGCTGGCTCCAAGCGAGGCTCAGACTCAGCCAGAGCTGGTGTCTGTAGGAGAGCAGGGGGAGCAGGGATGTGTTTGTGGAACTCACCAGGTTCCTACAGCTTCATGTGCTCTCCCCAAGCCAAAGGCGAGGAGCCCGAGCAGCTCCTGTGTCCTGGGAAATCGTTCGGTTTGGTTTTCCATGGCTTGTCTGCAGGATTTGGGAATGCTGCTTTCCCTTCTGGTGAGGTGTGGTCTGAAAACGGGGAGAGTTTCCTGTGCTGAGTTTCCTGAGCCTCCTCTGAGCTGGAGGCTGACAGAAAGCTGCTGCTGGTGGCAGATACAGAAAGGGTCACACAAGTGGTGACAAAGTGGTGGCACGAGTGCTCCGAGTGTTTCCCTGATGACAGAGCTGTTCACAGCTCCAGTTGTCAGAAGTGGTTCCCAACTCTGGATCATAGGGGAGAGGTTTAGTCAGGGAAGGGCTGCTCAAGCACAAACCCCAGCTCCCTCAGGAGAGTGCTCTGCTGGGTCTGTGACATTCCTGATGGAATCCAGGCCTGGCTTTTGCTTTCTGAGATAAATGGGTCTGTGGCGTGTGACACCCACCAGGGACCTGCTAATGAGTAGGAAAATGAAGTCCAGAAGCTGCTTCAAGTGACCTCAAATCACTCAGGTCATTCCAGGAGGCTCCCAGAAACACACGGCCCCCACCAGAACTCAGCAACCACAACTCCTGGTGGGAATTTCTTCCCTGGATGTATAAATTTTATTTTTATCCCCCTGTGCTGCTGCTGCTCTGGCAGAAGCTCTGGAGACCCCGGGGCTGGGGAGGATCTGTGCTGGGGGAAACACGACAGGGAGGAGGGGCTGCTGCAGCTGAAGCACTGCAGGAAGTCCTTTGAGGCAGTAAATGTGCCTGTCCCCAGGGATAATCCGTGTGCAGGACGGGTCTCGCTGCTCCTGTGCTCCGGCCCTGCCCGGGTTATATTCGGTGGTGGGTCTGGGCAGGGTTTCCTTTTCTGCCCTCGTGTTCTCTTGTTTGTTGTCCAGGAATGAGGGACTGGGGAGCCCGTCCTGGGTCACCCTGGGTTTCCTGGGCATGGGCAGGGGGATGTTCCCTTCCCGGGGAAGGTGAATTGTACAAACTGAGACGGATCTGGTTGGACACTGAATGTTCCTGTCTCACATTTCTGGTGTGGCAGGGAGATGTCACAGCCCCGCAGCATCTTCCTGCTAAAAACAGCTGCTGTCCCAGCCCTGCTCCTGCTGCACGCTGTGTCCAGGGCAGTTCATGTCCCAAGGCCCCTCCCGGGAATGTGGGTGGGTCAGGGGTGTGTGCTGGGTGTTCATGACATGCACGGGCAGGGCAGCTGGGGGTGGCGTGACCTTGTCCATCCTCTCCTGCGCCATGGACAGCCTGTCCAGGCGTGGAGTCCCCATCCCTCGGGATTTAAAAGCTGTGGATGTGGCACTTGGGGACAGGGTTTAGTGGTGGCCTTGGCAGTGCTGAGGGAATGGTTGGACTTGGTGATCTTGGAGGGCTTTTCCAACCTAAACTATTCCACGATTCTGTGATTTCGGAGGGTCATGTTGCTCAGGCAGAGCTGGGGTTTGAAACACTGAGTGCAGCAAAGCCAAAAGCCTGGAGCTGCCTGGAGCAGGGAGTTCTGTCCTGGAGTGATGCTGCTGGCTTGGAGCTCGGGAGATGTTTGGGCAGTGACATCTCCCGTGGGTCTGCAGCTGGAGGGGAGCTCAGCTCAGCAGGAGCCAGTCTGGGAACATGTGAAAGCCCAGCAGGAGCAGAGGCAGTCGGGATGAGCAGGGACAGCCGAGCCCTGTGGCCGGAATGTCGTGCCTGGGGCACGGTGTCACTTCTGTCACTTCTCCTCTCAGCCCACGTGCTGATGGGGCTGGCTGGGAATGTTTCCCTGTGCTGAGGGGAATCTCATGGCAGAATGAAAACAGTGCAGATTTTCCATTTGGAGAGATTGTTTTCACTGTAAAGTGAGGCTTTCTGTTCTCTTGCCTGATCAGGTTTTTGATGCAAAGTGGTTGTTTTCCAGTGTTTCATCTTGTCAAAAAGTCAGCAGCTCTGAAAAGCAGATTTATTCCAGCAAAATACTTTCAGGCTGGATCTTTTCCCTCCCAACTCCTTTTCAGCCAGCTGAACTCATTTTAGCTGTTGGGGTTGGATGTCTCCTCATCTGAGTGCCTTCACACAGAAATCCTTTTCCCATGATTAGTGGGTGGGATTTTAGCGAAAGCAGAAAAAACCATAAAGCAGAAGAGTTATTAAAAACGTGCTGGGCACTGCCCAGGCTCCCCAGGGAATGGGCACGGCCCCGAGGCTGCCAGGGATGCCCAGGGGTTGTTGGGGCGTCTGTGCAGGGCAGGGGTTGGGCTGGATGGTCCCTGTGGGTCCCAGCTCAGGGCATTCCCTGGTTCTGGGATCTCCAGTGAAACGCGTGCTGTGGGTGTGTGGGAGGAGCTGCTCCGGTGCCCGGGGCAAACGGGAGCGGTGCTCGGCCCCAGCAGGGCTGGGTCCGGCTGTTCTCCGAAAGGCTTCCATCAGATGGGGCTGTGGATGTGCTCTGGGTTTCTCGTCCCTCCCTCGGAGGCTCGCAGTTAACTGGGAGGGTGTTCCCCGGTGCTCCCCGTGCCTGGGGGAGGACACGCTCCTGCTGCCCCCGGGGGTCACACGGCGGGACAGTGGGGCTTTATTTCCCGGGGCAGCAGCCCCTGGGCCGGGGCTGTCCCCAGACGACCTCCCTGCCCCGGCCGTGTGCTGGGCACGGTCGGGAAGGGGAAAGGTGGCGGAGCTCCAGGGGGAATGGAACTCGCTGTTTCTCCCCTTGGTGCTGAGTGGTGAGGAGGGGAAATGTCTGCAAACAGCACCTCCAGGCTCTGCCCCGTGCGTGCGGGAAGCACTGAGCTCTTTGGGAGGCAGGATTTTGGGGGGGCTGTGGCAGCAGCAGGGCAGGAGGCGGGTGTGGAGCCACTTCTGAACATCTTGCCCTTTGCATCCTGCTTCATCTGCACTGGAGTGCAGGGCACTGTGTCTCCCGGGGGAAAAAATGCCCAGAAATTCCACAGATCCTTCAATATCGTTTCTGTTTTACAGTGAGACAAAAAGGGGCCCTTTGTGTGAGAGCTGAAAGGAACAGCCCAGTCCCGCAGCCTCCCCAAAAGCTTAATGTCAACTATTTGCCTCCTCGTGCTTTCTCATAAACAAGCACTTTCTCCCGCGTTTCTGTGCTCTGGCTGCTCCCCCAGCTCGGTGTTCCCCGTTTGGTGGCTCCCAAGGGATGGACACGTCCCTGCTGTCCATCTCCCAGCCAGGGTGGGGCCGGGGCAGAGCTGCTGGGATGGCTGGGGGATGCAGGGCACGGGGGGGAGCACAGGAAAGGTGACTAAAGCTGGGCTTGGAGAGAGGTGAGCAGTTTGAGCAGCCTTGAATTCAAGGCTCTGCTGCTTGTCTGGCAGCAGGGACGAGCCCGTGCTTATTGCTCTGAGCTGGCTGAAGCAGCAGCAGCCTGGTGAATCCCCGCCTGCACAGCCTGGCTCAGTGTCTGCTCCTGCTCCTGCTGGGGCAGCCCCCGCTGCTCTGGGCTCAGGCGTTCCCCTGCTTTAGGTGCCTGCCCAACGAGCAGCAGCAGCTGAGGAGCCGCCCCTGCTGTTCCGGGGTTGTTTGCATGAGCACTGGAGTGTCTCGGGTGTAGCACCAACGATTTCTGTCCTGAGCCCACCTTCCCTTTTTGTGTGTGTGTTCTCTTCCCCTTTATCAGAAGGAACACCAGACGTGCAGAAAGGGCTGGTGCTGTGCCTGCAGAGAGCAGAGCCGCGCTGAAAGCGAGAGGCAGCGGCATTCCTGTGGTCATTGCTCGGTGTTCCCGTTCTGTGCGTGGGTCCTGCTCTGTCCCCAGCAGCGTTGTCAGGAGTGTCCCCGGGAGCCTGGGGAGGCAGTGCCTGCACATTCCTGCTGCTGGGGACACCCTCACGCTTGTTCCTCCTCTTCCGCCGGCACTTTCCAGACTTGGGGCTGCTTGGGGGGATGGTCCTGGAATCTGAACGTGGCTCCTGGGGCTGGTGAGGGCAGTGCTTGCTCTGGAGAGGGGTGAGGGGGATGTGATCCACAGGGGTTCATTCCCACCTCAGCACCTGTTTGGAAATATTTGGGAGCGTGGTACTCCTAGACCTGGGGTGGGACCTTGGCTAATCAGCCATCCCAGTTAGCCCATGGCTCAATTCCCAGTGGATCCAAAGCCCTCTGAAGGCAGGGGATCAGCACTTGTCCACTCCACCTGGTGCTGAATCAAGCCCATCCTGGGATAAACAGGAATAAAATACTTGTTGAGCTCTTTGTTCCTTCTGTTGGCTTTTCACTGCAGCCCTAGCACCTAGACAAGGTTTTTCACCTTCCCTGGAATCTGTCACGGCATCCTGACTTCCCAAATCTGCCGTGCTGCCTCTTCTGTTGATCTGTTCCTGCTCCTCCCCTTTCAGAGCCTGTGATCCTCTTTTTCCATCTTCATCACACAGCCCCCAGTTTGCACGTGCAGGGAGGAGCTTGGCCTGGGAGCAGCTCGTGGAGAACTTCAAACAGTAGAATCAGATGAATGAATAAAGGGGATTTTTGTTGCTCTTACCCTTTCATCGGCTTGATTTGGTTCCCAGCAGCTGATTTTGCAATTGCTGTTCCATCTTTGTGCTGAGGGTCAAATTAAAATCCTGCTGGAGTTGGGAGCAAACTGCTGTGGAGTTGTACAGGACAGGGAAGGTCTGAATTTTGCTTCTGTCAGAGGAGCACTTGGTTCTCCTCCTTTTGCTTAAGCTGAGAGGTTGGAAAACCCTTGGATGGGAGCCCTGGAGGCAGGAAGCCTCTGTCCTGAAGATCCCCCAGCCATGCAGGCTCAGCAGGTAAAATGCAGCATTAAGATGTGCCCAGTGTCAGCCTTGGCTCCCCCAGGCTGTGGGGCAGGAGGGACAGCAGCTGCTGCTTCTTCCCAGGGTAGTGCAGGAGTTTTCTGTGCTTCCCTGTGGTTGTAGGAAAAGGAGATGTTTCAGTGGGAAGGAAAACCCCCTGTCAGGGGAAGATTGTAGTCATTCATGCTGGAAAAGGCCTTTAAGGCTGACTCCAGCCATGACTCTCACACTGCCATCCTCACCCTAAGTGCTGTGATCTCCCTCCCTGGCAGGACCCTGTCCCCAGGCCTGGAGTCCCGTGGGCTGCAGGGATGTGAGTGCCCAGCCCCTGCTTCCCCTGGCCACAGGGAGCCACGTGTGGAATCTCCTCTGCCCCAGAACTGGGATCTGTCAGCTCCTGCAGGCCAGGGCACCCCAGCCAGCCAGGAATGTGGGGACCACATGGCCAAGGCCAAGTGAATGGGAAGCTGAGGGAGCCCAGAGCCTGACAGCAGGACTGGCTAAAAAACAAATGAAAGAACAGAGGGAGAAATATTTCTAATGACTGTGAACTTTAGAAACAGAAAATAAAAGCTTATTCTTTCCCAGCGGTCCCTCTGCAGCCTGTAATTTCATTTCCCCCATTTGCTTTTACTGCCTGCTCTGGGCCCTGTCAGAAGCCCCTGATTTACAGGCGACAGCTTTGGCTGTTTGTCAGGAGAGGCTCTCTAAATATAAGAGTGTGAAACCTGTCCCGCTGCCAGCAGCTCTGAGGATTAAACTCATGAGTTGTAGCAGGAGGCAAAGTGCTGGGTGCTTTATGGCTCAAATGCCTCTCAGAAAAGCCACCCTCCCTCCTTCCTCTGGGGAGAGTTTTTCCTTGTATTCCCCAGAATCTCTCGCCCTGCAGCTGGAGGAATGGAACCCAGTCCCTCAGTGCAGCCCTGCTCAGCTCCCGTGCGCTGGCAGTGCAGGGCCGGCATCACCAGGCACTTCATTGAGCAAGGGTTTAGCACCAGGCCTTTGTCTCAGGGTTTGTTTTATTCTCATCATGGAAAGGTAAAGAAAATGAGCCAGATGAAGCCTCACACAATGGCAGGGATACAGCACAGCCTGCTGATGAGGTGAATTGATAATTGTGTATGAAACTGGGGAAGGCCTGGGCAGCTCTCAGCAGGTGCTTTAAGCTCTGCCTGCTGAGGAGAAGCTGTGTTCTCTGTGTGATGATATTCTGTGGATCTGTATTCTGGCTTTGGTGGTGATTTTTTGGATGGAGTTAGAAAAACGTGGACCTTTGTCTGTCAATGTCTTGCAGCTCAGCAGCATTAATTTGGATTTAAAGCAGGCCGCGTGTGTCCCCACTCTCACAGAAATTGTAATTCTGTAATAAACTATAAAATTCTGGGTTTGCCCATTTTCAGCATCACAAAAGGGTCATTGTTTGAGCAAAGGGGTTTTTTACACTCTGCTCTCCTAAGGGGCTCCTGTGGTGTCCCAACACCCTGAGCCTGATTTACAGCCTGGCTGGGCTGGGCCTGGGGCTCCTGCTCCAGACCAGGGGGGAGCAGCTCAGGGAGTCCCGGCTGTGCTCTGGCTGCTCCTGAGCCACAGCTGGACGCAGGGGGCACCTTGTGGTGCACAAAGGAGGCTTTTTGATTTGATTTTTGCACTGGATCAGAGAATCTCAGACTGGTTTGGGTTGAAGTTTGGGTTAAATCTCACCTTGTCCCCCCCTGCCGTGGGCAGGGACACCTTCCACAGACCAGGGTGCTCCAAGCCCTGTCCAGCCTGGCCTGGGACAGAAGGGCCCCAAAGTGACCGAAGGTCTTTGCAGATGCTGGGATGCATCGCCAGAGCTGCTCTGTGCTGGGGGGTGGTGTCCTTTGGGTGGTCCTGGGCAGGGGCTGAGGCCCATCCCCTCCCTGGTTTTTATATCCTCCAAGTGACGCAGAGGGGATCCACTGATCCACTCCAGAGCCTCTGGATCAGCTCGTGCCCAAGGGTGAAAACTGCCAAACGGAACTTTTTGGGATGTCTGTGTGCTGTGGGGGCCTGGCTCATCTCAGGTGCCTCAGCCTGGAGGGAACATCCCAGTCCCACCAGTGCCCCCAGTGCCTCAGCCAGACCCCGAGCTGGGGTTGGGATGGACAGGGGTGTGTGGGAGCATTTCCCACTGCAGCAGGTCCTGAGCTGATCCCTCAGTGTGGACAGCTCCAGGTGAAGCCTGGGCAGGGCAGGGGCAGTGATGATCCTGTGCCTGCAGTGGGAGGGGAGCCAGGCCAGGTCTGCCGGGAAAGCCTTTCCCAGGATCCCAGGGATCAGCTGGGACTGCTCTCCCTGGCAGGTGCTGTGGGGAGAGGAGCTCGTGCTTAGAGCATTCCCAGGGGTGTCGGGGAGCCTCTTCTCCCTGGGCTCTGGAATCACTTCCAGGCCAGTAGCCAAGCACAAGCTGTAAATAACAAAGCGTGGCTGATGATCCCAGCTTGTTTTGCTCCGAGATGTTGTCAGCTCTGGGCTTTCCCTTGGCATCTTCTCTCCAGTGCATTCCCATCCCCAGCTCCCAGGGCTCTCCTGTCACACTCCTGGTGTGAAGGAGTTGCTCCTGTGGGGGCCTCCCCAGGGATGTAATGCAGGGGAAGCTGCTGGATCCAGGCTCTGCAGTCAGGGAGATGTTTGTGTGTCCTTTCCCTGTGGCTTCTTTATCATTTCTGCTTTGGGAAGGGTTAGAGAGAAGGTCAGAGGAGAAATGTCTGGGATTTTTATCAGCCTCTGTCTCAGCTCTCCAACATGGGAAATCTGACCTTGTGGCCTTGTCTGAGGTTCTTTGCACCCAAGCACCCACAACCACACAGGAAAATTCAGCTGGTGGTATCCAAACTTTCTCCTGACACCAAAAGTTCCCACACCATCAGGAATCCAAACAGGGGGTGTTCTCCATCACATTGGTTCTTTTCTCTCACCATTTAGGAAGGTGTGAAACCCCTTTATTGCCCTGTGAGATGATGCTGTAGCAATTGGGCACCACAGCTGAACCCCAGGCCCTTTAGAAACCCCAGCCTCCAGGAATATCCCGTGAGTGGCAGTGTTTATCCAGGATTAAATAACACGGGAGCTGTTCCTGCTGCATGCACATGTCCTCCTGTCCTGGACATGTGAGCTCAGCAGCCTCTTCACCCCTGGAGCTGGGAACATCTGGCTTGGAGCAGGGAAGGTGAATGTTCCAAGGAAAACACTGGTGGGAGGTGTGGGCTGGCCCCACATCCCATAACCCCTGTCTTTCCCTGTTCCACCACCTCGGTGTGCTCATTCCTCGCCTCTCCTGTGCACAGTTGGTGGCTCGGCTGAGGGACTGAGCTGCATCTTTGCTCTGCAGGACGTGGGGGTGGCTTTGTTTGGTGGCGATGAGCAGAAGCTGCAGTGAATCACCCCCTGTGCTGAAACACAGAAATAAAGGCACAAAGGTGGAAATTATGGATTATCACCAGTTTCTTCCATGGATTGTTTGACTCTGGATGCAGAGTAGCTACAGGCCCTGCTGTCCCTTGGTGCTGCCTGGCCCACACAGCCACAGCAAAGCCATCACTGATACCAGAGTGGTCCTTGGCTCTGAAGAGCGTCCCTGGTGCAACCAGAGGATCCTTTGTGACCCTTCCCAGGGAGGGAAGCTGGCGGGAGCACCTGGCTGTACTCTCACGCTCTGTTTTTGGGTTCCAGGGGATGTGCTGCCCTTGGCCAACATGGGGCTGCCCAGCCCCCTGGTCCCCCGGCAGCCCACCAGGCCCGCCTACGTGACCCACACGGGGCCCCTGGTGCAGATGCTGCACCAGCAGGACCGGCTGGGGAGGGCTCGCTCCGGCCATCCCACAGAGCCCCAGCCCAGCGGGGACCCCCGAGACGCCGGGGCCCAGGAGCAGACCCCAGTGCAGGGCAGGAGAGGCAGCACTGCCGGGACTGAGGAGTATTCCGTGGGAATTCCCAAGGAGAAGAACAGCTGGACACCACCGGGTGTTTGCCACGGGATCGTTTTTGCAACAAAACCTTCCTCGACTGTGCTGCCCCAGAGCTCCCTGGCCTGTTGCAGCAAGACAGAATGACCTGGCTGAGCTGGAAGCAAAGGAAAGGAAGATGCTCCTGGGGATTTTCCAGACTCCATTAAACTTCCCCTGCAAACAGCATTTAAGTCTTGGAGTCTTTTCCTAAAAGGCCCATTGGAATGAAAGCGGAAGGGGGTGGAAATGCATCCCGTTCTCTGCTCTCAGGGCTAGAGCAAACCACAACCTCTGCATTTGAAATAAAATATTTAACTTGTGATGGTGGAAAAAAATTGACCCTTTTTTGCTGTCAAAATGAAATTTGCTTAAGGAAGCCGTTTGTCCTGGAAAACCCTGCTGGAGTTATAAACAACTTCTCTGATAATCAGGAGTATTTTCTGCTGCATCCAGTGTGTGGTTCCTGCTGTGCAGCTCCTGGGATTTGGCTGCTGAGTGCTTTGGGACAGGGTGTTTGGCTTCTGCAGGGAAAAAATGTGAAGAATGAGAAAATGTGACAAAAAAAGGAGAAACTACCACTTTCTGGGGCTGGATAAATAAATTTGGTCCCTGCCCTATTTTGAGCCTGGTACATCTCCCCCGTGCCTGCAGCACGTCACGAGCCCTGAGCTCAGGAGAGGCCCTGCCACCCCTCAGTGCTGGTCACGAGCCACAGAACCGGGAATAAACAAATAAATGAGTAAATAAACAAATCCCCAGCTCTTCCCTGGGGCTTCGTTTGGGGGATCCTGGAAAGGGACACAGCCCAGTGCTGCCTCCCTGCTGAGGGCTCCGGGGGGCTGTGACAGGGGACTGTCCCCTGCGCTTCCTGGGGACAGAGCTCCGGGCTGGGGGCACCGCCCTGAGGGGGCTGAGGGCTCCCCTTTAATGGCAGGGCAGCGCATGGCTGATGGGATGTGAGCCCCCGGCCGAGGCTCCGGGGTTTGCTGTTCAATCCCGCGTTCCCAGGGGAGCGGGAAGGCACCGATGTCCCTCCGGGGGTGCTGTCAGCCAGCCCTGCCCGTGCGGAGGATGCTGGAGCAGCCGGGAGCTGTTTGTGCATGGTCAGGGATGGGGAGAAGGCAAACACCCCCTTTCCCTCTCCTGGCTGCACGGACGCTTTTCCGGCGCTGGGATCTGGTTCTGTGCTAAACCATTTTCACGTTACACCTCCTCCCCCTCCGGGAATGGCCTCCCCGCTCCTCAGGTGGATGGCCAGAGCTATTTACAGGCACTCTGTGGCACGAAATGATGTAGGAAAAGGTTGGAATCATCCCTGGAGAGCCAGGAACGGTAGCTGAGGTGGCTGAGAAAACATTCCCATTTTTCTCTTGCGTGTGGAAGTGTTTGCACGTGTGCTGGCACTCTGTGGGAAGGTGTCCCAGGACATCCCTTCCAGTGTCCCTGCAGGTGGGGAACCCTGGCCCTGGCCCGCTCCAGGACTGATGGGGATGTCATGGGCTGCTCTTTGCTCTCCTTTTCTTCACACGAGCTGATTTTGCTCTCATTTTCCCTGCAGCACAGTCAGTTTGGTGCAGTTGGATCGTGCCTGGAGTTCAGGAATCTTGAAGCTGCCTTGGAATTGTTCTGGCAGTGCAGCTTCCTGCAGCAACAGGCCAGGGGTCTGAAAGTTTCAAGGCAGTGAGTGATTTTATCATTAAAAAGTAGTTGGAAATGCATCATGCCTAGTGAAGGCTGAAGTGTTGCTTCTCCAGGACAAATTAGAGTAAAATGGAAACAGGCGAAACCAAGTGTTCTGAAAAGCACTTGGGGGAAAAAGGGGGGAAAGCCACAATGAAAGCAAAAGAGAAAAAAAACCCCAAAAAACAAACCACCAACAAACCCCAGACATGCTGGCTTTGGTAATTCTTAAAATGAGTTTTTCAGTAACTTCACTTTATGGGAAATGTTGACTTTTCTGCTGTCGCTGAGGATAAAAGGGGCCTCCCCAGACCTTCTTAGAGGCAGTTTGGGGTGGGTTTTGTGGGGGTCTGTGAAACTGAGGGGGAGATTGTCGCTGCTCATTGCATGGAGCACATGAGCTTTAAAGGTCCCTCAACCCAAACTATTCCATGATTCTGTTGGAGAAAACCACTGCATGTTTGGCTGCTGAGGCTGAGCCCTGGTTGCTGGAAGCCTCTTGGAGGAGTCCTGGCCCTCAGCTGAGCCAGGGCAAAGCCGTGACAGCCTGACCTGGGCTTTGCTGAGTCACTTCTATCGGGATCACAGCGCAGTGGCAAAGCTGCCATTTCCGTGCAAGAATTCCCCTCCCCAGGCACTGCTCCATCCTCCCAGGACACAAAGATGCTTTTTTCCTGTCCCAGCATTTGTGCTGGGAGCAGCTGTGCTGCTCCAGCTCTCGGAGTGGCTCTGCCTCAGTAGGAGCTTGGTATGATGTCAATGTTTCGAGTGGGTGAAGCAGAGGAGGCAAAAATAGACATTTAGACATTTTTCCAGTTATGCCTTTTCAAAGAGGAATATTTATAGCTCGGTGCCTGAACACAGCTCTCTTTGTGAATCTGCTTCCAATTGCAACACAGCACATCCCCGCTGGACCCTCAGCATGTGTGCAGGCAGCTCTGAGCCCCTGGCAGGGGGAGCCTCGGTGTGCCTGGACCTGCTGGAAGTGTTCCCAATCCAGGCATGAAGCACCCACAGGGATTTCGGGGTGCTCAGGGGATCCCTTGCTACAAACTGCCCTGGCTCACTGCAGGGCAGGAGTGCAGCACAGCGGGGTCTGAGCCTGCGTTTTGTGATTGACTCTGGAGGATGGTGACCAGGGAGGTGTCCTCAGGTCACCCATTGCTGCATGTGAAAGGCCCAGATCACTACATCTCACTTCACCTCTGTCTCCCCATCTGTGGAATTTGGGTGAAGGGCTTCACCTCATAGTTTTGAAGTGCTTTGAGACTTCCTCAGGGTGTTTCACCTGAAGCACCTCTCCAGGCCTGATCCTGCTTGCAGGAGCTTTGGGGCTATTCTAGGTCCTGTTCCCTCCCTGCCTCAGCAGGAAGAAAGCTGGATGTGGGTGGCAGGTGAGGAGGTTCCAAAGGTCAGGAGTGGCTCTCCAAAGCCTGTGGGAGATTTTTTAACCTTCCATGAGGTTGTGCTGCTGCCCCTGGCCAGAGGTGTGGGTGGTCCTGGCAGTGCTCTGGGCTGGTGCCCTGCAGGGCTTTGCTCTGTGGTGCTGCTCAGAGGGGCTGGTTTGGAAGCTTGGATTTATGGATTTTGGGACACTTTGGAGAGCAACTAATGGAGAGATAACCCTAACTTGTGTGGGGAAAAAACTCCTATATCTTTGTGATGGGAAAAAGCCTCGCAGACAGGAAGGTGAGGCTGATAATGCCTGGGAGGATCTGCAGGTGGATTCAGGGCCTTGCAGGTCACATGTCTGGGTTCCAGGGGGATTTAACTCTTGCACCTTAAAGGCAGGAAAAACAATCCTGATGAGCAGGGGTTTAAAGCCTGGCTTGCTGTGCCCTGCGGCTCCGAGGGGGAGCCTCCAAAACGTGGCCAGAAATCTCCATCTCGCCTCAAAGTGCTTTTCCTCAAGCCCGGGCTGACCTCGGGCATGTTGCCCAGGGTGCTGGAGCGGGACAATGCCCCCACTGCTCTGGCGTGTCCCACAGAGCCCAGCTTTGTGCCAGCTCCTCAGGCTCCCCACGCTGGCTGCAGGCTCCGAGCACTCCCTGCTCCCGCAGCCTCTGCTGCCTCAGCACTGGCATTTGGGTTCCTCCCCTGCACTGGCAATATCCACAAAGGTCGAGTTTAGGAACAACAGCACTGAAAATCAGTAACTCTTCCTCTAGAATATGCAGATCAAAGAGTCAGAGAAACACAGAAGGGGCTGGGTTGGAAGGGACCTTCAAGGACATCACTTCCAGCCCCCTGCCATGGCAGGGACACCTTCCCCTGTCCCAGGCTGCTCCATGGCAGGGACACCTTCCCCTGTCCCAGGCTGCTCCATGGCAGGGACACCTTCCCCTGTCCCAGGCTGCTCCATGGCAGGGACACCTTCCCCTGTCCCAGGCTGCTCCATGGCAGGGACACCTTCCCCTGTCCCAGGCTGCTCCATGGCAGGGACACCTTCCCTGTCCAGCCTGGCCTTGGACACTGCCAGGGATCCAGGGGCAGCCACAGCTGCTCTGGGCACCCTGTGCCAGGGCCTCCCCACCCTCACAGGGAAGGATTTGTTCCCAATATCCCATCTAACCCTGCCCTCTGGCATGGGAACCATTCCCCCTTGTCCTGTCCCTCCAGGCCCCTGTAAACAGCCTCTCTCCATATTTCCCTTTGGCCCCTTCAGACCCTGCCAGGCCATAGTGAGGTCACACCAAAACTTCTCCTCTCCAGGCTGAACAGTCCCAGCTCTCCCAGCCTTTCCTCCCAGCAGAGCTGCTCCATCCCTCTGCTCATCCTGGAGCCTTCTCTGGACTCTCTCCAGCAGCTCCAGGTCCCTCCTGTGCTGGGCCCCAGGGCTGGGGCAGCTCTGCAGGTGGGGTCTCACTTGAGCACAGAGGGGCAGAATCCCCTCCTCAACCTCCTGGCCACTCTTCTCTCCCCTCCAAGTGTTTGAGCCTGAATCTGGGGGTTTTACAGCAAGATGGCAGCCAAGGCCGGCCCTGCTCTGATGCTCACCAGGTCACTCCTCTGCTTTCTCTCCACCCACACGTAGATCCAGCAGCACATTTCCTGGAAGATGCTCCAGCAATTAAATCAGCATTGATCCCTGGGAGCTGGAAGTGGCTGTGCAGAGAGCTGAGGCTGTGGGAAGGTCTCGGGGAGGGAGATGAAAACCTGCTGGGGGAACAGAACCTCTCTGTGGCTGCCAGGGCCGCCCTGGGCCTGGGCCAGGCTCCCTGGGGTGGATCAATAGCAAAGTCCAGCGCCGATAACAGAGATCCATCCCAATGGGAGCTGATCCCAGCGAGCCAGCTCCAGAGCTGCTGATTCACTCCCTGATGGATAAACAGGGATGCTGTGCCCCTGCTCTGTGCCCAGAGTGTGCAGGGAAAGGTGCTGCTGTGCACAGCCGGGGTTGTGGCTCCGCAGACACGAGTCAGCACTTCCACCGGGAGCTCTCCTCCCTGCGGGATCCCAGAGCCTGAGGGTGTGGGAATGACGGGTGAGGCTGTAAAAGGGTGGGGAGGAGCTGGAGGAGCCTTGTGGTAACCTCGGTGTGACCTTGGAGCCGGGTGAGAGCAGCTGTGGGACTGCCCTCTGCACAACCCCGGGAAGGGACAGGCAGGGGAAGGGTCCTGCTGGAAAAGGCTTGGAGAATCCACTGTAGAACGGTTTTGTGTAGGCTTTGGCTTGGAAAAACACATCCTGCTTGGACAAGCTGGTCCGAGTGGATCCCTGAGAGCTTCTGGTCACTGGGAGCAGGGGGATTTCAGAGCTTGGTGCTTCCAGCTGTGCAAACCCCGCCGTCCTGGTGTGGGGTGGGCACAGCCGGGCTGGGCTCCGTGGGGGCGGTGGCACTGGGCCTGTCCCCGGTGCCAGTCTGTGCTGGGCGAGGGCACACACAGAGGGTTGGTGCCTCCTGGGAAGCTGCTCGGGCTGGGGCTCCCTGTGACACCTCGAGGTACCCAGGGCCTCAGTCCCAGCCTGGGTGAGCTTTTCCATTCCTCCTCATTTCTCAGGGATTTGGAGTGGAACAAGAGTAGAACGCCCAACCAGGCTCCGCTTTTTACTAAAATATCTGTTCTATGGGGGAGAAATAAATCAGTTCAATTAAAGCCAAAGTTCAATGGGACACTCCTCCCCACACATGGCCAGGACTCCTCTGCTGGCGTTCCCGGGGTGGTCATGCTCAGCTTGGCCATGCAGAGCAGCTCTGGGTCTCACTGGACTTTGTGCTGACTTTAACCTTAAACTGCTCCATTTTCCAAGTGTGAGGACCCTCCATGGTCAGATCCAGCCCCTGCTCTGCTCCCGGCACTGAGCAGAGGTTCCAGCTGTTCCTCCAGCCTGGGATGGAGAGGTGGGATTTTGAAGGAGGCAGAGTGAGACTTCACACAGAACTTCCCTGCAAATTTTGGCCAGGCCTTTTGCTTCCAGCACTGCAAATGAGGCAGATCAATTACTGTGAAACAGAAAGTGGAAATTACTTTCCTGGCTGCCCTGGCTTTTTTCCAGCCCCTCAGTTTGCTGGAAAACATTCCAGCTGATGTGCTCCACGCACGGACTCCCTCTGGGATAAAAGGCCTCCCACTGCTTGTTTTCCTGCAGATCCCTCCATCCCACCCCCAAGCCTTGCCCACGTTTATGCTCGTGTTCCTGGAGTGCTGCAGGTGCTGGGGACACCCTGGGAGCAGCCTGGTGACAGTTCTGAGCAGTCCCACGTGCTGTGCTCCGTGGGCTCTGCACCCCAGGACAGGGACTGGAGGAAGAGATTTCTCCCAGCAACTCAGCTTCTCTTCCTGCAGCTGGACAGGCTGGGACTGGTACGAGTTCTCTGAGGAAGCAGCAGAGCCAAGAGTGAGCCCTGCCTGGGAGGGACATTCCCAGGGTGAGCCTCTGCCCTGCTCCCACCTCCTGCAGGGAGGAGAATCCTTTCCCAGGGCTGTGTCACAGGAGGGACGAGCTGAGGAGAGGTTTCACTTCTGCAAACAGCCACGTTTTGGACAATTTCCAGAAGAGTTCTGGTGATGAATAAGCATTTTTGCCTTGGAAAACTCTTCCTCCCCCTCCCTGGAGCAGCACAGTTCTCCAGTTCTGATGGCCACATTGCCTGAATTCCAGGTGAGCCACCTCCCCATCCCTCCCAGTGCTGACACAGCTTTTGGGGGATGGATCTCCTGGGGGCTGTGGGACCCTCTGCCAGCTCCACACCTTTCTCTCGGTGGGGCAGTTCAGCTCTCATCATACAGAGGATAAAAATGGGCAGGAAAACACTCCCAGGGAGTCAGGCCCTGCCCCACATCCCAGCAGATACCTGGTGTTTTGTGGCATGCCCCGAGCATTGATGTGAAGGGATATTTCGGACCGAGAACTGGGAACTGATCTCAGCGTGCCGGAGCCTTCGTGGGAGCTCCTGACAAGTGCTCGCTCTTCCTCAGCACAGAATATTTCCAGTCCCACTGAGCTGCCTCCTGTAGGGAGCAGGGGTGAGGACATGGACTGGGGGTGGATCCCTCCCTCTCCCTGGCCTGGACGGGGCTCTGTGAGCACCCAGCCCACCCTGTTCATCCCCTGTAGGGTCCTGGGGCCAAATGCCAGAGGTTTCTCTCTGAAATGCAATCTCCCTCTGAAGCGTGGGGGATTGGTTTTCCTGCTGTGCCCGGCCAAGTGGCAGGGACGGATCTGGGAGCGGGCTCTGAGCACAGGACAAGAAGGGACAAATGGCACGGACTCACCAAGTGTCTCCTCTGTCCTTGCCCCTGCTTTGCTGAAGAGATTTCTGCACTAAACATGCTGCACTCCCACTTTGTATTGACCTGAAAGAAAAAAGGGTGTCTGAAACTGAAAAAAGGCTCCTTGGTGCCTCCATTTGAAGGAGGGTCTGGGGTTGTTCTGTCACTGGTGGGGTGACTTCTGTTGCTTTTCCTTGGCTGTCCCCAAGCCTCGTGTGGCTCTGGAGAGAGGCAGAGCCGGTGCCTTTGCTCTGAGACAGGGAAAGATGCCTTGTCTTTGGGGGGGCCAGGGCAGGGGCTGTGTTCCACTTGGGTATTGTCTTTCAGTGGGGTTTTTGTTTGGATTTCTTTTTAATCTGATCTGAAACACAGGAGATGATTTTGGATCCACACCCAGGCTGTGTCTCAGGAGCTGTCCGTGAGAGCATCCCTGGGTTTGCTCGTGGAAAACTCGTCAGCAGCATGTGATGAACGAGGCTCTGTTGTGGCACAGCCGTTTCGGAGCCAGTGAAGCCCCGCTGGGTTATCCAGGATTCCGTGGTGCTCCAGAAACATGCCGGAGAGCGAGGGGTGGGCGGGAGGTGCTGTCGGAGCGCGGCTCCACTCAGCCCTCGCTGCTTTTCCTGTTTCCCTTTGAGGCTTCCTGGAGCGCTTGATGCAGTTTGGGCAGGATTTGGGAAAGAGCACTTTGGAGAGGGACGGAGAGCCGGGTGGGCTGCACACACATCCCTGGGTCCCCCCCTGCAGCCACCTCACCGTTCCCATTCCAGGCTGCTCCCAAACAGCTCAGAGGATCCATCCAGTTCGTGTCTCACTTGGGTTTTGCTCTTGTGTCTCCACATTTTTCTTGCAGATTCCAACCAACTTGGATAAAATTTTTTTTTCCAAGCTTTTTTCCCCCCAAAATCTCCTTGTACTGAGGGGAACAGAATCTGGGGTCTGAATTCTTTCCTTGCCCAAACAATCAGTTTCATATTGACTCAAGCACAAATATGCTCTCTGCAATCCAAGGTAAAGAGCCACGGAGCCAACAGCTCCTTCCAAGAGCTTTGTGGTGTGGAAATGAAGGAGCAGCCCCCGAGTCCTTCCCTGGCACTTGGGAGCAGCCCCTGCAGTGCCTGGTCAGACACTGCTGGACACCAGAATGGGGCGTGGGGGCTCCTCGTGGCTGGGCACGTGAGTGAGGGTGACCCCTCGCTGGAACAGCGATGAGGAATAAGTGGGAACAAACATCTTTCCCTGGGGTGACAGCTCAGTGTCACCCCGGGGCTGCGACACCCGGGGGACGGTGTCACCATGGCTGGCGGTGGCAGGGCTGTGTTTCTGTGCTCGGCTGCTCTCGGAGGCAGCGTTTGCTGTGGCCCCGGCAGCCTCCCCCCGACCTTCTCGCGTTACAGAGCTTTGTGTCCCTGCGAGCTATAAAAAGCCTGTCGTGAAACCCAAACCACAGCGCAGCTCCCGGCCCTGCCGGCGGGATGTTCCTTTTCCTTTCCAAATGGAGTGGAGCACGAGGAGCGGGATGTGTGTGGCACTGCAGGGATGTGTGTGGCACTGTGGGGATGTGTGTGGCACTGCAGGGATGTGTGTGGCACTGCAGGGACTGTGTGGCACTGTGGGGA
>VZRS01004447.1:0-26100 GCA_013398055.1 Ifrita kowaldi | reverse complement strand
TTCCAGCAACAAAAAAAAAAAAAAAAAGTGGAAATATTTTGTTTGGATAGTATAGAAACTCCAGCAGAAGCAGAATGTTTCTGTTCTGTCATTAAATTAATTTCATGTAATGTCGAGCGTAAATTTTAATACGTTACTGTCTTTCTAGATTGTATCACTCCACACACGTGCAGTGGGATTTGGGAAAGGCACAGGAGGGACAGGAATAATGGGAGGAGTGGCTGAAGTGAAACACTCTAATGGCCCTAAACTTCTGGCTGGGAGGAAACGTTGTTCCTCGGCAAACACAAGAATTCCAGCTTTTTGTGCAGAATCAGAATCAATCTCTCCCTTCATGTCAGGATTTCCCAGGCAGTGGAAATTGCAGCTCCCAGCCAGGATGTTGTCTGTGTTAATTATTCCCTGGAGTCAGATGTAGCAGGAGATAACTCAGAGGGAAGCTGGGATAACGTCCCTGCTTTCAGCCATTCACCCCCTCGGCTGGTCGGGAACAGAGGGCGGGGGGATGCTCAGATCCCGGGGATGGATCCATCCCCAGGCTCCTCCCAGGACCGGGATGGTTGTGATCCCTCCTCCAGGAGTGGCAGTGGCATGAGAACTTCTCTGACAATTCCACAACAAGCTTGTGTTCACCTCGAAAAAACAGCAGCAGCACCTTCCCAAAAAACTTTTAAGGAGGAAAACAACTTTCTGTTTCCAATAAAGGCCTCCAGCATCAGCTGAGCAGGCTTTATTTTCATTTTTCTTCTCCACAAAAGTTTCCATTGTGTCCAAAAGCCATTTTCTGTCAAAAAGGGTTTTGATGGAAAATATTTTACTAAATCTGTTTGCAACCGATTCAAAGCTGTGCCAAAAGAGAGGGAATGAGTAAAGCCCGCGAAGCTGCTCCTCGGCACATTAAAGGGAATATCCCAGACTTCCCAGAGCCTCTGGAGGGTGTTTGGGTGGTCCTGGTGGAGCTGGGATCATCCCAGCCTCCGGTAAATGTTAAACTAACAAATAAATCTGCTTCACTCAGCAGCCGGAGCTGAGCCTTCGAGCTGGGCTGAAGCTTTTAAATATCATCGGGCGTATTTTCTTTAAAGGAAGGAAGGATCTTAATTCCAGCATTCCAACCCAAAATAGACGTCCCTAAGAATAGCCCTTCCCCATGGCAGGGCAGGGTGCTGCCAGGAGGAAAAGGGGTTGGGGGAAACAAGGAGTGCTTTCCCTAAATAGGCTGGAATTGGGAAGTGATGGGGTTTAGCTTTGACCATGAGTGGTTGTCCCTGGAGCATCCAACCCCACGGAGGTGGCTCGGAGCTGCTCCTTGGGCCGGGGGCTCCTGGGGTGGATGGGGCTGTTCCATAGGGACCTGCTGGCCCCTGCAGGGGAGGTCACTGCTGTCCTTCCCGCTGTGCCAGTGCAGCCCAGCCCAGCAGAGCCGTGCTCCAAGCAGGCTCCATGTGCCCATGGAGAGAAGCAAAGGCATCCCCTGGGAACAGTGAGGTTGGGCAGCGTGACCTCTCTTCCAGGGGAGTTATCCTGGATCCGGAGCTGCCAGGCTGGAGGGATTTGTCTGGGTAGGGAGTCTCTTATTCCCGTCTCTTCCAGTCTGAAAAGTGCAGTGCTGAAGTACCTCAGGCTCCGTGAAGTTCAGCAAGAGATTGGAGGGATGGAGTCTGCATTCCCACCCCTTTTCCCTAGAAAGTTCAGTTTTGCACCATTTGAACACTTTTGACTTGGATACTCCCCTTTTGGGGTCACCTCTTCTGTGCAGGTGGGAGCTTCAGAGGGGAATCTTGACATGAGGGATGAAATTCTCAAACAGCTCTATGACCCCAGAGTTGTGGCTTTAAGAAAACCACGGATTTCCACGGAGGTCCCGACGAAAGAATAAAACCTGACAGCGCGGGCAGCTCCTTCTGCCCCATTTCCTTCCTGTAAGAGCTGGCAGAGGAATTTCAATTTCCCAACTTATGAACACCCTCAGAAGCCAAGAGCTCAGCATCTCCTGGAGGTTCCAGCTGCACCTTCCCAGTTCCTTCAGCTTCTACCTGTTCCTGGTACATCCCTCCCAGAGCTTGTGGAAGCTTTTTCTGTGCAGCTTTAGTGTCACATTTGGACTGAGCTTTCCCCAGAAATCTGTAACCGGACTCCGGAGATGCTCAGCACTAAATAACATCATCCCAAGATTTTCATGAGCACGTGCCAGACCTCAAATATCCTGGTTTTGGCTTCACCAAATTGCATCTTTCGTTTGCAGACAGCATTTTGAGTGCTGCATGTGCCTGGTGGAGCGTGGCATTTGTCCCAGTCCATGTCCATAGGGAAAGTGTCCCTGTGGGAGCTGGCTGTGATGATTCCCTCAGCTCTCAGGGGGCAGAAAGAGGAAATTTTGGGGCAGAATCACTCCCTGCCATGATGATATTAAATGTACAAGCAAGTGGATGAACTGGCTCTGTTTTGTTGCCCAGCTTTACAACTGAGGTGATTTATATATTTGGGTGGGTTGAAAAATATTGGTCTAAAACCAGGCAAAACCCATTGGGCTTGGCCAGTTACTCACTTTGTGCTTTGGGCCCCTCTCAAATAAAACTCCAGGTGGGTGTAACGAAACCACGAACCCCCAAATCTGAAAGATCCCTCAGCCAACCCCTGAGCAGCCCCCAGGAGCTGAACCTCACCCTCCGGAAAGAGGAGAAAATAATCAGGTGGGAAAATGAGAGCTCCAGCAGGCTGCAAACCTGAAACCTTTTGGTGCTTGTTTGTGGCAAACCAAGCCAAGGAGGGGAGCTCAGGCCGGAGCTGCAGTGTGGGAAGGGCTGGGCCAGCCCACTTGGCTCCGTCCTGCCTCCTGCACTTCCCGAGGGATAAACCCTCCACAGCAACACGAGGGAAAACACTTCCCATGGGATAAGGATTCAAGCACACCTCTGTGAGCCCACACTGTGTGCTGAGTCCTCCCAGGGCCTAAAGGGGCTCCAGGAGAGCTGGAGAGGGACTTGGGACAAGGGATGGAGGGGCAGGACACCGGGAATGGCTCCCACTGCCAGAGGGCAGGGATGGATGGGATATTGGGAAGGAATTGTTCCCTGTGAGGGTGGGCAGGCCCTGGCACAGGGTGCCCAGAGAAGCTGTGGCTGCCCCTGGATCCCTGGCAGTGTCCAAGGCCAGGTTGGACATTGGGGCTTGGAGCAGCCTGGGACAGTGGGAGGTGTCCCTGCCATGGCAGGGGTGGGATGGGATGATCTTTAAGGTCCTTTCCAACCCAAATCATTCTGTGATTCCAGAATTGTTGGTGATTGAAGATGATCAGGGCAATCAGATAATGAAATAATTTCTCCGAAAACTGTGGGAAAACGCAGATTTCCTGGTATGCTTTTCCTGCTTTTGTGATACATTGCAAATGTCTTCTGGTCATTATTTGCTGCCTCTCTTTATCGGGTTTTATCTGCTCTCATTGTTCCAGGGTGCAGTCAGGGTGCTTTGTTTTGCTCTGTGCACTGATGGCTGAAGGTGGATCACATTCCAGGGCGCCCCTGCCCACCCTCAGGCTCCTTTGTGTGATGAATTTCTAGGTGCAGGACACCCCTGTCCAGCTCCTTCCTTGCCAGGCCTGTGAGTGGCACTGGGAAAGCCCAGCCTGGTGCTCCTCACCCCCCTCGGTGTCACAGGCCTGGTGCAGTGTCTGTGCCTTGGACTATGATTGTGTTAGGCAAAATTTAGGAAGAAACCAAGGGATTTGGAGAAAAACTGAGAGGCTGGCACTTCAGTTTGGGGGATGCAGGTGAAAATCCTGGCTCAAACCTCGAAATTGGAGCAAACCTTTATGAAGGAGAGACCTCGATGATTTTCATCCTTTCCTGTTACTCTGAGGGACATCCATCTCTCCAAGACATGCCAGAATTAACCTTTTCCTGCAGGCAGCTCAGGATACAATCAGAAAACATCCTTTGCTTAAACTCCTTGAAAATATTTGTCACTTCCAGGGGAAAAAGCCCACAGCTTCATCCCTGCTTTCCATTTCCATGAGCAGGCACCGCGTACTCCATCTGGCTGAGCGGGCACAGGGCTCCAGGGATAAAAATGTCGTGTAATATGAGAGAAAGTATCAGCAAAATATTTATGTAATGAAATGTTAGCGATCCTTCTAAAGGTCTGTGGCAGGGCAGGGCAGAGAAGAGCCTCTCCTCCTGCTGGCGTGTCACAGGGAGGGACAGATGCACGGGAATGGCGCTGGCAGCGGGAGGAAAAGGGCCTTTATTGGGAAATCCGATCTGCCCTTTCTAGCAAAAAACCCTGACAAACGATACCAAAGTCATTTGCAGGATCTGATCTGATCGCAGCTGTCTTAATTATTTTTCAGCTCGACATGGGAATGGTTTCCCTTTGTTTTGGAGGATAAACATCCTCCGTGCTCCTCAGCCCGGCGGCTGCTGCCTCTCGGAAAGCTGAGAGTGCCGCTGCCCCGAGCCCCGCGGCTGGGAGTGGGAGTGCAGCCAGAGCCAGCTCCCGTGTCCATGGAGCATCCAGCCCCATTTCCATGGAGCATCCAGCCCCCATGTCCATGGAGCATCCAGCCCCATTTCCATGGAGCATCCAGCCCCCATGTCCATGGAGCATCCAGCCCCATTTCCATGGAGCATCCAGCCCCCATGTCCATGGAGCATCCAGCCCCATTTCCATGGAGCATCCAGCCCCCATGTCCATGGAGCATCCAGCCCCATTTCCATGGAGCATCCAGCCCCATTTCCATGGAGCATTCAGCCTGGCATCCTGCCTGGGGCTGGGGCAGCCGTAGGGGCCAGGCACCCCCCGAGGGAAGAAAAGCAAATTCTCCAAAAGGAAAGGACAGTTCAGATCCAGGCTCTCATTCCAGCCGAATATTTGGCCAGGTGAGCCCGGCTGCTTTGCTGTCCTTGTTCAGCACCTGAGGGTAGTTGGAGTTTTTCATATCACAAATCAAAACATCTCTTAAATACACAGACTTTGGGCTTATCAGAGTGCTCAGGGCCAAATCTGATCAAAGGAAATGTCTGGAGTTAGACAATCCATCAAGTGATCCCAGATAATGAGTGATACTGAGATGTGCAATTACGGCTTCATCGGGAGCAGCAGCAGCAGCTCTGTGGGGGACCCCTCTGCAGGGGGGTTCACAGCAGGCAAGCACAGCCTGCGTGGGGCTCTGAACCAACTGTGCTCACAAGCACTTGGTTTGCTGTGAGGGACAAACCACCTGAGGCCACCTGGATTTTGGGAAGTTGAAATAAAAGCGGCAGGAATTTGTTGCGTTTTGTCTGCAGCCTCTGAGGTCCCCCCGGGCACATCGCAGAATCACAGAAAGACTTGGGTTGGGAGGGACCTCAAAGCTCATCCAGTTCCACCCCTGCCATGGGGATGCATGTCCTGAGTGGCACCAAAAGGACGTGGAACATCCCCTGCTTGCACCAGGGGACAGCACAGGGCACATCCCCCCTCCCAAATCCCCTGCTGGGGAAGGGTGTTGGGATGACCATGGAGGGAGCACCTTGGCAGTGCTCACGGGGAGCTGAAAAGTGAGGGGAGAGATTTTGGGGTTTGGGACTAGGGGATCTTTACAGTCCCTTCCAACTCAAACCACTCTGTGATTTTTTTTTTCTTTCTTCTTAAAGCAATTTCCATGAATGCTGGTTTGGTTTTTCTTCAGAGGAGCTTTCTGGGCCCTTCCACACCAGGATTGTGTTCAGCCCTCACTATTTCCTGAGGAGCAGGGGCTGAGCTTGTTCCTATCAGTTCTGCAGACATTTTGATCCTTTTGCTGTCTGTGGAATCACAGCCTGAGTACGATGACAGGAAAAAAAATAGAGTAACTCTGCCTCCCTTTTCCAATGCAAGCCCTTTGCCAAAGCAATAAAAAACTTTAAACAATGGCCAGTCATGACATAAACCAGCCCTGGGGCTGTCTGCCAAAACTCACCTCAAGAAAGGAGGTCCAGAAATAAACAGTAACCTATAAAAAGCCCCACAGACTTAAAGAGAGCCCTCTCCGTGTGTTAATTGCTTTCACATCTGGCTCTGAAATGAGAAGTGTGTAAGGCAAGGAGAGGCCACCAATAACTCACTGCAGCTGAGCACAAAAGCGTGTGTGCAGCATCAATCACCAGAGCCATCCACTGCTACTCAGAGACCTCGGGTGCTGGGGCTCAGTTTTAAATTCTGTGTTTGAACTGCCCTGAAATAATGGGGCTGATGTTAATGAACAGCACATGGTTAAACGCTTTCACGGGTGGGATATTTCAAGGTAAATGTAGAGAAACTGGGTTCATTTCCCTTTTTTTTCTCCTCTATCAGTTATTGGAGCAGTTTCTGCCTGCCCTTGGGAAGGAGTCAGCCCCAGGGTGGGTGGAAGGTTTGGTGGTCAAAGGCTGCAGCAAGGTGAGACCTACAAAGGAAAAGAGCTGGGGACGGTTTCACGAGGCCTTTTCTGGGTGCCAAGGAGGTGACCCCAGACTGTGACCTTGTGTGAGCTTGGCTGGAAGTCCCAAACTCCCGGCTCTCCCCTGTCAGATCCCGGGGGCAGCGCTGGGGGATGCTCTGCACCCTCTGCTCTGGGCTTGTGTTCCCCTCTCGGGCCAACATCTGCACCTTTTGTGTGGCTGTGAGTCCAGGGGGGCACAGAGCTGTCTCCTCCTGCTCCCACACCCGTAGGCTTGTGCAGCTGGGTGATTTTAGGGTGCGGGAGCCCCTTTGTTTGTTGGATGCAGTTCAGAGCACGCCTTCCCTGCTGCCCTGGACTGTGCAGGGCCACTGAGGCAGAGAGCAAAGCCCAGAGCTCTCCCAGCCCAGGGGCGTTGAAGAGGCTGCAGGGAGGCTCTCCCTGAACTCAGTTTTTTATTTCTGATGGTTCCTGGGCACTGCTGAGAGCATCACCAGTAAATGATGACATTTTCTGAGGTCACCAGTGCTGTAATTACAGGAGTGATCCCAGGCTTAACCTTGGCAATGAGCAGAGCCTGCCCTGAGCATCTGTGGTTTGGTGGTTGTGACTCATCACAAGAGCTCATGGGGGGATTTGTGATGATTTATTCATGCCACATTTATTGTTTGGAAAGCTCAGTCAAGTGCTACTCTGGTTAGACGGAATAATTCAGCTGCCAGTCTACTTTTGGTTTACTTTTGGTTTACTTTTGCTCTCTTTATTGCTTTCTCTTTCTGTTAAGAGCCTCATTTCAGAGGTGAAAATCATCTCAGAGAATCATGGAATGGTTTGGGTTGGGAGGAAACCTAAAGCCCATCTCATCCCACCCCTGCCATGGGCAGGAACACCTTCCACTGTCCCAGGGTGCTCTGAGCTCCCTTCCAACCCAGCCCACTCTGGGGTTCTGTGGTTCCATGAATAAACAGTTGATCCCTTTCGGGCAGGTGCAGCGTTTATGGGAGACAGGGGAATATTCAAACATGCGTAGAACTGCGACTGGGCTGTTCTGGGTACATGCAGGCTCACAGGGGATGCTGTAAGGGATCTGGATCTGGGTATTTTCAGCAGGGCAGCTCCTGACCCAGTGTAATGCTGTATTAATAGACAGCCAGAATGTAGAGCTGTGACACAAAGATTGACAGCTCTTGGCAGTAGATTTTGTACTCAGGTATCCAAATGTATCCCTTGAAATTCCAGTTTGGTCAGCCTGGCCAGCCTGGGCTGCCGTGCTGAGAACTGGCACCTCTGCTTCCCATCAGCTTCATGGGTTCACCCTGGTTTTGTTCTTTTATTCTGAGCATAACTGGCTGAGGCTTCAGCACAAGCTATGTCCTCACGTGTCCACCCAAACTGGATGTGCCCCAGCACAGCTGGGTGGGGACAGTTTGTAATTTTAGTGATGCTGCAGCTGTTGGAGTCAGAATTAAGGAACCAGGTTTAATTACTCGAATAAATGGCGGTGGTGTAAAGAACCTGTTTAATTGGCTGGGGCACTCAGAGTTTTGGGATTTTGGGATCACAGACTGTGTGCACTTGGACGCTACTTGAGAGTCACTTGTGGTATTCGGCTGTTTTACCTGTGCCAATTCTCCTCCTCATCTTTGCAGCTTTTAGGATGTGCGAGAGGAGGTCTAGGTTGGATTTTAGGAACAGGTTCTTCCCCTAGAGGGTGCTGGGTAGGGCACTGCCCAGGCTCCCCAGGCAATGGGCACGTCCCCGAGGCTGCCAGAGCTCCAGGAGCGTTTGGACATCGCTGCCAGAGATGCCCAGGGTGGGATTGTTGGGGTGGCTGTGCAGGGCCATGGGCTGGATGATCCCTGTGGGTTCCTTCCAGCCCAGGCCATTCTGTGATTCTGGTGGGACCAAAGCTGGGCCCACTGTGATGTCCCCACTGTCCCTCTGCTTGTGGCACTGCCCCGGAAGGTCCTGCCTGGGCTTCACTGAGCACCCACGGGCCATTTACAACATTATCGAATTATTATTGCCTAATTTTGCAATTACTTCAAAAGCCCTGTGGTTGCCTCCCACAATCACTGGTGTCCCTTGCCGCAGTGATTCATCTGGACAGAATTAGCCACGGGCAGGGCGTGAGAGCCGAGCTGGAGCTGGGAGCATGCAGGGAGCAGAGAGCTGGGCTGGTCCCAGGGTGGGTGGGTGTCCTGCTGGGGGACAGGGCTTGGCTGGCTTTCACTGCAATGATTTATCTGGTTGGGCTGTAGAAAAACCAACTTACGCACTGAATGTTTTGTTTCAGGTGGATGAAGCTGATCCCTCACCCGGCTGGAGCAGGACGTGCGCTCAAAGTGAAAGGATGATGTGCTGCACTCTGCGCACACAAAGCACTTTGGGTTCCATTTTCCGTCACTCCTTGGCAAGGGGCAGAGCTGCCCGGGGAGCCCAGCCCAGGAGGGGTGGCCAGGGGGTCCCTGCATCACCAGCACCTGGGAAACCCCTCGGTGCAGTCCCAGTCTGCAGCTACAGGAGTTGGGAGAATCAGGAGAAACTGAAGTGGCTGAGAGAGGGCAGAAACACCAGCCTGGGTACTCATGAGCCATGGACACAGCTGGGAGATGAGGAAAATGAAAATATTCCTCTGGATAAAGTGAGACATGGAAGCTGCCACAGCAGAGCTGAATGGTGTTCCCAAAAGCTGGGGAGAGACCCCCTTAGATGAGCTGGAGTGCCTGGGCTCACCCCCAGCATCCCTACCCAGCTCCTCCTGTCTGCCTGTTCCCAGGCTAGAGCCAGGGGACTGCTGCTTGTCACCCTGGTGCTGGGAGGGGCTCCTGGAGACCTCTCACTGGGGTGCCAGCACCCCCACTCTGGGGCACCCACCAACCCAGTGAGGCTCTGGCTGTCCCAGGAGCACCAGTGAGGACACTGGGTTGCCCAAGGTGGCACTGGGCTGTCCACTGAGGGCCCTGAGTTCAAAGGACCATAAAATATCCCAGGTTGGAAGGGACCCATAAGGGTCCCTGCACCTAAACCAGGTGGCCACGAGCATTATCCAGCCAGCCACTCAACACCTGCCCCTGCTGGCCCAGGGGCTGCACAAAGCTGCACAAAGAGGTTCAGGGCAGGAACTGGGATGCCCTGGGAGGGGTTTGCTGGCCCCAGGTTGCCCACCCAGCTCGCTGTGTTGCCCAACAGCCTTTGCTGTGGCCATTACAGGGCGGGTCAATGGCCAGGATGGGTCACAGAGCCCGGGCACTGTCACAGAACCCCCCCAGGCCACGGTCACTGGCCATGGAACCCCCCGTCCCTAGCAACGGGGCCCCGTGCCGGTGCTGCCAGCCGGGGCCGGGCAGAGCCGGGCAGTGCCAGCACCACCACAGCAGCCAGTGATGAGCAGCAGCACCCCCCGGCACCCCCAGCCCTGAGCTCACCCCACTCGCAGCCAGGGGGGAGCTGTGCCTCGCGGGGAGGGAGGACCAGCACAGCGGGTACTGCCCTCAGCCCCAAACCCCCTCCATCCCCAGATATCCCAGACTGGGCGGTCAGCAGCTCCCGGGGTGTGCCTGTGTCCACAGGGGGTGGAAACTCTCATCCTGGCAGGGCTTATCCCAAGGGGGACGCAAGAGCATTTATTTCAGCTGGAAATGTGTGGAAAAGTAATCCAGTCTGTTCCCAAGGTTTTTTTCTCTCTTAAACACTTGTCTGTCAGTGTCTGAAGGGGAAGGATTTATTCACAGGGGTGGGAGCCAGGGAGAGCATCTCCCGCTCTCCAGAAGCTGCTCCCCAGGTATCAGTCAGTGGCAGGGAGGCAGGGAATGGCAGTGGCCTGTCCCCAGCAGGGACAAAAGGGCGGCACTGACGGGTTTGTGGGAGCAGCTCTCGCAGCGAGGTTTGCTGGAGCTGAGCACAGACGTCTCATCCTGGGTTCTGCCAAACTGACTCTGAGCCAGTCGCACCTGTGAAAGCTTTTGTGCTGAATTTGAGGCTGTGAGTGTCCCACTGCCCACCCCAAAACCTTTGGCCAGGCTGGATCCTGGGATGAGACTCTCTGGCCTGGGTTGGAAGGGACCACCCCTGCCATGGGCTGGGACACTTTCCACTGTCCCAGGCTGCTCCAAGCCCCAATGTCCAGCCTGGCCTTGGGCACTGCCAGGGATCCAGGGGCAGCCACAGCTGCTCTGGGCACCCTGTGCCAGGGCCTGCCCACCCTCACAGGGGAGGTCATTAGATTGACAGTGAAAATGGAGGAACAGTAGGAAATAAGGAATGAAGGAAAACAAAGGTATGAGATCTGTCATCCTCTTTAGCAGCCATGATTTGTTTCTCTCCTCATTTCAAGACCTGACACAAGATACCAAGAGCAAAATTGGTATCAAATCCCTTCCTATCCAAATGCTTGGGATGCTGTCGGAGGGGATTTACATTCAGGAGATTATGGGACTGTGTGGGTGCCCCAGGCAGGGCTGGTCCCATCACAAGCTGGGTGTTGCTCTAAGAGGTGCCACAAGGACAGGAGCTCTCTGAGCGAGGTTTTCCTCTGCCTCCTTTGTGCAGGACCCGCACCAGCAGCATTCCAGGATGGAACTCTACGGCTATCCCTTAAAAGCCAAGTTTAACCAGCCACGGCCACCACCTCCCAAGGTCCTGCCGGCCACCAGCACCATGACCGCCAGCTACAAGAACCGCATTCCCTATCATCCTGAGAGCTTCAGCATGCCATGGATGCCCAACTCCTACTACAAAGCAGCTGCCCTCAACTCAACCTTGTCTCCCCTCACTGAAAGCTTCCCGGGGCTTCCCCCCACCAAGATAGTTCCTTTTATTTCCGAGAGACCCAATGGTGTCTTCAGCCGGCACTCGCTGGATGACTGGCACAGGTCCAACATGACCAACTACAAGGAGTCGGAGACCACCCGGCACAACGCGGAGCGCCTGCGGGCCGACCTGACCCGCACCATCAAGGACGTGTACCAGCAGGCCAAGAGGACCCAAGGGGAGAGCACCAAGAACCTGGGAGAGCGCGTCAATGACATAGAGTACTGGAAATCCGAGCTCTGCATCGAGCTGGATGCCATGATCAGGGAGACCAATTCCCTGACGGACATGCAGAAGCGGCTGGAGAGAGCCTTGGCCGACACTGAGGGCCCCTTCCAGGTAGGGACCCTGCGGCCCCCAGCCCAAACATCTGCAGCCACTCAAACTTCTCATAAAGTTCATTTGAGCTCTGTAACACTGGAAAGTTTTCATGAAGAGCCCATCAGTTGAGCCAGTGATAAACAAATCCCCTGCATCGGCTGCGTCCCCCTCCAGCACATGCTGAGCACATCACTGCAGTGTTTGTTTAACCAAATGTTTCTCTATCCAAAATCCCGGGTTGGGACACAAAAGCCCGTGTCTTACTACGAGGCTCTGGGGAGGTCAGCACCGAGCCTGACACGGGTCCCTGCATTCAGCTGTGGTGGCCCAGGGACACGCGGGCTCCCTCCCACTGATTCCATGCTGATGTTGCACTCGGCTGCTGCTGTCCGCTCACCCAGCTGCCTCGGGCAGCTTTTCCCAGGCTGCCATCCCTGTGCCCACCTGTATTTCCTTTTCCTGCATTCCCTGACATGGGCACTGTCCCTGCAGGGAGCCCTGCCCCTGCAGCCAGCGCTGATGTCACGACATGTCCCCACCAGGTCGCTCACAAGTGTCTGCTCAATCGGGAGAAGAGGATGGGCATCGACCTGGTCAATGACGACGTGGAGAAACAGCTCATCACGGTAAGTTTGGCAGCACACATCATGTGTCAAAGTTATTTTTACCTGAACTCCCCTAAACAAGTTTGGCAGCCCTGTTCCCTCACTGGCTCTTCAGCGCTGGTGAGGTGCTAAATTCTTCAAGTCTTCAAACCTGCTGGGGCAGGGGCTGGTGTTCCCACCCAGCAGCATGTCCACGGGAGAGGAGGGAAGAGCTGGAAACCAGCCGGCTTTTTGTGGCTTATCGGGGTCCTCTGTCCCTCTTTGAGGAGTCTGTGAGATGGTCCTGCCTTTCAGAGTCCTCCAGCACAGATCTCTGTTTATTTATCTGATCTGTCTCTGTGTCTATAGCACGTTCTACATATTCCACACACACACAGATGGAGAGGGCAGGGTGTGCCCGACAGCTTGTCTGCTTTCCCCAGCTATATTAGCTGGGCTAATAAAAGATATTAATTCCACTTCCCCCAGCTCTCCTTTGCTCAGGGCAGTGTGGCTGCAGCAGGACTGTCGCTCTGTGTGCTCAGGCAATGGATTTGATAGAAATCATAAAAACCTGCACTCCTGCCTGCCTTTATCTAGGCTGCTTTAGATCATGAATTAAAAGCAAACATGAGGAGAGCTGGCACAGCAAATGGGATCCTAATGCAGGGTACAGCGAAATAGAATCACTGCAAAAGCCTCACAGAAATGGGAAGGAAATTGCAGCCCCTGGGCCTGTGAAGCCACTGCTCTCTTAGAAGACTTTTTGTTATGAGTCAGGCCCTGAAAATTTAAATGATTAGTTTAGAAGTCCTGAGGCTTTAAGAAAATTATCAGAGCTGGCATCTCCATAATGCCATTTGGGTTTTTAAGTGTTTGGGATGCACTTAGGCTGTGCTTTCAGCTGGCTCCTGCAGACAGGGGGATTGAAAATCCCTGGGTTTGGAGCACTGATCACCAGCCTCTGGAAACCTTCATGAGGGCAACAGGCTTGTGCTGGAGTCAAGGGAGCCGAGAGCAGCACAAGCCTTCCTCCAGGGGAGCTGAACCCTGCCTAGAACTGACTGGGGATTTACACCAAAGGGATTTCTTGTGGGGAGGAAAATGCCCTGAGACTGGGGATGGGGATGTGTGGCACTGCTGGCCCAGGGTACCACTGTGCCTGTTCACGTCAGGTCAGGGTCTGGCTCTGTCTCCCTGTGATGGAACCAAGCAGCCCTGGCCATTGATGTCAAGATGAAAAAACTTGGGAACCCACCCTGAAAGTGATTTCAGAGGCCCCTGCCGTGGCCACAGCCCCCTCCTGTCCCCGGCTGGCCCCTGGCCATGGCTCAGCTGCACGAGTGGGTGCACTGGGGCTGGGGGACCCTTCCTGCAGGCCCTGTTTGCTGTGGGGGAAAGGGAAGTCCTTGCTGTGTGCGAGGCTGGAGAGGCCCGAGGGGAGCAGTGCCCCGATGTCTGAGCACCGGGGCTGATGGGTCTGTTCTGCCTTTGCCCAGGAAATCAAGACCATCAGGTCCTGCCGGGAGAGGTTACAGCAGTGCCTGGACACGGTGAATTGCCAGCTCATGTAAGGAGGGCTCTGGGCCCCTGCTGCAGGGCTGATGTGCAGCTGTGCCGTGGCCCCCCAGCAGATCCCTGCAGGTTCAAGCCCTGCAGGCTCCACGGGAGGCAGGCGAGGATGCTCCGGGAGCTGCAGGGGAGCGGGATGGGCAGGAAACCATCCCACGCCTCCATCCCGACTGAGGCCTGCACTTTGTGCGTTCCAGGTGCAACAAGGAGGCCCGGCAGGAGCTGGAGAAGGACCTGGCTGACAAGCAGATGGGCCACCACATCGACAGCAAGTGCTACCAGCTGAAGAACACCTCCAGAGGCATCCACTACTACAAGGGCGTGGAGAGGGTCGATGCCACGTGAGCACTGGGGGCCCTGGCAGGCACACAGCCTGTCCCGGGCAGGGAGCTGGGATTTCCCGGCCCACTCTGAAGGCACATCCGTCCCTCCTGGAGACACCCACCTCCAGGCTCGTTTCCCTCTGGTCTCTCCAAGGGCAGAAGAACCCTCTGCTTTCAGCTGGATGCTGAACACCCGGCGGGCGAAAGCAAGCCCAAGCTAATTAAACATTAGATCAGGGCTCAGAGCTCAGCCTGCAAACGAATTCAGCCCAGCACCTCTGCACAGCTCATTAAGTTCATGCATATTTTCAAAGATATGTCAGTGCTTGCCTGAGTGCTCCTCACTGATGGAAAGTCTGGGGGCTCACCCCTGCATGGAGAGGGCCTGGCAGGGAGCAGAAATGACCCAGAAAATAAAGAAATGAGAGCGTGGTCCTGTAACAGGGTTCAGCTGCCTTTGAGTGCCAGGAATTCAGTTTTGGCTCTGCAGTAAATGAACAGTGACCTAACCCAGCACTCACAGAGAGATGCCCTAAGTGGCAAAGGGCTGAGAGAATAAATCTGCTCACACACACCCATGAAGTTTATGGAGAGGCACAGATTGATAAGAATTTTTTAATAGTTTGAATAATTATTCACAATAGAGCTCAGACATATTTAGACAGGCAAATGGATTGCAAAGGATTGAGGCTAAAATTCAGAGGAGGGTAAAATGTGCCGAGAATCAGCAGGTTTTAAATGGAGCTTATGTGGTATTTAAGTCTTTTGTTGACCTTGTTCTGGACTACTGCACAGGCAGGAACTTCATCCCGAATGCACAGACAGGGAATGGAGTGGGATCTAAAGCTCGTTTGGTTTAGTGGGAGACTGAGATGGGCTGTGAGCAAAAGGAATTGACCGAATTGTGATCTGCGTGTCCTCGTGAGGCTGGGAGCTCCTTGGCACTTAATGCCTCGAAGGTGTAAATAGGAGCTCTGACTGGAATCTCTGTTTTTTATGGGAGAATCTTTTGTTTGCTTGAGCTTTCACAAGCTGTCTTCATGAACATGCCCTCATTTGATAAATATCATCAAACAAACAGGGTCCAGATGTTTCACTTCCATGTAATTTAATTGAGAGCTCAGATTTCGTTTGCATCAACCTCCACCCAGGCTCAGCAGCGCGGGTTTGCCAAGGGCCTGTCCTCTGCCCCCGCAGGGTCTCGGTGCCGGAGACGTGGGCCAGGTTCACGGACAACAACATCTTCCGCTCGCAGAGCGCGCGCGCGACCTCGGCCAAGCTGCGCGCGAGCACCGAAAGCCTCCTCATGGGCACGGCCGACGAGATGTGGCGCCAGTTCAGCAAAGTCAACGACGCCTTCACCAGCCGCATCACCGAGATCGCCAACGCCAAGAGCAAGATCCAGACGCACCTGGCCAAGGTACCCGACCCCACCCCGGTGCTGCCGCTGCCGCTCCAACCTCCTCCCAAGGGATGGTCGGTTATCCGTGGGCTCCCTGCCCTGCTCTGCCAGATCAGTGATGGGACCTGCCTTGGACCAGTGGCACTCATGGGAAGCTCCCTGGAAAGGGCTCAGACTGGTTAAGTTTGCGGCACTGGGGACTGATGCCACATCCTTAAATGAGCTGTTAAAACCTTTCCCTCTGTTAGCTAATGGAGGATCAGTTCTTGCAAGCAGCAGTTTTGGGAAGCTGGTAATTCAATAGATCCATCACTGCTCCTAAACCTCCTCTGCTCCTAAATCTCTGATGTGACAGCAAGAGCAAAGAGATTTTCCCTGGAAACTCTGCTGGATCTGTGCCTTGATGTGGCAGAGTAACAGTGGCCTGAGCCCAGGGGCTGCTTATTGAACTTGGGTTTTTCCTGCACAAACGGAAGAAAATGGAATGATGGGATCGCTTGAGAAGATGTTTTTTCATTGATACCCGTGTTTCTGTTTCACTCCAGACACGGCAGGAAATCTTCCAGATAGAGACAAAGATCCAAGTCATCCAGAAGACCATAAGAGACAAAGAGGTTCAGTTAAAGGTGGCTCAGACCCGGCTGGATGAGCGCACGAGGAGACCCAACGTGGAGCTGTGCCGGGACGCTGCCCAGATCCGGTACAGCCGGGCTGCAGGGCTGCCAGGGCTCGGGGAGTCACTAAGGAGCATCTCTGCATGACAAAATTGCTTTTTCCCCCTAAATATTCCTTCTACAAGTGGCCTGGTAGAATCCAAAGCACTGAGCAGGTATCCCAGCCTTTGGGTGCTGGGAGAGCTCTGCACCCATGACAGAGGCCGGACACCATGGCCAGGTCCAGCCTGATGCCACCCCATGAGGGGCTGGAATTTTCCCACTTGGGTAAACCTCATCTTCTCTCCTGCCTCGTCCAGGCAGCTGGATGTGCTCAGTTTTGAAGGATAAGTCCCTTACTGGCTGTGTGTGCATCCTGTGCAGGACCCCTGCACAGGGAAATCCAGGGGGGTGAACCAACAAAGCCACAAACCCAAACAGAAACGGGAAACCACAGCTGCTCATCTCTGTTCCTGGTGGTGTGAGCTGCTCTGGCAGACGTGGCTGAACATATCCAGAGCTTTGGAACAAACTTCTCCATTCCTCCCCATGGAGGTTGGGAGGAGCTCTGCCCTTGGCTTTCCCATACCAGGAATGGGGGGCTGGAATCAGCCTGTGTGTGCTGATGGGGGAAATCCTGTGCCCAGAGGGCCCCTCTGGCTGGGCACTGCCCTGTGGTGGGGCTCTGACGGAGTTCCGCTGTTTTCCAGCCTTGTCCAAGAGGTCAACGAGATCAACGAGACGCTGCGGAACCTGCACCAGTGCCTGCGGGCCTCCGAGGACATGCTGCAGATGCTGGTGCGCTCCAAGGGGGTCCTGGAGCACGACCTGGTGGTCAAGAACAACTCCCTGTTCATCGACCAGGAGCGCTGCATGGGGATGCGCAAGAGCTACCCCAGCACCGTGCAGATCCTGGGCTACGTCTCCGCGGGACTCACCTGAGCGCGCGGCACCGACGGCGGGACGCGCTCCTGCTTCCCCTCCGCTTCTTTGCCAATACATTGTTGCAATTTCACAAACGTGTTCGGATTTCATTTCCCGATGTAAACTCCGGGCAGAAATTAGATGAGCGTTTTGTTTGTTGGGTTACCAGGATAATTCTTTTCCTTTGTATTTTCTCTTTCACCGTGTGCCAGGAAGGAGTTGAAAATATCCTGTGTGTCACCAAATCCACCCACGGGGACCCATCCCTGCCCTTCCAGTCTGTGTTTTCAGGAGAAAAACTGTCGCATCTTCCTCCTTTTGAGTGTGTGTGATGTGGAAAAGGCAAAAGGGGAAGCAAAGCCACTTGTCAGAATAATGAGCTGCTGACATCCGCAATGGATTTTTAATGGTGCAGCAGAAGAAACACAAACTGTCCCGGAAAGAGTTGCAGTTTGTGCTGTTCTTAAAATAGAAAAATGTGCATTTTAAGCTGATTTCTAATGATAATTGCCTTGCTTTTGAAAGATGTTAAATGTCATCAAAAATGTCAGTGCTGGGGTCTTAAAAAGAGGAAGTAGATTCGACTTGAAGAAAGTTCATTGAAGAAAATGCTGTGGGCTTAATTTTGGGTTCCTAATTTAACCTCTCATATGTGGTTTGTTGCTGGGAGCACCAAAGCACTTTGAAGATAAAGAGATTAATCAGTGTTTAAGCCCCTCTGGCTACCAGGGAACCTTCTCTTGCTGTAAATCCGACTGATTTTACCAATTGGAATTTTCAGAGGGATAAGTCTTCAATCAATCTGAGGCTGAGTGTGAAAGTCACTTTGCAGTTTCTCTCCTTAGACTCATGCATCTCTTGAGTCTTTTAACCTCAGCAGTTGAGCTCAGCCTAAAGCCGGTGGGCACCAGGAATCCCAAAGGATCAGAAGCTCGAGTCCCTTCCTCCCTCAGGAATCCAGGGCAGGGACCCCCAGCCCAGCGTGGGGGCTCTCAGGAGCTGGGAGCACCTTTCCTTGTCCCCATCCCCAGGTGACTCCTCCTCATCCCACAGACCCCTCTGCCCTCCCCACCCTCCTCAGCGTCTCAGCAGGATCTCCCTCCCAGCACCAGCCCTAAACAGGAAGCAATTGTCTTTCTAACCTTTTTTTCTTTACTAGCACTTCTGTCGAGACTAAAAATAGATTTCCTCTGCTTTGTGTGTGTCTTGGGGCTGGAGTCCGTCGGAGACAGCAGCCACCCTTTCCAAAGGAAAGGGACAACTGTGAGCAGGAAAAGCTGCCCAGCTGATCACACCTTCCCTCTCTCCACTTCCCTGCCCCCCAAATGGCCCCCTCGGGCTGCTCTGGGCTGTTCTCTGCCTGTGCTCCCTTCCCGAAGCCTTCCCCAGCCCCTGCTGATTTTGGCTTGTCTGCAGCCCCACTCCAGATGTTTCCAGGCTTTTGGGCCCCATGAGTTTGTCCCCAGCTGAGTGTGGGGCAGCAGAGGCACCCACAACTCCTTCCTGAAAAGCTCCAGCCTTTGAGTACCCGGAGCCACGTCCTGGCACCAGCAACAGCTTTGCCTTCATTTCACTTCCACCTTTGGTTTTGAGTCATGTCAAAAATATCTGGGCTCTGTTTTACAGTGAGGGCACACCAGGATCAGTCTCCGCTTTTCTCCAGTTTTGCTTTCAGAGCTCCCCAAATACTGATCTTTCCCACTGGCCCTGCTCCTTTAGGGTTTTCTCCTAATTGCCAGCATTTATGTGGTGCTGCAATTACCCAGCTCAATTTTCTCTTGCTGTCCTGCCCTCTCGATGCTCCTTTCCACAACTCTGCCAAAGAGTTTCTTTCCTCTGTTTGAGCCATGACCAGAGGAATTTCAGTTTCAGCTCCTCTAATTTCTTTCACAAATACTTTCCACTTTCCTGCAGCAATTTCCCAGACGTTAGAGAATTCCCAGGTCCCTCTGGGGTTTCGTTCTCTCCCCGCCAGTTTTCCGTAAGTTGTCAGTACTGATGTTACTTCTGGCAGCTGATATCCCCAACGCCCCCCAGACACTTTGCTCAGCACATCCCGTGTGTGCTTCAGAGTGAGTCCCTTGGTTCCCCTGAGGGGAGCCCACCCTGCACAAGCTCCTGTAAAATGGGTCTCCAGGGACAGGCTTTGGGTACAATTCCAATGAACACGTGGCTCGTGGCCGGGCCTCCTGCTCAGGGATGGATTTGCTTTCCATGACAGAGCTGCTGCTGAGTGAAGCTGCTCCATTTAATCCCCACAGGGCTGTATTTGGGATTTGAGCAGCCTTTGATGTGTTCCAGGAGATGAAACAACAGCCCTGCCTCCTCCTGCTGATGGCTGGGATGCCTTTGCTGCTGTGCCATTAAATGATTTCCTTTCAGAGATCACTTCTAAATCACAGCCCAGGCCCATCATCCACCTTTCTGCACGGATGGGATGTCTCCTTTCTCCTCTCTGAGGAACGACGTGTCTGCTTTTATTGCTATTTATTGCTGGTTTATTGCTGCCTCTATCAGCCAAGTTGCTGAGAAAGTTACTTTGTGGAAATTCCTTTGCATCTTAGAGCCATCTTCCCACCCTTTTGCATCATTCCTTTTGCATCACTGCTGCAGAGCTGGGTGGGTAAATTAATTGTTTACTGACTGGAGGAAAGACAATAAATTAATAAACCCAGGACGCTGTTGCTTCCTGTCAGTCCTGGATCCAGGTGAACACTCCAGGCAGGGCTAGCAAGACACTTCTCAGAAAGGAGGTTCTGTTGTTTGAGAAAACAAAAATCATTGAATGTCCTGGAACGGTCTGACATGAATTTGGGCAAAGTCAAAGCTTGCCAAAACCCATGTTAACAATGTATTGCATAACTAGTGCAGATTATAGTGCTCAAGGGAGAGAGAATTCCCCAAACAGCATCAGCAGTCAGAAAAAAAACCAACCCTAAACTCATTGCTATTATGGAAAAAAAAGGGAAAAAACTTTGGCAAAATGCTAGAGGAAAATTTGGGCAGTGTAGGATCACAGAAATGCTTGTGCTGGCTCAGACCAAAGTGCAGCCTCTGGTGCAGCCTCTGCCAGAGCCAACGGGAGATGCTGAGATAAAAGCACCAGAAGGCGGCAGGAACTCTGTGAGATTCTCCCAGTCCACTTTCCCAGCTTCCAGCAATTAGTATCCCAAGGACTTCCTGAGCTGTCAGGGCTGTCCTTGGATTTAATATCTCCCAATGGATTTGTTTCACATGCTCTTGTTCCAGTTGCTCTTGGAGCCCGCACAGCATCCGCTGTGTCCCTCAGCGGGGATCCGCAGGGCACGGAGCATCCGCACCCTCAGAGCGGCAGTGGCCACTCCAGGGACCCTGGGGGGACTGAAAAAGGGGCCAGACCTGGCACTGCTGGAGCCAGAAGTGTAAAACTCCATAGTTTGGGGAAAAAAAAGTGGCTCAAAGCTGGTTTAGACCTGTGTCCTCTGTAGGGTCTGTTCTGTGCTGGCAGGAGATGAGCACGAACCAGCAGCTCAGGAAGGATCTGAGGATGTTCAGAGTCCCAGCTGGGAAACTCAGTTGATTTTTTGAGGGTTTTGGGGTCAGTGGGTAAATTTTGGTTTCCCTGAAGTCAATGGAATTTTCTCCAGTGATTTCAGCCTGGCTCTATCAGTGCTGACAACTGGCTTGGAGTGGCAAAAAGTTGTATGAAGTTGGTTTGGGGGCGTGAATGCAGACAGGACTAAAGTGTTTCATAATTTCTTCTTGCATTGGCAGAAAACAAATCGGGAATAACAAGTCAATGCTTCCAAGATATGTTAGACCTTTTGTTATTGAAGTCTGCTGAATATAAAGTCTTCCATTTCTTTCTGGTTGTAATATTTTTTCCGATACCCATTCCAGTGGTGTAAATGTATTTCTGTATTTACAAATATATCTATATATATAGATATCTGTATATCTGCATGTGTCTCCTTTGAGGGAGTACGATGGATCCTCCACAAAGTGCAGTCAAACCATATCCCGCCCTCCTCCTTTTCTTAGTGGCACAGTTGTTCGAAAACAGGATTTTCCCCGCCCAGTTCCCTTCCCAGCTCCCAGTGAACGGCAGGAGGGGTTTGCTGATGGCAGCGCAGATTTCGGCCCCTGCCCTTTGCATTTCAAACCCTCCTCGCTAATGGCCTCAATCACCAGGGTAGGGAACAGGAAGCGAGTCCCTAAAATTGTGATGAGAGAGCAAAATGTGGGGTTAAAAATATTCATCCTCACAAAGACATAGAGAGGAAATGTCTTTTTGTGTAGTCGGGAAGGGTTTGTCTTAAGAGGGGTTTCGTTCACCTGGCCCGAGGACAGGGATGAGCAGAGCCCCGATGTGCTGGTTCATTGATGCCACACAGTTAAATAAGCCTGAGATCCCTTTCAGTCCACCCCTGCCTTGTCAGATTAGCATCTGAACCCCGTAAATTGATAGAAACCCCACTTTCTTTCCTGAATTCTCATCATTTTATTCTAGAATTTCAGGCTGAAGCATCATATTGAAAGTAGCCCCATGGAATAGATTCAAAGTGAGAAATCCACATTTTTTACCCATGGTTTATACAACTCGTCAATCTTCCAGTATTCCCAGCACAGCCTGTGGCGAATCTTGTTTGCACACAAAACATTTTTCCAATTTATTGTGGCGCCTGCTTTGATTCAGGCGGGGGTGGCACTGCCAGCCCCCCTCACCCCGAGCCCGAGCGGGGGCAGCTCCTGAGCCCCGGAGCACCGGGAGCGCCTCAGCCCGTCCTTGGGTGTGGACGTTGTCTCTCCAGCAAAACCCCGGGGGCTCTGCCGTGACCATCCTCCCTTCCTCGCCTCCTCGGCTCCCTGGCCAGGCTCCCTCCAGCATCTCCGGCTGACGGAAGGCGCGGAGAGGAGCTCTGCCCCAGCGCCGGCACCAGAGCTCTGTCACAGCTCGTGCTCAGCTGATGTTTGTCCCAAGCCCTGCTCGGTTCGAACAGTGCCCCTTTCCCAAAGAAGCGTCCAAGGAGCAGGGGAGCGATGTGCTCTTCTCCGTGGGCTGTCTCCACCGTTGCACACCCACGGCTCTCAGCCAAAACAGCCTTCGTTACCCACACACTGCTCTTTTCCCTCGTTGGAGTTTCGGGTATTTCTCCCGCGCTTAAAAAGCTGCTTTTGGCACCTTATTCAGAGCCGGAGCTGGGGCGGTTTTGCTGTCCCACACTCCCGGAGGAGCTCGGGAGCTGTCTGTGACCCCCACACGTCCCAGTGCCTTCCCCCACTGTGCATCCCGCTCTGCTCCAGGTTGGATATTTCATCCAGGAACAGCAGCCGAGATCTCAGACCTGCAAACCCAAACCAGAGAATGCTCTTTACCAGAGCCTGGATCGCAGCCCTTGGGGGCAAGACCTTTCTCTCTCAGCCCCGAGCGTGGGGGCTCCTTCAGGCACCCGGCCCACGGGGCAGGACAGCCCCAATCAGCCTCATTAGCCAGGAATGTTCGGCGGTGGCGCAGATGTTTCAGTCCTCTGGGCTTTGCAGTCCTGGCACTGACGGGCGCCACAGGGTGCAGAGGGACGGTAGCAGCAGAGGAATCGGCAGAGTTTTTTGGAGGGGAAGGGAGAGTGCATCCTTTGGAATCTCGTTTCAGCCGCTGGCCTCTCTCCCCCGACCCCCCCGGGCGCTCTGAGCTCCACTCCCACTCTCTGGCCGATGTCTGTGCCGGGACCCCTCACGTGAGTGTGAGGAGCCCGTGCTGCAGGAACACGCCTCTGCTTGCCAGGAGAGAGGAGCCAAGCACGCTTCCCGACCTCCTTTCTCCCAAGATTTACAGTCCCGGTGGCTGGATGCCGAATTCCCTCGTTTGTGCTACAGTGCGGGACGAGTCTGGAGCTGGTGCGTGGAGAGGGGAGGTGATGGGGATTGGTGTGAATGCTCAGCACTCCCAGGAGTGTGCAGGGCTCCTGGCGGGATTATTTGGGAGCTGGGGGTGGGCTCTGTGTGTGGGGGGGCTGTTTGAACAGATTGGCTGTGCTCGAGGAATGAGCGAGGGCGGCAGCGCAGCCACCCCTTCCTTCCCGAGCACCTGAGTCAGAGATCCCAGAATGGGCAGGGACACCTTCCACTGTCCCAGGCTGCTCCAAGCCCCAATGTCCAGCCTGGCCTTGGGCACTGCCAGGGATCCAGGGGCAGCCACAGCTCCTCTGGGCACCCTGTACCAGGGCCTCCCCACCCTCACAGTGAAAAATTCCTTCCCAATATCCCATCCATCCCTGCCCTCTGGCAGTGGGAAGCCATTCCCTGTGTCCTGTCAATCCAGACCCTTGTCCCAAGTCCCTCTCCGGCTCTCCTGGAGCCCTTTTAGGCACTGGAAGGGCTCTAAGCTCTCCCCAGAGCCTTCTCCAGCAGAACAGCCCTAACTCTCTGAGTCCCCTCCCGAGCTGTGGAAAATCGCACCCTACATCTAGTGAAAAGTTGCTCAGTTCCACCTAATTTGGCTCTCAAGCGCTAAAAAAGATCGACTCCAAGCGCTAGAACCCCTTCAGCTCAGCCAGATGCTCATTTCCCAAATCCTGTGCCTCGGATCCTGTCCAGGGCTGCACAAACCCCCTGGGCCCGGGTGAGGGGACCCCCGATGTGGGGAGCTCTGTCCACTCCGGGCACCAGCCGTTCCTGCTCGGACACCCTGGGGCTGCAGCGCCCACGCTCAGGGACACCCCCCACCCACGGGGGGCTGCACGGCCACCTCTCCCCCGCCCTTCTCCACGGCTCCTGGGCAGCGGGGGCTCAGGAGAACGGGAGGGGCCGTCTCTTGTCCCCCCTCAAATCTCCTCGCTGCCGGGCGGGAGCGGCCGCGCGGTGTCCGGGGCAGGGAGCGGCTCCCGGCCGTGTCCCGGGGGGAGACGGCGGGGCCGGGGCCGGGCCGGGCTCTGCCCCGTTTATAGGAGGGCGGCGGGCGGCGGCTGAGCCCTCCCCGTGCCGCAGACGCAAACGGGGCGGTGGCCGCGGTTAAAGGCGAAACTTGACAGCGCCGCCGCCCGCTCCGCTCCGCGCCCGCTCCGCCGCCAGCGCGCTCCGCTCCGCCGCGATGTGAGTACGGAGGGGACACGGGCTGGAGACACCCGCTCTGAGGGTTCTCCAGCGAGAGGGGCCAGGGCAGCCCCCTCCCCCCTTCACCGACGGGAGAGATGGGCTGGGGAAAGTCCCCCCAACTCGGGAGAGGGTCCGGGAGAGCCTCTGCCGGGGGAGCTGAGGGGAGAGGGGCTGAGGGCACCCCCGGAGAAGAGGGGCCGAGGGAGCCCGGTGGGCTGAAAGGGGCAGGGGTTGACGCCCCCCGCTCCCCGCCCCCTGCCCTCTTCCCGGGGGTTGCCAGGGCAGATGAGCCCGCGAAAATTCCCCCTGGGGTGGGGGCTGACAGAATCACCCACACTGGTCCCACGGGCGGGTGGGCAGGGGACCCCCGCCACCCTTTCCCTGCGGAGTAGCGCCGGGGCAGCCCCTCGGGTGCGATGCGCCGGGATGGAGCCCTCCCGCCGGGGGCGAGGAGCACATTCCCTTGGGAGAGGGGATCGGAACTCCTCGGGGAGAGGGGCTGGGGGAGCCTCCTTGGACAACCGCCCCCCTTTGAAGCTCCCCGGGGAGGGGACTGGGAGGAGTCCTCTCGGTGGGAGAGGGAGAACGGGCTCGGGGGACCGCCGAGGGATATCGGGGAGCGGGCAGAGGGCTCGGACCCCTCTCCGTCGGCGGGGCCCGAGGAACAGAACCCGGGTGCTGGGCACTGCCCCAGCAGCATCCCCCGAGCCGGGCGGGGCGGAGCGAAGCGTTCCTGCTGCCCCCGGACAGACGCACGGACAGACGCACGGACAGACACACACACACACACACACACATTCAGCATCATCCCTGTCCCGCTGCAGCTCTGCCCTTCACCGCCGCCAAGATGCTGCTGCTGCTGCTGGGGATCATCGTGCTGCACGTCACCGTGCTGGTGCTGCTCTTCGTCTCCACCATCGTTAGTGTGAGTACGCGTTTTCCCCGCTCCGGGGTTCCACGGGGCAGGGACATGGCGTGGCGAGAGCAGAAGGTGGTATTTTTATTTCTGGCTGTTTTTACAGCCTGGCTTTTAGCAGGAAGCCTTAACTGGCTGGTTGCTGGCCTCACTAACAGTGGGATTTTGGAATTTGGGAGTTTGTGCTGTCAGGTGAACCTGGTGGGATGCGTAGCTGTGTGCTGTGCTGGGTGCTTAGGGCTTCCCCGCTGGTACAGAGACACAAGGGCTCTTGGAAACCATCTCCTCATCCTCCCCGGGCTGGTTCACATCAAGGAGCAGCCTCGGAGCACCCAAAATTCCCTCCTTTGGGGTGATGCTGCTCTTCCCCTTTCACCTGCTAATGGGCTTCAGGCATAGGACCAGAACAGCCGGTCTGAGCAAAGCCCCTCGACACGGGGCTGGCTGGGCACTGACCCCTCAGCACAGCAGTTCTGCTCCCCAGCTCTCCTCCCCTGGGGCTGGGAATAAGGCACAGCATCTTCTTCCCAACTCAACTTCCAAGGCTGAATCTTTGTGAGCAGTGGCAAGCCCGAGGGCTGGATGCAGCACAGAGGCTTCCCAGCACTGTCCTGGAGCTGCAGCCCAGTGAACACGTCAGCTGCTCGGGGAGAGGTTTGAGTTGGCTTTAAGGCAGCTGTTCTGTGGAGCTGGTGACTTCCAAGCTTGCTTCACCAGGGGCTTCTTTCCCGGTTTGTTGTTTTTTTTTTGGAGGGGAGGGGGGGGGGTTTTTTTTGTTTTGTTTTTTTTGGGTTTTTTTTTTTTTTTTTGTCCTTGTGTTNTTTTTTTTTTTGTGGTCATAGTAGTGGAAAACGTTACAAAAATCTTCCGAGCCGTTAGGAATCACGTGGAAGCATTCAAATATCCCGGCCAGGCAGCGGACGAGGCCGGCGAGGGGAGGGAAGCGCGGCCCCGCGGGACTCGCTCCGTGTTTAAAGAACATAAAGAGCTTCTGTTTTCGTGCCGTTGGGGCGAACGCAGCTAAAAGCAAATTTGGGATTCACTTTCCAAACCCCTCTCTAAGGAAAAGCGCGTCCCTGGGAGCGCCCGGCCGGGCAGGCACGTGCGGGGCTGGGGCTGCTCGGG
>VZRS01004445.1:0-30169 GCA_013398055.1 Ifrita kowaldi | reverse complement strand
GCCGTGGCCACGCTGCCACACGCTGTGCCATGCTGCCACACGCCACCACACANCACACGCCACCACACACCACCACACACCAAAGAGTGCAGAATCCCATGGATTAATATACGCTTTGGGCCAGGTGGGAACGCCCACGTGTATCCCCTGCAGGGGGCCAGTTTGACGCTGTCCCTTTCAACACTGAGGGTCTGTTCCATCCTCTCTGGTGCTCTGGTGCAGGGTCTGGGGACCCCTTTGAGGTCCATGTCACTCCCTTCTGCTGTGGATAAGCTCCCCACTCCCCCGGGTGAGGACCCCTCGGCTGGGCTCCTCTGCACAGTGGAGGATGGGCAGTGACTGCACCTCTGACCAGAGGCTTTTCCCAGACACCCAAATCCTCTCTCCCTCCACCCTTTGGTGTGAGGGTCTATGCTAGCCTGGCAGCTGATAGCCCTGGGGCTGTGGTCTGCACCTTGGTTAAGCTTCCCTGAGTTGTTACTTTATCTTATCTTCGTCAGCAGGCGGTGTTAGGCCTCAGTCAGGGCCCCATTCAGGGTGTGTTGGTCTTCTCTGCAGCTTTTGTAATGCAGTTTTAAAAGTCCTTCAAGAAAATGGTTAAGTCATAAACTATAGTATTTCAGTCTCTGACAGCAGGAAGAAGCAAAAGCAAAAAACAGTGGTCTAATTCTTTTTAACTGTAAAAGGCTGTCTTTATTAAATAAAACACATGGTATGAGTGTAGTGACTGACACTACTATAAGTTCCAAAAGATCTAAGCATGTGTTTTGTAGAATTTTAAACATTATTCCTGCTATTCAGTTCTGTTGATAAGGGAAGAAACTTACAACTCCAACAGCAGTATTGATGACTAAAATCTATAAAAAATATATTTTGTATGACCTCTGGTAGAACACAAAACCTATCTTGACACATTCTCAGTGTGCTTTGATTTAACTCTTTTAACAGTATGAAATTATTATTAACTATGATATAGTACTTTAGTTGCTTTGCCATTTTAACAGAAGTAAAAACTCAGTTGAAGCTGGTCACATGATAACTAAATTAAGTGTATCTAATGACAGTGTCAAAGACGTGTGACATTGCATAAAAAAATGTGTTCAGTTGCTTAGAGCTTCTTCAATCATCATCTATATTTAAGTGATTAGATATTTGCCTTAGAGAAATCTTTTTATTATATCTAGTATCTGCTCTTTCTGGGTAGACTTCAGCCATATGTGAAAGAAAAGCTGAGAAAAGATGCCTTTTGTCAATATTATAAAGTTCCAGAAGCTTTCACTGGATAGTGCTAACACGTACATCCTTTGGGGCATGAAACTATCCTTTGTGACAGATTTGGTTTGCTGACATCTATGGAAACATCTGACCATATGGTGCCAGGTTCAACCTTTTGAACAATTCCCCTCTGCATACTTCAGCAGCAGTTTCTTAGTCTCTTATATTCCCTTAAGACCCTGTCTGCACCTCATGTGCTCCAGTTTCTGACCTGAGCTGGATCCAGCTACCAGAAGAAATACTGTTTTGCTATTTGATAGTAAGAACTGTTGAAAGATTAAGCTACCAGAACCAAGTTTAAGGAGTACAGGAGATGGACATGTTTGTTCTTAACTATTATGGGCCACAAACAATGAAATAAAAAACCTTTGATTGGAGCTTTTGATGATGAAATGGGGTCTGATAAGCATAACACAAGGAATTTGACAGAACTTTTGGAATTATCTGGGGAAAAACCCAACAAAATGTAGATTAGGGAGTGTGTTTGGGCCTGCAAAACACAGCAAGAAATATTTACTGACTTGGCCAGAAGTAAGGGGAATGTGGAGTTGGAGGTTATGAAGAAACTGGAAATCTTTTGTCAAGGAAGCAGAAAGTGTACTCAACTGTCATTTTTTAATCTCTTTTTGCTCTACGTCCTGGTTTCCTCTTGGTCATATTGCATGAGTGCATACTAATTGCTTGCTTCTCAAGTGAATTCACTAGTGTCTTCCCAGATATGAGGGGAATACCTTTCTTTTAGGATCTGCTCTAATCACTGTATGTCAGAATAATCTTGTGACAAGCTTAGTGATCCAACATAATCCATCTCGTTCTGCACCCTAACAGACCTCCATGGATGCCCAGGTTATGCCTGAGAACAAGAAAGGAACACCTGGAGCCATGGTAATAAAAGCAACTCTGTCAGGCAGCATCACAGCTGCATTACTATTTCAGGTCCTCTAAATTAAAATCTGCAAATATTTTAAAATAAAGATGATGATGGCAGCACATAAGACAGAGGGTATCAGACTGTGTCTGAGCAGTTAAATGCTACGTACCATGAAAGTTCTAGTCAACCCAAATTGTTTTAAGCCTGAATCAGTCTGGAATGACTGAAATGAACTTTGTTCTGCTGTACAGTCCTCAGCTATATGGTATAACAATCAGCTGAGATGGAGAAAGCAAGGACAACACCCTGATTTTGGCAAGGAGAGAGAGCAGATGGTATAGAACCTAAAGAGGTCCTCTTCCAGAATATCAGGTTTAGTTCTTCTGTTATTAACAGTTGTTAATACTGAACTGCTTTACTTTCCTTACTTGTATCTGTGTATTATATTGTGAGATATTTAAAACCCAACTGGACACAGTCCTGAGCAACCTGCTCTAGCTGACCCTACTTGAAGAAGGGAGTTGGACTTGATGATGTCAAGAGGTCCTTTATGGACTCAACATTTCTGTTATTCTGTGGTTTCTCAATCCATATTTGCACCCTACTCTGCATGAACATTGATAACAAGCCTTTTCAGTCTCAAAAAAGCGTTGGATTTGAGATTTCTGCAACAATTCAACTTCTTACATGTGTAGTTTATTTTGCAACCCAAGTACTGATTTGCTTGTTCAGAAATTTGTAAACAAAATGAGGAAAGGCAGAGATTGAAGAGATGTAGAAAATCTTACATATAGACATTTAAATGGTGCTATTTGGAAGTAGACTGTCTTTCTAAATGCCATCAAATCTAGTGGTTATGGGAAGGTCATGTTGGTGAAAATTCTTATAGATCACCAATCTATCTGTCCTTCCTGAGAGTCTGAGGATTGGATGTGTCAAAAATCTGGGCAGCAAAAGGAAAATGCAATCAGTTTAAAAAAAAAGCATATAATGTTACGTGGTATAAAAATAAATGTCACAATGGAAACTCCAAATTATTAGGTGCATCTGACTTTCTCTTCTTTCATGTATAAAGGAAAACTTTGTTTTCCAGGTGTACTGTAAAAAGCAAGTGATTTGTTCATGCTGTGGTGTAATATCAGTGATAAATACTGTAGAAGCCCACAAATAAATTAGTTCTGCCTTCAAGGCAGAGTTTGAATAATATTCAGCAAACAAGACATACAACCACACACTGAATAACGAAGATAAAAATGTTGTGCAGGAACAATACAGAGTATGAAAGGCACCCTGAATGAGACAAGGATGCTCAGAAAATTATATGAAAGTAAAACATGATTAGACATTGTATATGTACGGAGGGGCTAAATTAGGACAAAATAAATATTATTTGTGGTAACTTCTGGCTTTTGAGTGTTTGGTTTTGCATTGTAGAATTCTTAGCAAAAATTTGTGAATGTTATATTTCTAGAGTTTAAGAATTGTGTAATTTTGACCACTAGCTGCTGTTAGTGCCCAACATTTAATTTGCAATGTATCTGGCAGTATACATTTATTCCTTGGGCTGCTCACACATACTGCTGATTGCCTTCAGGCTAAGGCTTGTAATGAGGTAACCCCAGCAGAGAGGTACTACCTCACTCACCCACATCCTGGGTTTGAGCACACAGATGGGCATAATCATTACACACATGTATGCTGACCCACTGATCCCTTTTTGAGAACAGTTGAGCTCCAAAAGAAATTAAAATTGAAACTCTGCAGGTACAGGTTTGGGTTCATAGCAATCTTTATCTACTTGTAAAATGGCATTAGTTAGAGAGTCACCATTTCTTCATTCATAGCCACACTGAGCTAAAATCACTGTAAAAGCTAATACTTATTTCAACTCTGGCAGCAGAGTGACTTTTTCAATTGCTTAAGCACCTCACATTATACTGAAGAGAACCAGATCTAAGCAGTGTGCCAGAATGAAGAAAGGCAGTTCAAATGGCAAAAAAGTGAATCTGCAGTTACAGTCAATTATTTCAGCATGCTGTCTCAGTAGCAATTAAGACACAACTCTAATGAACTTGGTGTCAAAACTGGCAATGGCATCCTGGTCCTCATAGACACTCTTTAATCTTTACAATATAACCCTTTCCCATTAGTATTTCATTACTGATTTTTAGGTTTTCACTTGGGAAATACAATGTTCATTTTTGTTTAACAATTTCTCTGTTGAATCATTCTCATCACTAGTCTATCCATGGGAACATGAAAGAAGTTGTATGGGGTCAGAAAAAGGTCCATGCAGCAGATCTTCTGTCTCCATCAAAAACACTTGGCTAGGAAATAGAAAAGCAACCACATAGCCGTGCATCTCTAGAAGACTCTTGTATCTACTACCAATTCTGAGCTTCCACAGAAAGTTTCAGGATGGGAGAGGACGGGAGAAAAGGGTGTTGTGGGTGGGTATAAGAGTCCATGATATAATTTCCTCCTGAAAAACCTGACCTCACCTGGTGAATCTGACCTTGGAGATGACTCTGTTTTAGGAAGGAGTTTGGACCAGAGACCTCCTGAGCTCACTTCAAGCCTGAACAGTCCTATGGGACTGAGAACCTGCAGCAAGAATTTTCATGAGTCTGTAATACACAGTGAAGACATAAAGTTCTTTTATTTTGAGCCCGACACCTTCCAGCTTTACTTATTGCATTAAAGGAGAGAGTGAATTGTAATTTGCCATTCAATTTCTGCATGTCTCATTTATTTTATAGATATCTGTCATTATTTGTTCAGTCACTTCTTTTTCAGGCTGAAGAATCTACTCTCTTTAATGATTCTTCATGTGAAACTTTTCTATGGGTGCAATTGTCCTTTTCCAATTTTACAACATGCTTTTTTGAGATGGGATGAGTCTGGGACAAATCTGCTGGGAGTATTCAAAGTGTAATGCACTTTTAATTTATTCAGTAGAAGTGTGATGCTTCCTGTATTGTTCCCTTATTTTGATTCCCTCTAATAATTTTGAATATTCTATTTCCTTTTTTGACAAATACGCACATCTGAATGTGGAATTTATTTCACCTTTTAGTCAGTCAGTATTGTGATGGTTTTCTGCAGCACTTAACAGCTAGTGCTTGTCTTTAATACCCTAAGAAATTTGATATCAAACAGAAACATCATCATTTCACTCCCTTTCTCTCACCCTGATAATTTTTCACTCTATCACATCTAGTTGATTGCACTACGATCCCTGTGAGTGTCTGCTGATAATTTCAACACTATCTGCATCTGGCCATTCTCTATTCTCTGTATTCACTCTTCATATTTTTTTAATCTGTGTGAATATCCTTTTTCTTATCCCAAAGCAATTTCTTTTCTTTAAAAAACATTTGATGAGAGAGTTTATCATGCACTTTTCTTAACTATATCAACAGAATCCTACGTGTCTATGGCTTTTTATCCTATATGCTATGTTTTTTTAACTGGAGAGTGGGAAAAAAAAACAAACAGAAAAAACCAAGTAACAAACCCCAAAGACACAAAAGTGTAGCATTTTTTAAGGTTGGATTTGTTATGTGTTATGTAGCTAGAAAAAGTTGAAGAGCACAACTGATGGTTGCAAATGTCAAGATTTTGTTTCTCCTAATTCAAAATTTGCTAAAGTTCATACTAAATGTGTCTTCTGCATTATGAATACGGGATTACTTTCTGACATTTGGGATTATTTAGAACTATTTAAACAACACACATGTTTTATTGCTCACTATTTTATGCATTGCTAATACAGGGAAATAGCAATTATTTTTCATGGTCAAAACTTCAATGATTGTCTCTATACAGGGAATAAACCAAAATTCGAAGTTTGCTAATTTGATGATGCAACCCTGTGTTCTTCGGTTACCTCAGGCTTAGGTGGTATTGATAACCATTATTTTACATTAAAATTGGAAATGTCTGTAATATCAACTTAAAGAACAGTATTATTATCTAATGAATTCTATGAAATTTTAAGAGACTCTTTTATTTTATTTCATTTCCAAGCTGCCTTGTACTTCAGGGCAGTTAAAGCACTTGAGCTGCCTCATTTAGTTACTCCTATTTCACCCTTCATATACTGTGTTTTCTCTCAAAATATACCACATTATTGGCATTTGTGTTGGGGTATACATAGTATTTGATCAAATACTTTAAAATTTGCAAATAAGTGTTGTGTTTAAAAAATATTTTCTACTGAATTAATTGTTTTTTCAATAGTAAGCTAGAATCCATTTATGCTGAAACATTAGATATTTGCAGTAACTTTATTGTGATTTCGGATTATCTGTTAAAGAACCATAATATAAAGTTAATGTTTATAAAGTTGAGAAAGGTCTGATTCATACAAGGAGATCAAAGCACACCCAAAAAAGGAAATGGCAAATACTCTCTAAGCACATTTACTGGGTTTGCCTAGCAAGGTGCTGGCAGCAGGGGGTGCAGGGCAGCCTCTGTGGGGAGAGGTCAGGGCGGCTTCCCACTGCGTTCAGTCACTGCCAGCCATCCAACCCACCCCCTGCAGGGCACGGTTGATCTCCCTGGCCATGGGTGGGGTGCCTCTGGCTCCCAAAATATGGGCTGTACGGACTACAAAAAATTGATGCTGATGACGAGGTCTGAGTTCATTATTATACAACAAGTTATTCACCTGGTGGCAATAAAAAAAATTGATGTCTGAATAACAAAAATGGCAGCTGGTACCATCATTATGATGGCAATGAAGCACTTCTTGTGTACTTAAGGGCTATATCAAACATGATTACATTTCAAAGTAGTCAGTTTCCCCCTCTTTGCTCTCAGCCACTTTCTATTTCTCATTTACTTCCAAATTTGGAAACACATCTCAGGAGTGCTCACGACAAACGTAATTAACACCAGTTCAAAAATGCTTCTGATTGCACTTAGTCAGACCTGTTATTGCAAGCAGAATTCAGCCAGAGGGTTACAGGTAGCACATAATGCATATGTCATCATATTGCTAAATGCTGAATATACACAAGCTTGGTAAAAGACACCAGTCACAAGGGATAAGTTACTACAGATGGGTACTGTAAGATGTTCTGTAAATAGTCTTGGAAGAAGTACGTACTCTCTGGCTGTGATGAGCGGTGTATATTTCACCACCCTTACTATGCCATACTTAGACTTAAAAATCTGTGGTGACTTGTGACTTCTCTATCAAGTCTTAAGAGCTAATGTCTCTCATGATGGCAGGATACTGTCAGAAAAAAACCCTTGGATCAGTATGGTTATTCCTCTGCTAGCATATAGCAGCAGAAGCATTACATTTAAAGAGGAATGCAACTATACACAGATGAGTATGGCAATGCCAGAGTTAGAGGTAAATAACTCTAGTATCCACCTGTAGAAAGTTATTGTGGTATCAGATTAAACAAAATATGAATACCATGCATGTGTTGAACATAGCCACAGCACAGCCAAGCAGGAATGAAGCACACGTCCTGGCCCATGCTAACAGTGGCTGGTACAGTTCTGCCTGGCACTGTCAACAGAGGACTGGGATTCAGGCAAACCTGGAACTGATTGCCTGTTTCTTTCCAGCAGGCCAGGAGCAGATAAGCCACTGGTATTTAAATAAAAACAATCTACCCATTGGGGAACTAAACCGATGAAACTGATTATTGCTGCTTATCAGCGAAATGTAAAGCTAAATGTAAATCTAATCCTAGGTATGTAAGTGCTATAGGAATGCAGTACTTGGCCCTTTTAGTTTTTGGGATCACATGGTTTCTATTCACGGAGTCAGTAATGTTTGTTTTTCCCATCAATTTTGTACATTGTGTATCTATATCTATATCTATATATATATATATCTATACCTATACCTATATCTATCTAGGAACAGTGTATGCATACACATTTTCAGGGAATCATACTGCAAGCGACCACAATAAAATGATGACATTTAACTTCATCAAGAACAGGATGAGAATCTACTTTATGGTCTCAGTCTAACATTTACTCTGTATGAACTACACGCTTACGTTTAATAATTCATTTATTCATGAACAACCAGTAGATAAGCCCCTTATTCTGTGTTTCAATTAAAATAAATAAGTGACCATATAATGTGTGTCCTAGAAAACTGAAGACAAATTATTATTCTTCCAAAAGAAACTTTGAAGGGCAATGGAAATTGCAAACTTGTACTATTGTGTTTAGAGGATGTACTTGTACAAGGCCTTGAAACTGCATATTTTCAGAAATGGAATTAATAGAATCTTTCATTGTTCCAATTTATTAGTGAGCTGACACTGCAAAATGGTATCTCCTCTATTATTTGTGTTCAACTTGGCCAGAATCCCATTGTGCAATTACATGGGGAGAAAAAGCATTCCCTTCTCATTCCCTTCTGATGTTCTGCCTCCTCCAAGTATCAGTTTCAAATGTGTGTGGTTAAAGCAGTCTAGACAGGTATGCAAGCTGATTGACTGGGTGAATCTAAATTAGAAGGAGAAGATATAAAAATAATAGGTAGAGTCAGAGAAATGGACAGAATGTTATAGTGTATAGAGATGACTATATATAAAAAGGCTATATGTCTGTAAAGTCCTTTCCGATAATGCCTACAATGAGCTGCAGCAACCAATCTCATAAAAATGCTTTCTACCTGCATCTCTTCCAGAAATGCTCTCTCTCTTTTAGACTTTGAGAGATGATATGCAAAGATAGCAATTTCAGCAGTAGAAATTGAGGTCAGATTGCAAAACTTGAAGCCATGTTTTCTCTTGGTTTCCAGCTCCAGCATACTTTTATAACCCAATAAATAAATAAATAAATAAATAAATAAATAAATAAATAAATAAATAAATAAATAAATAAATAAATAAATAAATAAATAAATAAATAAATAAATAAATAAATAAATAAATAAATAAATAAACTTTTAAATTTCACTTACTGTGGAATTTATTCTTTTCATAAAGATCCATAAAAGGCGAATATTGCAACTGCTTTATTAGGTGGGAAATATCAACTTAATAAGCATTATTTATCAATGTTTGCCTTCTACTAAGTTAGAAAGTGTCCAGTGGAATGTTTTAGGATGTTTTGAATACATGGAGTGCAGAGAACTACAGAAAGTTTTGTGCTGCATGACACGCATCACACTTATTTTTCCTCTAAGCCCGACAAAAAAATGAACCCATTTTTCTCCCATTCAAAAAAAAGGGCAGCAAAGAAAAAGAGGTGTGGAAATTCCTATTTCAAGCGTTCTGCCACAGCAAAACTCTGTGGCAGAGGGCATGCCAAATTAACTTACCCAGCCACAGTAGAATTTGTTGTATTCTACCTCTGACTTGTAGACAAGTTACAATATTTGGGGCAGTGGTGTCACAGCTGGCGACAGTCAAAGAATGTGGCATGGTGAGAGAGGAAATCACGAATGCTCAGGATGGAGCTCCAGCACAGAGCTCCAGTGAGAGTGAGAGGAGAGAGCCTGTCTGAGAGCCATTCAGAGCTCCGAAGCTCTCAGGTGGCCTCAAGACAATACAGGCTTCATGAAGCAAATTTTGTTTATTTTTAGATGAAGTAAAGTTTAAGTAGCAGAAGGGAATCCATTTGTGAATCTTGCCATCCACTGAATCATGCAGCCACTTGATTATAGTCAAGCCGTTTTCCCTACTCTGGTTTCTTTGTGTGTTGCATTTTTTACTATAAAACATTTTCTTTATAGACACCCACAGACACAAAAGATACTTCTGTGAACAAAACCTCTTCTCTTTTCTAAAAGCCTTACTGCTCTCTTTCCACATTAGACACTGTAATCCTTTTTTTCTGCTTCACAGTGGGTTGATATGGAAATGGAATTACAAACAGTATTAGAATGTAGACGTGGGCCGAAAACTTACCCTTTGTTTCCCAAATGAATTGTTGTCTTACCATACAGTCTTAGGCAGCCCACTTAACTTTGTCTGGCCCCGATTCAGCAGAGATGTAAAGGCAATACTACACATCTCGAACTGATTTGAAATGCGGTTATACCACATCCCCGCTCTCCTAAATTTCTAAATTAAAATGGAACTAAAATGAGCCCTCCCCCCCCAAATATTGCACTTTCCTATATGACATTCAAACTCTCCCTGAAAATTCCAGACCTAAGGTCTTCTGAATTGCTTATTTAAACTTTAGTCACAATGTCTTTGTTCAATACCTTTCTATTTGGTGTATGTTGAATTAAGCAGTATATTACTTGAAAAATATGTCTGTTGCATCACCTAGCATAATAAAAATATTCATCCCAAATTTTCACCTATGATTATCTGTACTCATAAGCCTGGCTAGATCTCAAGTGGATGGAGGGAAAACCTGCACTCCTCATTACAATTTCATGAAACAAGTTTTGAAATGGCTACCTGAGGATATGGTTTATCCTCATTTTTATTTCCAAGAACCAGTAACATTGAAGGTGTGTAGGATTTCATAGAATCAAAAACCATTTAGCTTGCAATGGACCTTTAAGATCATCAGTCCAACCATTGACCCAACACCACCAAATTCACCACTAAACCATGTCCCTAAGTCACATCTACATATCTTTTAAACACCTGCAGGGATGGTGACTCAACCACTTCCCTGTGCAGTCTGTTCCATAGCTTGAGAGGTCATCTAAGGGCGTGGTAAAACAACACAAATTATAAGTAGTATTCTGTCTGTGAGCATGTCTTTAGAGAACACAACTTCTACAGAGCTTTTTTTTCCTTGTAATTAAGTTTAAAAAATAAAAGAAAATCTATAAAATCAGGATAGTTTTCTCAAAATGGAACAATTTAGAGTCCTCCATGAGGTTATTCTGCTTCTTAAGGATTGAGAAACATGTAGTATTTAAGCAGAATAAAATTATATGCACATATGGTTAAGTGAATTTATCTAGCCATAATAGTGTAGTCTTATTTTGTAAAAGTAAATGTGCACATTTAGACCAGAATGATGTCTCTTTTAGTGCAAGGGAAGTATTCCAAAAGGGATTCTATTCCCCATTTAAGGCAGTGGCACAGGAGGCAGCCAACACTGCAAATCCAATAATGATATTGAAATTACTCACACAACCCTACTGGCAAGTGATCCAGAAGGTTTTATTACTTATGTTGATTGTGTTCATGCCTTTTATATCCTTCTGTTGGTAAGTCACCATTTAAAGCAGAATTTTCTCAGAATTATGACTTTCATGTGTGCATTATGTAATATCTATGCTTGAGTCTCAAAGCTGCCAAATTCTCCTTTGTCAACGAATGTAAAATAACCTTGGAACTTTAGACAGCAGGAAAAAAAGTCCTATTTTTTTATTAAAAATACCCCAAATGACAGAGCAGGATAATGCAATTTACAAGAGTTAGAAGTAACAGTGGTCATCACTGGATCTCCACTAATCTATATTTGCTGAAGAAACAGCCTGATTTTTTTGATATTACACTCTATTAAACATATTATGCATTAGCTATTACTCTAGAAGGTAAATTTAAAATAGAAAACATATTTTACATTTGTAGATGAAACATTATTCAAAAGAAATGTATGTAGAAGTCTAACATATTCTTCATTAATGCCATTTCCATGCTGATGCTGAATTATTTCCCATTGCCTCACTAAATGGTTAATATCATACTACTTCTCCCTGTCATTACTCGGCAGAATGGTTGTGGTTTCTTCCCCTGAGATTTTACTGGCTTTATTTATTTTGAATTAGGTTTAAGCATTGCAACTCAAAAATATATGAAAGAAATATAAACTAAAACCTGTTACTTTAATTATTCAGTTTATACAGTCATACTAGTGTGATCATTGTGCCATAATTATGCTTCACTGTACAGTCAGTTTTAAAGGAAACCTTATAATTTATAAAAGCCTTAATAGAGATACAAATTTAGACATTTTCTCTGGGGAAAAATTATTTGTGAAAAGGCAGGGGTTGTTGCAGGTCATGTTGTTAAGACTAATTTTATTTCAGTGCCTAACTTTGCTAATCTAAATTTTTAAAATAAAGTTCTAATATAGTTGTGTCACTTCCACAATTCTTACCTAACTCAGTTCTCACTATTAACTTTCATAGAAGAGATGAGTAGATTTTCTCATCACCTTGGTAAACCCTTTGCAGAAGTAATTTATATTGTTAACTGATTGAAAATGCAACCTCAAGCAATTATGGAAAGGTGTAGGATTTATTTAGATATATAAAATAAGCTAGTTTTCAGAAGAGGAAATTTCTTCATGGAACTGTTTGCAACTATGCTATTTACACTTCTCTTTATTCTCACTTATTTGCATTGCTGTCAGTGGGCTTTTTTCCATTGACATTCTTCACCTAATTCATGGAGGTGCTGCAAAGCTTGTGCTTAAGAGTTACAAAAATAAAATCCTGCATAATGGTGCTTGTATTTTATCTCTGTTATAAAACTCTAAACTCACAAATGGATCCAATAAGCTCTGCTGGACAGCTTTGGTGTATGTCCAGTACATTTTAATGCTATATTAAAAAATCTCATGTCTGAGTTCTTCAGTTATTTTTCTCCTACATTTCTCATTTTGGGTTGAATTGCAATAATATATTTTCATCATATTTTCACATGATCCTGCCTACTTCAGAGCAGAGACCAAGATCTGTTTTCTTAAACATTGTGATAGTGTTTTCTGAATGTCTTTTAGAAAATATTTACAGCTACTGCCTTTGAAACACATTCCACAGCTGCCAGCTCTTATGCATGACAAATGGATACTGCGATGTTAAGCACTTACTTAACAGCTCTAAACCTAGGGGTCAATATACTTGGCTTTCCTTAAAAGCAGCAGCACTAGACTTCCTAGTGCAGAATGTCCAGGTTATAGTTACTGTAGTTTCAGGGTGAGGGAAGCTGAAATTTCAAATTTGACCAGAAAAAGCACGAAATTATTATCATTGTCAACATGTCAATGATCACAGGTATATTGTTACTACTGGTGGGAAGAAGATAGAACAAAAATGGAAGAGTGCATCAGAAGAATGGCTTGAAGTAAAAATGAGCATATTTGAGATAAATCTTGATCATAAAACAATTGGTGACTTGCCTAGCTGTATGAGAAAATTAGGTTTCTTTTAAATATGCACAAAGATTAGTTGAATCAGAAGTTAAAACCAGCCATCACCATGTGTTCAGTTTCATTACTTGGCTTTTTTGTTTGCTTGTTTGTTTTAGGAAAGCCAAAGAACTCCATCTACACATCAGAGGCTAATTTTGACTATATTGCCCATTTATAGAGAAAAAGATATGGAAAATGTGATTAATTTCCTCTCCATTCTCTCAAAAGCTCCTGACCTGACAGGTTTAATACGCAGATATATTTGTGCCTGTCTCCATTGCTCTGAATGTAAGACTTTTTCCAGTATAACAGGAAACCTGAATAGTTTATCTGGATAGGAATTGAATTTATTTTTCTTGTCAGTTCTGCCCCAGTGTGCAAAGGAATCATGCCAATTTGAATCAACTGAGCAAAACCATGACTATGTCTGTAAAAAGCATTTTTAAGGATTAGGCATACTGGAAAATGGTGTGCATAGACATATCATGAGTCTTTTGGAGACATTTCTTTTTCATTTTCACTGGGTTTTGAGATACAGAATCATTACTTGGATTGTAAAATCTCAGAATTTTCTGTGCATCTACAGTACTTTTCAGCTAAGAATCTGATTATGACTGGGATTTGTACACAATATTCTGGATCATATCAGACCAAGTTGTTTGGACAGAGCAAACTGAGAAATTTAAAGCAACTAGGACTTTTCTCCCAATTTTGGCTGCAACAAAAGGTTTGACAAAATAAAATTCAGTCTATCTCCAAAGGATTATTATCAAATTTATTCTGCAATTTGAAAAATAGAGATAAAAACTAGATGTGTGTATTTTTCTTAAATGAGTCTAAGAATTAATCTTATTTTTACAAATACTTATTAATAAATTTGTAATTTTTAAATAGGTATTTTTAAACAGGGAATTTTAAAAAAACCCCAACATCTTTGAAATTAAAGATGCACAGTATTATAGAAATACACACTAATATAAAAATCTTTTCCAAGATTCTGGCCAGATGAATAAAAGAGATGTTATCCTTCTTTAAATAGACTCAAGAAATTTCCAGCTTTAACTGAACGGAAAAGGATTTTCTAAATCCATGGCATTTCAAGATTAAACAGGAAAGAAAGAGAGACGTTATCCACTTGACTGAAATAAAAGAGAAAAATCAATCCATATATAAAACTGTAAAGAAAATAATGATAGGACCACATCATGGGTATAAATCCCTGGCCAAATATTTTGTTTTATTTTTTCCCCAAAACCAAAAGTTTAATTACCCATGGGCATCGACTTCCTGCTGCTAGCCCATGGATATGGCTGTCAAGATTCTGAAGGCATGTGCTGTTTTGATTTAACATCACGTAGTGACTCCATCTTTAAGAACATCTAGCTGCTGAAAGACCAAGTCCACCAAATCAAGACCGAAGAAAAAATCACAGGCGGTCTCAACAACTTTCTTGGACAATGGGGACTGCAAGGGTGGGCACTTTCTTTAGTTAAGGGTGCTTTGTGGATTTTTATTGTAATTCTTGTTGTATTACTTATGTTCTCATGTTTTTTACGCGGCTTTAAAAAGACTGCTGGGGAGGCGGTCTTAGTAAGAAAAGAGGGGGGAGTTGTGGAGGGCTGTGAGCTCTTAGCCCAGCAGCCCTCTGTGCTCCCCTGGAGAAGGGATGCCTGAGGCCATAAGGACTCTTGAGTTGAGCAACTCACTTTTAGGTTACATAAATCGCTTAATTAGTTATTTTGGAGAGGTTCATTCTTATTTATGAGGCATTATATACAGAACCATTACATAATAAGTAAAGATTTGCTGACACTGGAATACTTCTGAAAAAGGTTCTAATGAATAAATCTGTTTTGACAAAATATTCTCATTGAAAATTTCTGATTTGTGCCAGTTAATTCTGGTTAGCATCATGCGATGAGATGAGGCATTGCTTCTGAGAGCAGTAGAAGTTACACAACAGGTCCCATGGAGCTGAAAGCACAAGAGGCTTGAGCAGCCCCTCACTGTATGAACTCCCCAGGCTGCCCCTGGACCCAAACCAGTTTGGGCTGAATCTCTTTTGATACTGCTACCCACTATGGAAGTTTAATGTATCTCGTACTAAATCAGCTGGTGTCAATGCGGATGATGATTAGACTGTCAGTGCCCAGAAGCCAGAAGCCACCCATATGGCACATTCCCTTAGGCTCCTGAGAGATGGAAGGATCCATTTCGTTTGGGGGAGAAGGAAGTGATGCCAATATAAAAGGAGGACACGATCTGTAATCAAATCATGTTGTTATAAATGATATAGTTCCTCTGTGCTGATTTGGGCTCAACATCAATATTGAAAAATCCAACTGCCACTGCACTATCAGTTGCCATTTACCTTACTCTGCTAATTTCAGGACTACGCACCATATGGAAAGCAAAGGTTTTAGAAGGTGGAGGGAATTAGTAAATTGCAACTCAGCCTGGGGATTTAATTAATTCATAGAAGATGCATAATGGCAAATTTAGGTGAGAAAGAGTCAACACATTGCCCAAACAAAGAAAAAATCTGCACAGCTCTAAAAAATTTTTACCAGCAAAAAGAAAAGCAGAAGAAAATAAAGCAGAATAGGTGGGAAAAAAATTAATGTACTCACTATTTTAAAAATCACGGTTTAATTTATTTTTAAATTGAAATACAAATAGTCTCTAAAACGAAAACCTTTTTATTAAAGGTTCAGTTTAAAGCAGACTTTTCACACAACAATATCTCCGTTGGCAAGATATTTAGTTTGTATGATATGGATAATCACCTATGCTGGATTATTATAGCAGTCCTGTGTGACTCAGATATCATCAGGGTTTGCACAGGTGCTTTGATTTGTCTGCTGACTAAAGACAGGATCAAAAGCCTTCTCCAGTAAAGCTGTTTCTGTAATCATGTGATTGCCTTTCTATTAATTAAATATTTGAACTTAACACAAGTGACTTGGGAAGCTCCTGTATTCATTTAGTAGATAAAATAAAAAGAAAATGATATTTTAGAAATAGCTTATAAGCATTTTAGAACAAATTTTTATTAAATTAACCCTCTTTCTTTTTAAACTTTCATGAGATGCAGGATTTGCTTCAACATTTTTTCACAGCCATCTACTTTTTAAGAAAATGTTAACAGATGTATCTCTCTTAGAAGTATTCTCCAAACAGACATATATGATAGGAAAATATTTCATTTTAAAACAATATGTTTCCTGTTTGTTACTCTTCCTTTCTAACGCCAACAAATCCTTCAACTCTCATATGCTTTTGGGAATTATCTGTGGCTTTTACAGATTTTGTCATTGGACTTTGAGGAAAAATGACTTGCAAGATTAGCAGGACTGGAAAAATGAACATCTGTTGGAAAAATGAACAGCTGCCTGTCTGAGTTGCATGATGAGTAATCTGTTACTAAACATTTTCCTCACAAGTAGGTTTCATTGCAATTAATATAATCTATTTAATGTTTTTTACTGACTTAAGAATTTTGACTGGAATTAAAAAAAAAACAAACCACCCCTCCCTCCCTCCCGCCCCCCCCAAAAAAACCAACACACCATGCCCTCAAATAAGTAAAAATCCCCAGGGAAGTCGTTTTCACTATCTGAGTTCTGTATCGCAATCTTTCATTGTAAAAATCAAATGCATCTTTTTTTCCACTGCCCATTTAGCATTATTGATAGTCTGCTTATTTTCAAAAGTTTCATTCATTCTTCATCCCTTTAATCCTGACAGCAAATAGGTTTACTTATTTTATGTATGCTTTTCAAACTTCCAGTGCAAGAAAGGATGATCTTCTCCTTCAGGATAACAAAATAATGAATGACATTTGAGTGAGACAAAGATTTGTCTTTAGGTGAACTCTGGAGCTATATATCAACCTCTGAATTCCCAGAGGAAGAAAAGTTATTCTATCATCTTTCTGTAGCCTCTGGTGAAGAGGACATCTTGCTGTGAACAGGAAGGTGCTACAGAATTATTACCTACTTTTTAAGTTAGAACAACTTGAAGTTAAGACCAGCATGAAAGCACAAATCTGCATGAAACTTTCAGCAGTTTGTTACAACTAGTTACTCCAAAAATTCAAGATATGGTGGCCTATTCCTTGTTGCCTCTGTATATTGGGAATGCTCATAACAATAAAGGAAGGAAGAATGGCCAATGACATTTACCTATAGGAAAGAAAAATCTGTCCACCCACATTTCATGCCAGAAAGGGATAGCTTGGACAGCAGATTGGACTTAAAATGTTACTTTCAAGAAAGACGAAAACTTTTACAAGGAGATGTTTTGCTGTCAGCACCAGGCTTGATTGCCAGGCAACACAAGAACATCTGGTGTTATTTCTCACATTTCAGGAAATCATATCTAGTCTCCAGTCACCAGCCCAGACTAGGTCTCCCTTAGAGTCTGTGTTTTGCTTGCAGAAGCTCCATGGTTTGCACATGGTAGGGTGCTTCAAATGTCACAACGGTCCCTCTCTGATCAGACAACAGACCCGTGTCCATTAAAATAAAATTAGCACTTAGAAATGTGTGCTAATTGGACTGGTTTTAGTTTCCATTAACATGGTAAAAAGCCAAAGATGGCATAAAGGAAATTATCTATATGCTCTTGACAGCAAATTTGTTGGGATTTTTCTCCTAGACAACAGATTGCAACTGATTTATTTGTCAGTGATGCTAAAGTTGTGTACAAGTTTATCTATGCAGGTAGTCCCTTGCTTTGCTATGTTTTTGGTATTTATAACATTTATTTCACCCTTTATTGAGGATGCTCTTATAATCTATTATCCAAATCATTTGATATTAATATCACAATAACTTTGCATTTTAACTGTAATAGAACATGGATTTCCATATTTTTATAGTTACTTCAAACAAACAAACAAAAAACCCAACCCCACAAAAATCCCCTAAGAAACATCAACAACAAAAGCCCCAAGGTGTTATTTGAAGAGCATTCAAGCATAAGAACTCTTGATTTGATTTAGTGATTGAGTCTTACTGGGATAAAAAGAGATGTATGTTAACACAAACATTTCATGACTAGCTGTACTGATTGAACACTCTCATGGTGCCACTGCTTACATTACTCTTCTTTTTCTTCAGCTTTCATGCATTCTTTTTAGTACCTCTCCCTCTTCTAGAGTATTACCAGTTTTAATTTCATTCTTCTTCTCGGTTTCTTTTCAAGATTTCTTTAAATTCACTGATTCCTTTCTCACAGGAATGTGTGTAAAAACACTGTACTTTGCTATATTAATGTGAAAATTCTGTCATTTTCTCAGACAGTGACAAAATCTTGCTTATCTGTTTCATATTAAGAATATGGAAGAGTAGGTGGGACATTGAATAGTTCTGTTGAGAAGATTTTGCTCAGTTGAGAGATCAGCATGATCACCTAAATATACTAAAATTTACCATAAATACTAAAGGAAAACAACAAAATGCTGGAGCACAAAATGGAGAACAGCTGATTGTAAATGATGCTATTTCTGTGTAGAGATAGATGCTTCCATTTTGAAGAGAAGGAACTGGCTGGGTCACCTCTAAATGCCCATACATACAGATTTTGAATATTTTGAAAAACTTTTGGTAATATTCTGGTTTCTCTTATAAAGAGAAATGAAGATGGTTCTGCAACTGTAAATCTACATGGAAAGACAGGAAGGAAACAGAAAAGGTCAAACAAGCAAGAAGGTATAGTTTGGAAATAAGTCCAAAATGTGTAAAACCTTTTAGAGAATTAGACTTCACTTCATAATTCATTCACTGTTTCCCTAAAGACTGAGCCTTTATCTTTATTTAGACTCACAAATTTTCAAGATGATTGATTGCTTTAGGAATATTGAGACAATTGTTCCCAGCTTTTCCTTTGTTGAAAGTATAGTTGATCAAACTGTTCTAAAAAGGATTTTAAGGGAATTTTCAGACACTCTCATTAAAAATTGTAGTATTTGCAATACTTGACAGACTACCTGTCTGAAGGGTGGAAGAGTTCACTTCTTGATCAACAGTATAAAATTTCTAAAGTATGTATTTTGTTTTATGTTTAATTTTGTGGATGTTCTAGGCGTACTTATTTTTTATGGATTATTTTGGTAAAAATGAGTTGAATATAAACCCAGGCACAATTTTTTAAAGAATAAAGTCTTTGTTTCTAGAATCTCAACAAAACCAAATTGGATACCTGTAGTATCTTTGGTGAATGGATTGTTCAAATATTTGCCTCTAAATTGCATGCAAAATGTTATATTTTTGCTCACTCCTTGGCCATCCTTGTTAAGTATTAAAGGAAGAACTCTTACAGTACTCTATTTCGACAGAGGAAAATAAAGTATTAAAACAGTATTTGTTTTTCCATCCTTCTCTTTTATTCAGTGTGTAGTGAATGATAGCTTCTTTTGTGCTCTGCATAGCATTGCCTAAGCTATTTGTTTATTTCTGACCTCAAGCAGAATTTGTCATTTGCAGCTGTTTTTTCATGGAAACTTACACTGCATAATTAACAGTTTCACATCCCTTTAATCATCAAAGTGCTACATTATTTGGAGCTGTGCTTCAGCTTTGTCCTCTGTTTATAGACGTTTGCTAATCTCAGTGTGAATGTACAAAGCTACATTCTCAAGAAATTATGAACATAACCTGGTGTACTAATAGTGACCAAAAAAAGAGTCAGCTCCTTGAAACTGTTCTAATGATTTAGTTTGTAATGCTGAAAATACTCAAGTAGTGTTTCCTAGGGCAACATTTAGCATTTATTTTCCTGCTGAAGAAAGTGGGTACCCTATGAGTGGGATATAAAAGTACATTCTGTCCAAAATATGAATGTCAGGTGGTAGGGCCCTGAGGCTGTCCAGCAACCTGTGTAACTCAGTGGAAGATTAACATCTGTTTCTAGTATCATTGCTAAAGCTGAAGAAAGTCAGCCAAAGGGATTTTGAGAGCATCCAGATAGGGAACTTTTGCATTGTTTATGCCTATTGCAAATATTTTTACATCATTTTCACTTGAATAAAGTACATTATAATGCAGAAGAATCATGGATATGAAGGTATTTCCACATTACATGAGGATCAGTAATGCCTCGTCAAACGTTAACTCTTAAGTTGTTACTATGGGTTTGAGAATATACTCAAATATTAAAAGATAAGGTACTTTATTCAATCTTTAGTCTCAAAAAGATTATTTCATCTCTTTCTCCACTGTTCTCGAGTTATTGAGAACTTTTGCCAATTCGAATATTTTTCTAAAGTACTAATGTGGTCACTTTTCTCATTATTGCACAGTATGTTTTCAGGCTGAGTTTAAAAAATCAATTTCCTTGGTATTAATTGTACATAAATTTACATGTTGTGTGATTAACTATTTTAATATAAAACAAAGTCTCCTTTCTTTGTCATCTGTTGTAATGAGAGAATAAAGTACAAGATTGTGGAGAATTAGGAACTCTGTTTTTCTTTTATCACATGAAAAGTTATAAATCCCTTCAGAAATTATATTATTGACAATAAGCAGTAGATATTGCTCTGTTTTAAAATGTAGCAAAGCAGATTCAGCTAATATGAACATCGCTTTGAAGTGGTTCCTCAACAGTGACATTAGCAAATATGGACTTCTATTAAAACTTGCATACTTTTAAATTACTGCCAGGAAGAGATTAAATGAAGTTGATAAAAAAACAAATCCAAGAAAGACAGATTACAAATCTCAAAATTACAGCAGTTTAATGTCTTTTCTGAGAAACTTGTTCTGAATTTTTAAACTGTGTAAATTAATCTTCCGATTTTAACTTATAGTGAATAAAATATTTGAATTAGGCCTGGTAGCAAGGTAATTATGCAGGTAACTATCAGGCTCCAAAAGAATTCGGTTTTTAATTTGGACACAGGACAGCAAGCTGAATCTGACACTGTTTTTCAAGTCTTGAACTGGAGTTCAGTGTGGTTATTTTTGTCCATATTGACAGTATACAATGACTGTTTCTTATGACAGCTTGTTCATGTAATGTAGCCTGGGTGCAAAACCGTATTTGGTTTCTGGTTTTGTCATACTTTGCCCGTGGACAGCCAGTAGAGAAATTCACATCCTAGCTAATACTGTCCCCTACTCTTATTATCTATTTTGGAATTCTCAGAATAGGAAGAAGCAGCTCAAATGTTTCTCCTTACAAAGTCTAGACATGCCTATTCATTATGGAATATACTTACACTGCTTTTATTATTCACAGCAGACTGAACAGATATTTTACATGGCATCACTATTTTGGTGGAAACATTACCTCTGTGTAGTCTTATTGAGTCTATAAAATTATAACTTCTTTCCTGAAGGAGTTAAAATTAATACATTTCCTGTGTGTCTGAGTTCAGAGACAATGAAGAATTCTTCCTAAATATAGCTGATTTTTTAATCTAGGCGAATGAACAATAAACACAAACTCATAATTCTGTTTATCCATCAAAAAAATTATCATTGTATTTCCACTATTACTGGGGAATTTTTGTCCCTCTGTATCTTTTGTTTGCTTTGTTTTCTGTTCTTCTGATGCTTACTTTATAGTGATACATCATAAGCCACTAACAGAAATTACAAGGAATTTGATTGAGAACTGAAGAAAAAATAATCCAAATTGAATGGAGACAATCATCACTACATTAAACTTGTGATGACTCACCTCAACTTTTAGTCCTCACACTTAATAAGAATTTACACACCCATAAGTATTTCCATTACTGTAATTTTTAATACTTGTGATATCTCAAAGAATATTTTTCAATATATCCACAACTGTTCCAGAATTAGTGATAGATCAATCTATAGGATATTTAAAATGCAATAAATGAAACTTCATTAGGAAAGAATAGGGATATGGATGCGAGGTGTTCTTTAAAAAAGGATGCCATTGCCCTAAAGTAATGCATACCATGTTCAGAAAGAAATGTCTTATTTCACTGCAAAGTGAGGGCAGGAATAAAATTTTTGATAAAACCAATAAAAAAAGAAAAAAAGGTATGCCAATAAAGAACTCATTATATACAAGAAAAGAGTTTCCCAATAAAATTCAAATTAAGGAAAAAAACCCAATTTTTTCCTCAAAATTATTTCTCACAGCAAGCTTAATTTGCTTTGGAAATCCTTTTGCTCATACTCAAATAAAGTCTAATATGCATAGATTAAGTTTCTGAATTACTTGAGAGATCTTTGAGAGATTTCAAAAGAGGTTATCAAAGTTTCCATAGCAGTACTTAGTAATCTTACATTTATTGGAAAGAAAAAATGAAATAATTTATTCTTAACAAGAAATACAATTATTAGTATGTTAAGTATGATTGTTATATTTTCCAAAACATGAAGGGTGACTGGCATTGTTTTATTTCCAGCAAGTCAGTTGCAAAGCAGGGCAGGTGGGATTTATGAAGCATCCTTTGGGACAGAAGCTGTGTGTCACAGCTACAATTGTTTTTTTCCATTTTATGAAAGGTACATGGCTACAGCCAATTGTTTGTTTGAGCTCATAAATAACTATTGGTGTCCAGAAAACACATATTAAGACCCAAAAGCCTTCTGTCCTCCCCGCTTCCACCCAGGCCCACACGTGCCCTCCTCCTCTCCCCTGCAGTTACGTCTCACTTTTGATTTAACACAGCTCTAGAGAAGAAGCCCTTTCATCTTTGCCAGGACCTTTTCCAGGCCACAGTCTGGTTTGCCCCTGCAGCCCTGACAGCAAAGGTGTAAAATCTAGTCAAAAGGGAAAAAAAATTACATATAAAATCTTTCTGTTAAAATTCTGAAAGTATATTTAGTTCAGAATCCCGTTCTCAATCCAAGTATGAGGTTTCTATATTTCTTCAGTATTTATATAAACTCACTAAGGGGTAGTGCAAACTCACTTGAATGCATGAATTCTTTACATACTGTGGAACATTTATGAATTTGCTTTCTTCCAATATAAGTTTTGTGCTAAGAAACCCACCAAAGACAGCGTATGCTTCTACTTCTTTTTTCTCAGTACCTCTCATTTCTGCTTGAATTTCATGACAGTGCTTATTTCCTGGTTTTATTCTGGAATAAAGTTGGAATCACTAGATTTTTTTCCCCCTTTACTGTCATTTTGTCCTATTATAGAAAAAAAATCCAACATAAAGATTTCAGATACTTTAAAATGTATTTTCCATATATAGAGATTTCAGATATATTAAATGTATTTTCCATTCCTTCTTTTGTTCTGCCAGTGTCCAATCGAACACAGATATAATCTTTCCTTACTTACCCTTTGTTCAAACCATTTTTTCTGCATTTTCCTTATGTTATAATACTGTGACTGAGAGGTGATCTGTATGGGGACAAGTCAGGGACAAGGATCTGAGGATAAACCTCTAATAGTTGCTACTCTCTAAGGACAGGAACAGTTCCTTGCCAAGGGTGGGAGACAGAGCTCATCATTTTCCCTCAGTATGGAATTGACTACAACTATAAGAAAAATAACTTTATTCTAGCTGTCAATTTATCTGTTGCATTGTTCTCACATGAGAATTTTTTTCTTCTTTGCTTTCTGTTAGATATTTAGATAACTTCTGCCATAAAGCAGTCCTAATGAATTCAACGCTTTTTCCCCAGAGAAAAACTTGACCAAGAGTCTAATTTCTAAATTTAATATCTCTCCCTTGGAGTGTTTTTTCACTGGCCCTGCTAGAAAGCATAGTTTTATTATGAAACACAGAGAGCACAGTAGAAAACAAAATTAGGACACTGAGGTGAAATGCATAGAGGAGAAATAATTAAAAATTCTCTTTTCATTTAAAATTTTTTAGATTTCCAGGTTCATTTCCATGAACGCCAAAGCTCTGATTTTTTTGATTAGCAAATTTAGGTGTGCTAAATTGTACAATTGAAGTTTGATTAATCATAAATTGATTACCCTTGCCAAAAAACACTTCTTTTACTAGAAAGGAGGTGGTGAATATTTATATTCTTTTCCAGATAATTTTTTTCCATCTCATCAAGGGAATTGTATACTTACTGAAGCAATGAGGAGAAGAACAAAGAAGAGAGCTAAAATGTTGTTCATCATCCACATTTGACTCAATCCTTCAAATTCATATATACAACCATTTTTGTACAGGCTTTCTTATTTATTACATTAATTCTTACTAATACTTCAGATAATTTTAATAACAACTGAGAAGCAGAACACTGCATGAATTACCCCTCTAAAATTCTCTTTTGATGTATATTTTTCCATTTTTTTTTAATTTTAAATTTTGCCTTTTTTTCTACTTTTTAGAGGATTATTGTAGCAATATAAGTTTTCTCACAGTATTTCCGAGGCAAATATAATGCTGTCTGTGAGTTTATATTAAGGCTATGTTGTAACAGACTATTTGAGTTTTCTTGGTATTACTTTCCCATAACCGCCTCTGAATATACATAAGCAAAATATATTTTTATGTAGTTCCTAAAGTCAAGTTTCCAAGCTTTTGTTTTTTGTTATATATGTAACAGTTATGGATTTCTCCTATGGAACAACTGGTCTCACACTCTGAAAAAAAAAGAATAAAAAGAAAGTGTGAAACTATTTTAAAAATGAAATTCCCTTTATTTCTTCACTAGGTCAATGTCTTTATAAACTGTGCTCTGTAACTCACTAAATAAGTTCTGTTCAATCTAAAATACCTCTCTGTCCACTTAAGACTTGTCAGGGAGAAGTGTGCTATTTGAGTGATACGAAAATAAAATGCTATTCGAAAGCTATTCTTTTTTCTTTGCTTTTTCTGGTTCCTTCAGTTTATGGAAGTTTGAGCTAATGGCATTGGGAAAATTATGAGTTTTCTAGTAGATACATATCTGCCAGCTTTAGAAATCTAAAGAAAGTCCTTTGAGGGAATCCATAAAGATTCTAGAATGCAGAATGGTAAAGTAGGACAAAAAACAGACTCAGTGAAAGAAGAGTATTTTGAATATTAGGATACTTTCCTGTTTTTGCACAGACATGCCTGTTGCCATGGAGAAAGAGAGTGAATCCTAAAAAATAGTTTAAAAAAAGACTTTTGAATTTAAAGAATAGGTATACTTGACATCAAGAAGCCAAATCTCTTTGGGTTGCAGAAGGCAGAGAGCTGTGGCCAATGAATTAAAACACTGGGAGTATGTCTATAATCTTCCCACAATAAAAGCAAATCCACTCAGCACTTTAAAAATGTGTGTTTTTAAAGACTTGTGTAAATGTCTTACTTTAAGGATGTGCCATCTTCTTCTCTCAGATGTCATAGACTTCTCTGAATAGCAGTTTTCAAGCTGAAGACCTCTAATTTTCCCTAGTACTTGGCAATCAGAACTTAACTTGGTTTCTTAACATGTTAATGAATTTTTAGGAAAACAAGATCAGGGATTCCATATTACTCCCAGATTAAATGAATTCCTAAAGCAACTGCTGTTTTTCAAATAATAACTGTCAGGTCTGGCTATTTCTTTTGATAGTATCCCAACATCTGCAGATGGGCCCCTTTGCCTTCTGTTTAATAAAAAGAAAATAAAATAAAACTTTAATGAATTACTTAGCTGTAGTGCAAATTTGTAAACAGAAATTAGAGCTGCAAAGCTGTTGTGACATAGGTGGCTTCATAAGAGAAGCTTGTGCTAAGGTTGATATTTGACTACAAGGCAGGAAAGCATGTTTTGGGAGCGTGTAGAAAATACTCCAAGGGTTATAGCTTCGGGCTCTGAATGTAGTTACATTGAAATATACTTCAAATCATAAAAATTAGATCTTATTTTAGCATTACAAAGCTCTGAGCAGCTTTAAACAACTATCAATCTGCTTCATGTTTTTTCTTTGTATTTCAGGCAACCCACAGCTTCCAAGTACAAAATTGTTAATAACTAGAAAAAAACCTTATCTGTGTTTCATGGTGCACTCCTAAACAAATGCGAGAATATAAGATAACAAAACCACCAAACAGAAAATATTTATTTCCAAGAGAATGTACATTGTTCACCTCTAGCAGTGAAATGCTGGAAGTCAACACATTTATATTTCAGTATCTTCTATAGGCTACACATTTTTTTGTTCTCAGATCTTCCTCCTTTTTATCAGTGGACAGTTTTAGAGGTGGAAGAATACAAAACAATAGCCCCGACAATAAGTTTCTGAACCTGTGTTTAGAATGATCTGCTTTCTTTGGAGTAAGATAACAAGATCAATTATGGTGGTTTGATGTGATACAAAGCATTAGTTTAGATTTCCAAATGAGTTTAAATTACTTAGGAACCCATTTCTTTTGAAATTACTGTGCCATTTTCTAGCTTTGTATCAGTTTTGGGGTTTTTTTTATGTGCGCAAACCAGTAATTTTTTTTTTTCTTAGATTTGTAAATTTCGGTCTCAGAGCAACTATTATGATCACATAGTCTGACTTCCTGCATAATATGGGCCATAAAATTTCATTCAGTTATTTCATATCTTTCCATGTATTATTTCGACGGCCATTTAAAACCGCTCATGCTACAGGTAGAATTAATAACCTTACCAGATGTTCTCATGCCTCTTTTAAGACTAAAATCAATTATGCCATTTAGATCCGTAAGCATCAGTTGCAAAATGTGTACAGACTGGATCCAACATGAGGTATGACAGCCGCTTTTTCACTTGAATTTCTGTTGATTTTTTAGTAGCTGTCTTTTTTGTTCGTGATGTCAATGTTGTCATAAAGAGGGGCTATCTTGTGTTGAGGTTATTTACAGTTTTGTATGAGATATGAAGATTGCATTTTCTGTAAATAATGGACCTCATTTGTTCAAGTCATAACAGAAATTTCTCCTTTTTTTCTTTTTTTCCTTTCTTTTTTTTCTTACTTCTACTGCATAGCATGAAATATATAAAAATATCTGTAAACTATCTGATTACTGCTTAACAGTGAAATTGTCTACATCTCTGCATATGATATCTATTTTTGCCCAGAGTTAAGTAATTGCGATTTTGTATAAACTTTTATGATCTTGAAATACAATACAAATCTCTGTAGAATACATAAGAAATAAAAATAAAAATAAAAATCAGAATCAGAACAAAGCTATAGCAGCTGTGGAAATCTGCTGTAAAAGTATGGATTGGAATTGTGCTAGAGAAAAAGGAAAGCTATACAGCCTGGACAGGATTAGAGTTATATGTTGTGGCAGGTAAAATAAGAAGGGAATAGATTACTGAGAAAACACCAGATAATGGCCACAGTAGATGAAAATCATGTTTCTGGTTGGAAATAATAGTATCCCAAGAGCACCGTTCAAAAAAGTTGAAATATGAAGACTTCAAAATGCAATTTAGTGAGTCTTATGCAAAATGAAATGAAAATTCCAGCATTGCAGGGTTTTTTTTCCCCAGAGGAAAAAGCAAGAGACTCTGTAAATGTACTGAAGACTTAGTATTGTCTTTGATGTTTTATATGAAATGTCTCCCACTGGTAGGTTGAAAATGCTAGAGGTCCTTTCTCCCTGTTTTCCTCTTCTCATGATAAGGAAGAGAAAACATTTTACTTTTTGAAGAAACTGTCTCCTTTGGGTTACATCTGCAGATAATGATCTATCTCACTGAAAAAACCTGCACCCAAAGTGTACTTGGTGTGCTGAAAATTTTCCTGGCAGTACTTATGCATCTTTTCAAACAAGGAATTATTTTATAACAAACACTTAGCAATTCATATTCTGAGTTTTTTTTTTTCTTTTGCTTGTGCCAACCTGTAGTAACCTGTGATAAAATGCATTTGTTTTAAGAAAATAATTTGCTTTTCACTGAATGAAAAAGTGATATCCACAGAAATCAGGGATTAAATCAAGAGAAAGCTAAGAGGCTTGGGAAAGGATGAGAGGAGATTACTTGAAGAAATAATGCATTTTTAATAAGAAAGAAGGTGCATAAAATGAAGTCCAAGTGATTCACTTCAAGCAGTCAGCAAAAGGCTTAAAAGCAACACATGAGCACTATGAAAGTTCTCTAAATAGAGTTTGTTGAAGAGCACAGAAAATAATATGCTACTATAAAGTGGCTGTTCTTGTAACAATTATAGAACAGCTAGTGAAAGGTAAGTACATTCACACAGCTGGAGAGAAAGCGTGCCTTCACCTTCCAGCATCCTTCTGGCCTCTTCCTCATCTTTCTACACAATCATACTTTTTCCAGAGATAGCCTTTGCCCTCCTGTGTGTGGGGGGCTTAGAAGGGTGCCATGAATCTGGGAGAAAAATATGAATATAGGGAGATTGTGAATGAAAAGAGAAGAATTTAGTTGATGTCCTGGTGATTTTGCTTTCAATATTTTGCTTTCTTATTGATAGAACTTGGGCTACTGTAAAGCTCATCCAAGCTCACCTGAGTGGATATGAGGTCTTTAAGTAGGCAATTTACGAATCTTTGGAAGTCTGAAGAAGAGATTCAACTTTGAGATAGACAGGGCTACCTGGTTAAAAGCTTTTAAAGGATCAGACATCCGCATAGGACAGACTGTGTAATTCTAGTGTGGTTTCTGCTTCTGATGTTTGGTTATCAGTAGGTTTTTTTTATGTGACTTTTTTTGTGTTTTTTCATTTTTAAAAGCATGACCGTCCACCCTGTCATAAACACAATATTTATTTCTCCATACTTAGTTATATGGAATTTTTTTCCCTGTGCTAATGGTAGCATGGATAAATCATCAAATTAAAATTTTGCAGTGAGGAAAAAAAAATATGCTGGCATTAGCAGTGAGAATTCCCAAACTAGGAGTGCTTCCCAAGGGATTTGCAGTAGTACTATTATTTGGCCCATTTAACACCTGGTGAACATCATCTCTCAACCATTCTAGAGGGAAAGTGATCTTTATATAGAAAGGACTTATATTGTTCAGTCTTCTAATACTGCAATAAGGGGAAAAGACAACTGAAGGTAATGACAATATATAGTACTGAAATGCTTTTGTCTCTTTAGAGAACTGAGAATGTATGGAAAACGTTTACCTTCAGCAGAGTTTATTGATATTTTTATGTCCAAAATGACTCTGATTTATTATTTAATTAAAGATATTGCTTTATGAGAATGAGTAAAAATTGATTTTTAATCTAGCAGTTATATCAGCAGAGGGTTATTTAGGAAGAAATCTGTAAAATTCCATGCCTCAGGTAAAGGGAAACCAACTCCAACTGTCATTTAGTTATTCAATAAAACAAATAATAACAACAACAACAACAAAAACAACAACAACAACAACAATAATAATAATAATAATAATAATAAAACTTTTCCAAAATTTTTTTCTCATTTTGTTATCGCCACTCCTCTGTTGGGGGAAAGGGTTTCACAAATTTCTGTTTAATCTTATCTATTTCTACGTTTGTCTATTTCAGCAGTAATTCCTTTAATCTTTTTAAATTAAAGGGCGAGATTTCTATCTTCACAACAATAATTGGGAATTTTGCTTTACATTGGAAGATGTATAGACAGAATATTCTGATTTTAATACCTTTATGTAGGTTAAGATTCTCAAAACATGATTTTTGCTTGAAAGACAGTGGAAACTAATATACCACTTGATATGTGTATTTCTACAATCAATTCTTGATAAACTGTTCGTTGTTTGAACAGACTCGGTGCCACTTGGACATTTTAAAGTTTGACCAAATGCACACTTTTGATTAATGACAGTTGATAGAGAAGAGTAGTTCACAAAGAATGTTTCCGACATTATACCTTCTTGATGCTATTGGCCCTGAAATTACTCTCCCTACAAAGCTAGTTCTAGAACTAGTCCAAGATTATAATTAGTAACAAACTAATGCTGCTGGTTGACTCCATCAAATTTAAAACAAAGTGTCTGAAATGTTGAACTTCCTGTATATCCTATAGAAAAAAAACCCTTGCAATGCAGTTTCTTTTCCTTTTTCTTTTCT
>VZRS01004443.1:184-19596 GCA_013398055.1 Ifrita kowaldi | reverse complement strand
GTGTCTGACTTCCTGTCCTCTTTCTCTCCCAGGGAGAAATTGGATCCGACGGACGGAGGGTAAGAAAGGACATTTTCTAACTTGCACGTTGTTCCAGCTCCCAAACCCTCGGACTGTGTTCTAATAGGTCCCTCTTCTTCTTTTTTTTTTTTCCCCATGATCCAAGGGTGCCCCTGGCTTGGCAGGAAGGAACGGCACAGATGGACAGAAGGTAACTGGGAGCACCCCATAATGTCGCTGCTGCTGTTCCATTTCTTTACCCTCTTTCATGCCCACAAGCTGTGTAGTTTCTACTATCCCACATGCTGGCTTTCTGTTCCCGCCGAGGTTTCTGTGAATTTATCTGTACATTATTGTGCATGTCCTGTAGAAATGTGTGAAGTAATTCAGGTCGCAGGAGTGAATCTCAGAATATGCTGAGTTGGAAGGGACCCAACAAAGATCAAGTCCAACTCATACAGGATGCCCCAGCAATCCCACCCTGTGCCTGAGAGCGTTGTCCAAACTCCTCTTGAACTCTGGTGGGATTTGGGCTGTGATCACTTCTCTGGGGAGCCTGTCCAGTGCCCCACCACCCTCTGGGGGAAGAACCTTTCCCTAATACCCACCCTAAATCTCCTGACACAGCTTCATGCCTTAAGTGCAGTCCCTCTGTTAGCCAGCTCTCTGCAGGGCCTGGATGTGTTACCCAGTCCGTGCTCCTGCTGAGAAGGTGATAAGGCCAGATAATTTGCGTGTAAATACTTTATTTTGTGTGTTAATGACTGCTACAGGATATGGACACAGAAAGCTTCACAGAAATTTGGATTTCAGGGCAGTTTGTCACAGAATCTGAAAGTTCATCTCTAAACCACAGCTTGTGCTTAGTATTAAAGCCCTAAAGCCAAGTTCAAAGGCCTCACAACAAAGTCCCTGGCTTTGTCCACTGGCCAGCACACCCTGGCTTTGCACTGTGCCCTATACCCAGCCCAGTATATTTGTGGGTAATGACAGTTCTTCCCACTCAGGTGCTGCTGAAGCTCTAAAACATCCCTCAGTCCCCCCACTCTCTAAAACACTAAAGCCCTTTGGTTCCCCTCAGTCTCTATCCCAGAGCTGTCTCAGCACTGGTGGCAGAGCTGTTTTGGGCCACAGAGCAAGGCAGTCCCTTCTCTCATGGCATCTGTCAGGCAGAGTGGTTGCTGCACACCTGAGCAGCTCTGACAGGAGGGGCGTGAGGGAGGACCAGCACAACCCTGGACGTGAGTGACCACCAAACCCAGCCTCAAGGGACATTCCCGTCACTCAGGATACACTCATGGGATGAGCCTGCCTGATTTCATTTAGTCTGCTTTCTCCTTGACTTGTCTCTGCACACCCCACCCCAGTTTAAGGAATACACTTGCTATTTATTCTCTAGCTGGTGACAGATAAGGTCAGCGGATGATGCTAAAATTATTAACTGTCAGCAAGAAAAGCTGTGTTTTCCCTTCAGACACCTATAACTTCTCAGTCTTTTCCTTTTGAATGTAATCTCTCCAGGGCAGACTGGGGAGAATTGGACCACCAGGATGCAAGGGTGACCCTGGTGACAAGGTAGGAATGCTTTACTCTTTCACCAGCACATCAGTTGTGTAGCTGCTGCGTGAGGTACACATGTAGAAAAATGGCCAGTGAGAGGTTACTGGCCCGTTTTCCTACCAGCTGTATAATCTGATCCCAGACCTGGGATCCCTGGAATGGGAAGCACAGTTTGATTTTACTGTGCCTCCTTTCCATGGGCAAGTAAGCTGGGAGCCCCCAGTGTCCCTCCCCTGCACACAGAGAGGAGGAGCTGCTCTTTCAACACTAGCAACAAGCAAAAACTACTTTAGCCTCTAGAGCAACTTTCTAAGCACTGGCTTAGAAATTTTATTTGATTAGAAAGTTTTATTTGATTTATTCTGCATGGAGAGTGTTCCCAATGTGAAGTGTGTGGTTCTTTGTTGTTTCCCTCCCCAGGGCCCTGATGGCTACCCAGGAGATGCAGGAGACCAAGGTGAAAGAGGAGATGCAGGCATAAAGGTACAAGTGCTCTGGTCAGACAGCAGGGTGTGGGCAGAGGCCACCAGTGGGGACAGCTAAGCACCATTCCCTGTATTTATATGTATTTCCTAAATCCTACACTGCTTATGGAGCCCATAGGCTTTGGGGTCTGGATGCTGTCACCAGGCACAGGTGCTGAGGGAAGAGGCTTGCTGGCCTTGCTCCTTGGGCTACTCGTGGTGCGATGTGCTGGTGAGGCAGGCAATGACCACTGGCTCTCTGGCTGTTTCAGGGGGATCCTGGCCGGCCTGGTCGCAGTGGACCCCCGGGGCCCCCAGGAGAGAAAGGAAACCCGGTAGGTTCATGCAGCGTTCAAATGTCTCCAGTGCTTTATTGTGGTCTATTAATAAAATCACAGAATGGTTTGGGCTGGAAGGGACCTTAAAGCTCATCCAGTGCCACCCCCTGCCATGGGCAGGGACACCTTCCACCAGTCCAGGTTGCTCCAAGCCCTGTCCAGCCTGGCCTGGAACACGTCCAGGGATGGAGGAGCCACAGCCCCTCTGGCTTTGGGCAGAAGTGGACGGATGCTGTAAGGAACAGCTGACAAACCTGTTGTCAGCTGAGGGAGGGAAGGTGACAGGACCACTCTGCTCCAAGGCTGGAGCCCGTGCTCATGGCAGTGCCATGTGGGCATGCCGGGTGTGTGGAAGCAGAACCTGGGTGGTCATACACACCTCTGCTCGAGGGGGGCTGCTTGACACAGATAAAAATGGGGGGGGGTGTGTGTGCACCCTGACCTCTCTTCCAACAAACCGTATTTCTTTTTCTTCTCCAAGGGACTCCCAGGCAACCCTGGAGCTCAAGGGCCTGCTGGAGCCAAGGGAAGGAAAGGTGAAGTGGGACCTCCGGGACCGAAAGGAGAGGCTGTAAGTGGCTGAATAGATCCCTGGACACTGGGCACACTGCAGGAACCTGAGGCAGTTTCATGGATGAGTGCTGAGAAACTCCCCCATTCTGCTTTGTGAATCCCAAAAGATGTGCACATGCTGATCTCCTTGTCTCTCCCAACCTCACAGAGCAGAACTCCCATAATCCTAAGCCTGATATTAACCATTTCACCTTAGAGAAGTGTCCTGTGTTCCCATTTAACCACACAGGCCTGGCCTCTGCGGATGCCCAGGGACACTTTGGTTGTACTCTGGCAAGTTCCCCAAACCTCTGGCTCCTTGCAGGAGCTCAAAGAGTCAAGATCTGGTGGCCATTGTGGCAGAGCTCTGTGAAAAGGGCAGTGTCACATATCGGTGGTGCCACACAGACCCAAGTTAATGTGATGGGGCACTGCAAATTTTGGGGAGTGGGTTGGAGACAACAATCCATGGCACAGCTCCACCAGCACCAAGGGGCCAGAGCCCAGCCAGCATGTGTCCTTGTACAAGATCCAGTGGGGAAAGCAACACTGGATGAGCCGGAAGTAAATCAGAGTCTTTAACTCTGAGGGAATGACCCAGCCGTGTTTGTTGTCGCTGCGGTGAAAGAACAGTCTGGCTGTGGCTTCCCAAAAGGAAGCATGGGCATCCCTGCTCCCCTTCTCCTAGGAACACATGTGCTTAGGGGGCAGATGTACGTCTCTTGGGTCCAGAGGGAGGAGGAAGGGCAGCCAGGAGTCACTGCCCAGGTAACATCCATCCTCTCACCCCATTTGTGTGACTTCTGTGTCTGCCAAGGGGCGACGTGGAGATCCAGGGACGAAAGGCAGCAAAGGCTCTCCTGGAGGCATAGGAGAAAGGGTGAGTAAAGCAACTGCCCAGATTATTGCAAATGAGCCCCAGATGGACAGGACTGCTGTGTGTGTGATGTGCTACTGCCCAGCCATGCAGTGTCCATGCAGCACCAGCGCTGGGAATGCAGATCCCACTGTGCTGTGCTCCCACTGTGCCCGCTGCCTGCCCTGCTGGCACCAGGTACAGCCTCCTCCTCCAGGGTTTGGTCCTGAGAGGGGATGAAGGGCAGCAAAACTCAAGGTTAAGAGACACATTCAGAAGGCACACTGCCTGACACTGAAACCAAGAAACACCAGGTTTGAGAAGGGCATCATGGAGCACTGCCATGCACAGAGATAGCACTGGAGAGCTCCCTGACCAGGAATATCTTTACCCTTCTCACAGGGAGATCCTGGTCCAGAGGGTACTCGTGGTCTGCCTGGTGAGGTTGGAAACAAAGGAGCCCGGGTAAGCATGGAGCAAGGTGACAGCCAGGAGGAAGGGGGAGCACTGCTGCCATCTGGAGCAGCTTGCCTGGCTTTCCTCCTCATGTACTGTGTGTTCTTGTGTCTTTCTTTGCTGTGCAGGGAGAACAAGGACTGCCAGGACCCCGAGGCCCTTCGGGTGCTGTGGGAGAGCCAGGCAGGATAGTAAGTCACACTTGGGCATGTGTGTGACCATGCCCTCCTTCTGTGGTGAGGGCTTGCCCTACTGACTCAAGCTGCCTGCACTGTCCCCCCTGAGGAGAACCTGCATGACCTTCTCTCAGGGAGGCTCAGAAATTGGGTGTTCCCATGGCAGTGTGGAAGGGATCACCAGAGCGGGTGGGTCACTGGGGAGGGGGAAGACGGGACTCCACAAGCACCCATTTGTCCTGCGTCTGTGGTTAGTCCATCACCCCGCTGTGGCAGTAGTGCTGTGACATCCATGTGGCTCTATGGGACATGGGAACCCCCCTGCTGAGACAGTCGCTGTCACAGTAAACTCACCAGGAAGGGAGATGGTCCTGCAGCACCATCTTGAGGGCTGGTTTCTCCAGTCCCCTGTGTGCCAGGGGGACAGCAGGGAACACCCTCACTCAGTCCCTGCCTTCTCCCCAAAACTGTCCTGCAGGGATCACGTGGGGATCCTGGTGACTTGGGTCCAAGAGGTGACGCTGGACCACCAGGACCAAAGGTAAAGTTCATGAATAAACCTCTGCATTTGAAAGGGCAGGTTAGTGTTCCTATTTACTTATTTATTTCTTTATTTATTTAAAAAAAAAAATAGGCAGTTTTCACTGCAGAAACTTGTGTGCCTCCGAAACAGAATCAGACCTGAGCCTCCCTATGGGGCAAACATGTAGATCTTGCTCTGGCCAAGGCAGTTCTGATTACACCCCTTACCCTGAGCAGATTCAGGGGCATCCCTGGCACATGACATCCCCAAAACCCCACAAATGCTTGCTCTTCACAGCTGTTCCCAGTGCTTCAGGGCCAGCTGCAGAAGCTTTGGCTCCTGGTGGTGTCTCACCCTGAGAGAAGATGAAAATGGCTGTAAATGTCTCTGGCAGGAGCAGGTTTGGTATCTCACGGGTCTTTTTTTCTACCAAAGGGTGACAGAGGCCGGCCTGGCTTTAGCTACCCTGGACCCAGAGGACCTCAGGTACGTAATCCTCATTCAGCACGTGAGGAAATCTGTGTGGGTGTTGCTGTTGGAGCCGAGCAGCCTGAGAAAACAGGGAAGGAGGAAGAAAAATGTTCAGAGTCACAGATGTGTGGAGCCTGGAAAAGGAGATAGGGGGTTGAACACCAGGACTGAACCTGGCCACAGTCCACTGGATGCTGGGGACCCCAGCCTCAATCAGGGGTTGGTCCCTCAAGCATCAGCCTGAAGCTACAGTTGCTCTTTAGCTTCTTGCCCCTCACTGCAATCTTTGGGTGTACATGTGCAGTGTGGAGGCAGTCCTGGACAGGTGCTGACCTCTCTCTCCTCTCCTTTTGCAGGGTGACAAGGGTGAGAAGGGGCGGCCAGGACCCAAGGTGGGTGTGTTTGTCTCTGTTTCTCCATCACCTGTTTTTTTGTACTGGCTGGGATGCCAAGGAGTTGTCTCCCAGCCCTCTGGGTTAATGGCTGAGGAGCCAGCCCTGCCAGCAACTGCCCTGGATGTTCCCTGCAGCTGTTGAGCCTGGTTGTATCTCCCAAGCCCATCTCCTTTTGAAATAATCTGAAAAATGCGTTGCGGAACTGGTTTTTTTTTTGGTTAATGCCTGTGTAAACACTGTTTGTTTGCTGTGCTCTGAGCTGCTGGTTTAGAGGATGCTCTCCCAGGCCAGGCAGGCATGTGTTCGTGATGCAGCAGAGCCTCTTCCTGAGCACATCCAGATGTGCTCCATGCCGGATCTGTTTCTCCTTCCATCGAGCAGGGAGGAAGAGGTGAGCTTGGACCAAAAGGAGCACAAGGGACCAAAGGAGAGAAGGGGGAGCCGGTAAGCAGCCTCCCTGTACTGCCCCAGGGTCAGTGTCCCCCTCCCACACCCCTGCTAGGTGTGCTGGGGGTGACATTGCCACTCTCTGCCTGCTCCCTGTCCCCAAGCTCAGCTGTTGCAGGCTGGTGACTGTGCTCAGCAGGGCTGGGCCTGACCAGGGGGTCAGGAGGGGCCCTGAACACCCGGAGCTGCATTACCAACATTGCCCAGGAAATATTTGACCCTTCTTTACTTCTTCCCCAGGGTGATCCTGGCCCAGGAGGAGAGCCTGGACAGCGTGGTCCACCTGGTGAAGCAGGCCCTGAGGTACAGTCCCATGGCATTGTGTCTGAGCAGATGCTCTTGGAGGGGACGCCAGCTACCAGATGTGTCCACTGGCTCACAGTGGGGGCTTCCCTTCCCTTTCTCCTTCCCCTTCGGCAAAAAGCCACATTTATAATGGCTCTGACATCTAGTTCCCAGAAAAAAAACTCATGGGAAAACTGCGCCTGAAATTCCTGTGTTTTTCTTGCAGGGAACCCCTGGCCCTCCTGGAGACCCCGGTCTGACTGTAAGTAACCCCTGCAACTCTTCCTCCTGGGGCAATCTTGGCTTTTCCATGCATGGCCTGGGAACAAACCAGGGCATCAGGTCCTGCTGCTGCCTGGCAGAGGTGGCCTGTGGCTTCCCATGGGAGCCAGGGAAAGAGGAGAGAGGGCTGGTTGGGTGGGAAGGAAAAGGGAAGCCTTTTCCTCAGAGGGAAGCATTCACCCTGCACCCCTTTCCCGCCAGGACTGCGACGTGATGACCTACGTGCGAGAGACGTGTGGATGCTGTGGTGAGCAGATATCACCTCTCCCCAGGGAAGGGGAACGACCACTTGAGGGATGGGGACGGGGTCACCAGAGGGTTCCGAGCATCACTGAGCCCTGTGTTTCCCTCCCTGCCCCTCTCCCCAGACTGTGAGAAGCGCTGCGGTGCCCTGGACATCATGTTTGTCATAGACAGCTCCGAGAGTATCGGCTACACCAACTTCACCCTGGAGAAGAATTTTGTCGTCAATGTGGTTAGCAGGCTGGGCTCCATTGCCAAGGACCCCAAGTCACAGACAGGTCTGGACTCTATGGGGACAGAGTGGGGCATGGGGAAAAGAAAAAGGTCTTGGTTCCTTTCAACTTCACTGTTTATTTTCCACGGCTTTTCAGACCAATTGGGCAGCTCTGTGACTTTCTCCACTTTTGCCGAGGATGCAAAACCAAGTAATGTGACGCTTCCTTGGCAGGTGCCCGTGTTGGGGTGGTGCAGTACAGTCACGAGGGGACTTTTGAAGCCATCAAGCTTGATGACGAGCGCATCGATTCCCTGTCGAGCTTCAAGGAAGCGGTGAAGCGCCTGGAGTGGATCGCTGGAGGCACCTGGACACCGTCTGCCCTTCAGTTTGCCTACAACAAGCTCATCAAGGAAAGCAGGAGAGAGAAAGCCCAAGTGTTCGCTGTGGTGATCACAGACGGGCGCTACGACCCCCGGGATGATGACAAGAACCTCGGGGCTCTTTGTGGTAGAGATGTGGTGGTCAACACCATCGGCATAGGAGACATGTTCGACCAGCCGGAGCAGAGCGAGACCTTGGTCTCCATCGCCTGCAATGAACCCCAGCGAGTCCAGAAGATGAGGCTCTTCTCAGACCTGGTGGCTGAGGAATTCATTGACAAGATGGAGGACGTGCTCTGCCCAGGTCTGTCCCTGTCCTTGTGTGGAACTGGAGTTTTGAACCCAAGGGTTTGGGGTGGGGGGTTCAAAGATGTGTCCCAGCAGGTTGGCTAGCAGCTGGGTCATCCATGGTGGGGTCTGACCTTTAGGTAGCCCTGGACTAAGAGTCCTTCCTCAGATACAGACCAGCCTTTTGGGGCGGTCCTTTGGTGTTCCTTGTAAGAGACCTTGTCCTGCCACTGTGACTGTGCAAGCTGTGAAGGGGGATGGCAGCACATGGCTCAGTTTTCCTTGTTTCTTTTCCTTCCAGATCCACAGGTCGTCTGCCCCGAGCTGCCCTGTCAGACAGGTAAACATTACCAGTAGCTTCATGCCATCTGCACAGACTCCGGGGGGAGACTGCATGAGGCTCAGGAGTAGGAGAGGGGGGAGCAACCCTGTTCAGTTCCTTTGGAAGGCAGGAGTTCAGGAAATAGTGCTACTTTACACGAGGAGAGGCTCCAGGGTTTCATCTCCTTCTCTTTTCCTGTCTCTATGAGTTCCCTGCACAGGTAGGTACAAGTGCACTGTGTGAGTGCACCAGCTTGGCTCATCCCTGATATTTCTCCCCATCCAAATTCCTGGGAGCCACCAGGTTTTGACCTCCAAACTCAAGTCAAAATCCCCTTGCTAAACTCCCAGTCATGGTGACCTTCGTAGCAGGATGCTCCTTGGGAGTGATGGGCAGAGCAGATATTAGGGATCAGTTGGAAAATGGCAACGTAGTGGACCCAAAGCTTTGGCTTCTCTAACGCTGGCTGTATTTAATTAACAGTTAACTCAGGGTGTTGGATTAAAGGAAAAGGCTGTAAGGATCTTCTGGTGCTCTGTGTGCTGAAGGTAGCTTTACTGGGTCACATTTTGCTTGTTAAGGGGTAGATGCGTATCTCAAATTCCTAGAGATCCTGTCTGCCAGAATCCCTGTGTCTGTTTAAATACAATAGATGCACTCTATGCAGATACACAAAGTTTATAGAGGACCAAAGTTTTGCCCGTTCTGCAATTTTTATTCTTCTCTTGCCAATAATGTTTTTGTGGCAGTCCCTGTCTTCAACTGAGCCTTATACAGAATATCAAATTTCATTTTTAGATAAGTCCCTTTGTTTCCGTGCAAAGGAAAGGAAAACTGGTTCCAGGATGCACAGAAATCTGGAGAAAAACTATAATTATTCCTGTCTAAAATCTCTTGCTGGTATTTTGAGTATTTGCACCTGGCCATGCCAGGGGCACAGTGTCCAACCATGATGCTGAGCTCCTCTGCCGTGTCTTCTGAGGAGCTTTGTCCTGTGAATCTCTGCACAAGGAGGTGAGATCCCCAGGCCACGCTGGTCGTTGCTCAGGTGTCATCAAAGGTTTTGGTCTTTGCAGTCTTCCCATTTCTGAGGAGCACAAGCAGTGGCACACTCATTTCTTCTGGGCTTGGGCGTCAAAGCCCTCCAAAGCTGTCAGTCCTTTCCTTGTAGTGCAGTTGAGTGTTTCTGTTCCTGACGCAAGGCGAGAACAGTTCAGTGGTGCCTGGCAGCCCTGGGGACTAGAACAGGAATGGCTTGAGGAGGCATCTGAGGGGGTTCCCTCTTGGCTGAATCCCTTAAACCATGCCATATGCAAACCAGGCCAAGCAGGGGCAAGACCTGCGCCCCACAGAACATGGGAGGTGGAGTGACGTGGCTGGGTAGGGTTGGCCTCCTGTCAAAGTGCCCTCTCAGCAAGGGTACAAGTTGTGCTAGGGCTGGTAGATGAAATTTTAAGTAATTGGTTCAGGAGTCTTTGGGCACAGAGCCTCCCACCCACCACACCGGCTGGGCCGTGCTGCACTGCTGTCATTGTTCAGAGGGATTTGCAGTGGTCACACTTCCCTAGTGGCACAGGAACACACTGGATGGGATGGGACATAAGGCACATGACGGAGCCTGGGGCTTCTCTGGTTCTTGGAGAACATCCCATGAGCTCATGCCAATTCCCATGCAGATCCTCTGGATGGAGACAGTGCCCTTCAGAGGGAACGTGAGTGAGCCAGTGCACATCCAGTGCGTGTGTCTGGACGGGCCAGACAGACTCAGGTCGGGGAGGCAGCTAAACCAGCCCCGTTCTTGGCCCCATGGCTCAGCATGGTGGTCCTGGCACTTTGAGGGGCAAATCAACTGTGCCCCAGCTTCAGCCTGGGTAATGCCAGCAGAGCACAGACAGGGACAGGTACCACATGCACCCTCTCTTCCCCCCATGCTGCCTCAGGGCTTTACTTGAGAGTGTCCCATTTTCAGCACAGCCCCTTGTCTCTCATCAGTCACAGCTGTGCTAACAGGATGCTGGAGGGTTGAATGCTGAGCAAATCTGAACTGACCACTTGCTTCATAGAAACCGCATGACATCCTGAGAGGCTCTTGCTAACCCACGCAAAAGGCTTCGCTTTGAGCTTTGGGGTTTTATTCAAAGTTAAATTTGGCAGGTGCAGACGGAGGCTCTCAGGACCCTGACAAGCCCAGACACCACACAGCTTTGACTGGAGTCACTGCCCTGAGACTGAGTGCCAGGCAAGGAGGTCACATAATGCTGTCCCTTAGATGTCTTTCTGCCTTACAGCACCATGGGTGCAGTTTGCTCATAGCTACATGATCCTAAGCTACATGATGGGTGAATCCCATCTGCAGTAGGAAGGGGCCCTTTTCCTGAGCACTGCTCCTTCTCCATAGTGCCTGTGCTGGATCAGCAGGAACTGGGCAGTTGAGGTTTCATGTAATTTTCTGAAGTCGCTCAGTTGATGTGTGAAAGATTTCAGGGCAAATTCCACAGTTCCTTAGACACAAATGGTAGAAAGATTTAAAATCTGGCTTTGGTCTTTACTCCTCTGTCCTCATTAGCTCTGTTCTTCGCTGGTGCAGTGCAGGTAGGAAAGCCAGGTAGCTTTGAGAGACACAGCCATTGCTAGCAAGCCCTGAAAATATTCTTTTGACGCTCACTTGCAGATGACAGGAACCCTGGGAGCGTAAACCCAGTTATTTTCCGCCCCATGGAAGAGGGAGTCAACATAGATTTCCCCAGCACCATACAATCGATCGCCCAGTTCCTAAACTCCACGCGGGAATCCCGGGACCCCAGCGTGTACACCCAGCTGGTGGCCACTTTGGCCTTTACCGCCGAAAAAGCCAAGTTTGCCACTGGAAATGAGCGGCAAGAGTGGATGGACTTGTTCATTGACACCTTCAAAATGGTGCACAGCGAGATTGTGGGGGACCCAGAGACCGTGCTAGGGCTGTGCTGAGACCTCTCTTGGGGGTCACTTGGAGGCAGAGGCTGAGTGGAGGTGGACATCGTTGCTCCTGTGTGGCAGAGGGGACAGTTCATGGGGAGATGTTTCTAGTGTAGGAGAGAGAGAGGCAGTAGAATGGCTTGGTTGTGCTCAGCCAGGGATGGGACACAAGGTGCAGTCCCCTCCAGCTCTGCTGGCTGATGAGCATGGTGGCTTTCCCCAGCAGTGCCAAGGGATGCTTTTGCTTTGCCTGCTGCTTTTTTGCCGAGACCCTAATGATGCGTTTTCCCCACGCCTTCCTGTGTATGTCCTTGCTGACCCCCTCCAAAGCATCCTTCTCCCCCTTCTGCATCCTCTCTCTCGGTTACCGTGGGCTCTCTTCAAGTCCTGCAAGGCTGACCAAGCAAGGTGCATCCCCGCTCACCACAGTGTCTCTGTGGAACCCCTCATGGGCGGGTGGAGGGAAGGAGCAAGAAGGGTGGGAGAGGGAGCAACCCTCCCTTTCCTTTGGCAGCACTGACACCTGGCCAGTGATTCTCTCAGAAGCTATGTGGGTTCCCCTGGCCTTTTTCTCTGCTTGTACATTTGTGTTTCCTCTGTTGTAATTCACAACATGTTCTGTCCATATCCAAAAGGCCGATATTCTGTTACGTGGGGCCGGGTGGTCCAAAGCAAAACTCCATGACTGATGTGAGCTGTTTAAAAGCAAGTACTTAAGCTTGATGTAGTAGAGTCCACTCAATCCACATGCAGCGCTGCTTTGGCTCAGACACCACAGAGCCACCACCTGCACTGCAGGTATGTGTGCTTAGACAAGGCCCACTATCTCCATCCACTCAGCTGCCCTGGTTTGCACAAAGTCGGGCAGGCAAGGGCCATTCCCACCTCCAGTTTAACTGCTCCCAAGCTGTATTTAGAGGCAGTGGGATTTCATGTGCAGACACAGGAGCAGAAGTGCTTACTCTGACTGACATGGTATTATTGCAATAAAGTATACTGAGCAAATGTCACATTTAATGGGCAGAAGAGAGATGTGCCATCCTCAGGAATTTGGCTGTAATATTTCCAGGTATAAAAGGTGGAGCCGCTTGCCAAGCTCAGCTCTGGGAATTGCCTGCTTTGAACTTATTGCAGTGTTCCCCCGAGGTTTCAGCACTTTTCCCCCCAAGTCTACAGGGACAAGTTGCTCAGAGAGCTCAGCTGCTATCTGTGTAGAATAGAGGGGAAAGAGTTCTGAGCGCTTTACATGGTGTGCTCTCTGTTTTAGGTGAAGGCAAAAAGATCAGCCTGTGCCTGAGTCTGGTCATAATTCACATATTCCAGATAGTCTGTGCAAAGCCAAACTCCCTATTCTGTTCTGATTTTTACCCCAAAATTAGTGTGACTTAGCCTGCTGGGATGCAGGACTGAACTCAGATCTCAGGGCTGGGACATTTTGCTGAACAAAAAGAGAATTGAAGAAGTTGGTGAAGGAGTGTTTGTTAGCATAATCCTGGCTAATCCCTGTGATAAAACCAGATGGATTTCATCACAGCAGCGTTCCTTCAGTGAAGCTCTTGGGCAAAGGAAAGACAGAGATAAGGAGGGTAAAGGATGGTCCACACCTCCCCAAAGACACAGTAGTGGCTGGGAAAGGGGGAAACCCCAAAAAGGACCACAAGGTCAGTCCCCACCTCACTTTCATCTCCACTGTCAATACTGCGAAAGAATAGAGGAAATACAAGTTGCTCGGGTTTTAGAAGAAGCAGGAAGGTGATGTGAATGGGTGGGGTTACTCTGCACACGCTAATGGCAGAAAAATCAATGATATTTCTGCTTATTTGCGCTGCCTTCATTAGACATCCCCAGCTGTGTGCAGTAAGGTGAGCTACAGGCATTCATGATCCACATGAGAAGGACCAATGCACCAGTTAAAAGCACAACAGGAAGATTTTAGTCAGCCTAATTCATGGTGGTACCTCTGAGAGCTTCTCTCCCAGTTAGGATGAGAATCTTGCTGCAGAAAAGGGTGCTTGGGTCCTCAGCCTCTCAGAAATGAGAACAGGCTGCAACCAGAGCCTGACACTGAACAGGACAACCCCAAGGCTTTGCTGCCTCACATTCCCATGGGATAACTCATATGTAAAGGCACCTTATCAAACAGCTGGAAAGCAGCCCTCTCCAGCTGTGAGGGCTGAGCAGCGAGCTAACTGTGTCTGTGGGGAATGCTCCTGTCAGATTTGCATTATGCCCTCGCTGAAGCTCCATGGAGTGATGCTGCCCTCTGCTTAGCTAGGAGCTCTTCAGGCTTGCTTGTAGTCTCAAAACACATGTGGGCAGGCCTTGGGGGAGGCTGCTAGCACTTCCCCAACACGACACGCAGCCCCTGCTCCCACATGCTTTCACAGACCTTCACGTAGGTGTTGCACTGTGTGGTTGCAAGGGGGATTCCCCCCTGCCTTTCCCCGTCCATGGTTGCTCAGAGCAGGTGAGGACCAGGAGTGCAGGTGCTGCCAAGGCAAGGTATCCTTGTGGCAGCAGTGCCTGCATACCAGGAACTGCAGCATCAACGTGCCTTTAGACAACATTTCGCACGGAAGATTGGGCAGAGGTGAGTATGTGCCTTTATTGCTTTAAAAGAGGGGAGGTAACAAAGGACAAAAGGAAAATGGCTTCAGGTTGCACCAGGGGAGATTTAGACTGGATATTAGGGAAAATTTCTTCACTGAAAGGACAGTCAGGCACTAAAACAGGCTACCCAGTGAAACAGTGGAGTCATCGTCCATGAAGGTGTTCAAAAAACGTGATGTGGTGCTCAGGGATATGGTTTAGTGGTTAACACGATAGTGCTGCGTTAATGGTTGGACTTGAGGATCTCAGAGGGCTTTTCCAACCGTAAGGAATCTGTGATTCCCTGATTCTGTGCTGAACCCAGGTATAGCACTGTTCAGCACTAGGGAAGCTCATTGTCAGGCTGGACTTGCTGACAGTGTGGAAATTCAATCTAATGTTACACTCCCACCCCCAAAGTTACGCCCTGTTGCCAGAAATGGATGCTCAAGGTAGGGCTGCTCCAGAAGTTCCTATTCCTTGACAGTCACACAACACAACATGGCAGCATCTTCAGGACTTCACCCTTTTGAGATGCAGCCTCAGAGCCATAGAACTGCTTGAGAGTGCCATTGCCCTGCTGCCAGCTTGGGGAACACAGAGGAACACTGAATGCAATGCACATAACTACAGAAAAGGGAGGAAATAATGGTCTCTGACTATCAGCTGACTCCAAACATAGCTATTTTCTTCTTTTTTTCCCTGAGTTCATGCACTGCATATATTCATGTATTCAATGTGGTTGGACTGGGCATGGAGCAACCTGGTCTAGTGGGAGGTGTCCCTGCCCATGGCAGGGTGCTGGAAAGAGATGAGCTTTAAGGTTCCCTCCAACCCAAACCATTCTGTGATTCTCTGATTCTATGATTTTATGGTAAGAGTAACTCTGACAGTATACGACTCTCCAGAAGTAACTGAGAGGTTTGCAGGTGCTGCCTGCCTCTAATCGCTGGATATTCTTCTCACAAATAGGACATGGAAATTGATGTAAGGCAGTGGGTGTAATTCTGGGACTGAAATGCACAGACCTGTCTAATTTCATGAGGGTCTGTCATCGGTCTCAGAATTAACATTCATTAAGTGCCCAGTAGCTGAGGGCATCAAAAGCAAAGCTCCTTCATTTCAAGCTGCAAAGACAAGCTTTGGCATCAGGGTTGGGCTGGTCCTTCTTTGGGGACAAGGATGCACAGAGGCAACTCCAACCCAAATTATCCTGTAGTCTTTTTATCATCCCAACTCCTGTCCTTCTTCTTCCCCCTGCAGAGCTTGCTGTGGCCCAGTGCACCCAGCGCCCCGTTGACGTCGTCTTCCTGCTGGACGGCTCGGAAAGGATTGGGGGGCAGAACTTCCAGAGCGCCCACCGCTTCGTGGAGAACGTGGCGCAGCAGCTGACGCTGGCCCGGAGCAACAGCGACCACATGAATGCCCGGATCGCACTGCTGCAGTACGGCAGCGAGCGGGACCAGAACGTGGTCTTCCCGCTGACCCACAACCTGACCGAGATCTCCGACGCCCTGGCGCAGATCAAGTACCTGGACTCGTCCTCCAACATCGGGTCAGCCATCATCCACGCTATCAACAACATCGTGCTCAGTCCGGGCAACGGGCAGCGACTCGCCCGGCGCAACGCCGAGCTCTCCTTCGTCTTCATCACCGATGGCATCACGGGAAGCAAGAACCTGGAGGAGGCCATCAACTCCATGAAGAAGCAAGATGTCATGCCCACGGTGGTGGCTCTGGGGAGCGACGTGGACATGGATGTCCTGCTGAAGCTTGGCCTGGGGGACCGGGCAGCCATCTTCCGGGAGAAGGACTATAACAGCCTCTCCCAGCCCAGCTTCTTCGACAGGTTCATTCGGTGGATTTGTTAAAGGAAGGGCACACACACAATTCTTCTCTCACTGATATACACACCCCTGATATTACCTGTTGTATTTTCTTCCCCCTGTATGGTTGCTAGCCCAGAAGAGCTGCCCTCCGGGTCCTCCTTTCTAGCCAAAATCCAGAGCTCTTTATTGATTTTCATGATGAAGAGTCATGTATCTTTCATTTATGGTGCTAATTAAAACCCAGATCAAAGCAGGATACAGAGCCATATGAGGTACTTCTGTAAAGCTTTGCACACACCAAGCCATGACTTGTGTTCATACTGTAATCCTAGCAGGCCTTATCAGAGATGCAAGAAACCTTTCCAGTGTAGCAGGACCAGTGAATAATTCTAGTTTTCAAAAACTCTCAATATCTCTCAGTGTGTCTTGTTCCTCCTTCCTGGAAACAGCAGGATGGTGTGAGAGGTTTTGCTGCCTTCCACAGATGCTCCTTTTGGGGGTGTATCTATCTTAAATTTCGCAAACCATCTCTAAGATCTTTATTTTCCTGTGGGCCATACCTCCCTTTATTCCTTCTGTCATTCTGCCCTTTCTCAGAACCTGCTCATCTATTACTGCACTCCAAATCTCAGCTGAGAGGGGCAGCATGACTCCCAGCATTGACACAATACTGGACAGCAACCAGAGCTGCCTCCCAGTCACCCCAACATGCTCAAAAGCATCCATGGTACCTTCCTCCCACCGGTATCTGCTGAGCAATGCCCAGATTTGAACTTGAATTGTGCTGTCTGCAAAAATAAACAAACCTTTTCCACCCTATCCTGAAAAAGCCTCTTTCTTCTGTAGTTTTGGGAATTTAAAAAATTATTTTCAGTGAGCAGCTGATTCTCCTGCTTTCAAGCTGGTAAGTCCAGATAATCATAGAATCACAGAATGGTTTGGGTTGGGAGGGAACTGAAAGACCATCTCATTCCACTCCTCCTGCCATGGGCAGGGACACAGATTGCTCCAAGCACTGGCCTTGTTCATGTTCCTCATCTGTTTCATGGGAGATTCCCTCTGCCACGGTGAGCTTTTTCCTATAAATTATTACCCTGGGGTGGAGGATGGCAGCCCACATAATTACAGCATCCCCCAGCCACCCCCTCTGCTGCACCTGGGAAAGCTCACACGAAATGCAAGGAGTTTTATGGGATCCCTGTTAGCAGCCAGTATCACTGCACAAGAAAAAACACACAGACACCAGCAGACTGGAAAACAGCACATGGTGAGTTTCAGCGGGCTCCCCCAAAAGACAGAGGGTGGAAATGCTGTCCATTGACTCTGAGATTCCAGCTCAAAGGATTTACAAGCTACATACAAGAAAAATCAGCAGGCAAAACACTGCTCCAAGGGAAAGGGGGAGGAGGGAGGGGAGCAACATGCAGGGGGTTCCCACGAGGAGTTTGGCCTCATGTTTTGCTGATCACCACGGAGCAGGTGGGACACGCTAGACGTTCAGTCAGAGGGACAGCTGCTGCTTGAGCTGCTTGAGCTGCACGATCCACTGGAGGGCTGGGGAAGAGAAAACAGCTTTAGGGCAGCAGGGAAACGAGCCTCTGTGACGGCATTCCTGAGGGGGGTTAGTGACCCCGTGGTGGCTGCCCCATCTTGTGGGAGGGCTGCGGTTTTTTTATGATTTTTTACAAGGCTCTTAAGGTCAATAAAGGAAATTCCAGAAAGGTCTTGCTTTTTGCCAGCAAGAACCATCATCACTGCAGATCCCTTCCAGAGCTGTTTCCCAGTGAGAGGAGCTGCTGGTTTGATTTGTCTGGGAAATGCTCCCACCTCCAATGTTGGAAATGGGGCCTTGTTTAGCAGTTCCTCATTCAGACCTGCTCAGGATGGTGCCCATCCTTGGAATGGCGTTTTCTGCAGAACCTACTCCAAGCATAGGGAATTGCTTCTCCTTTTTTGGTTTTCTTGTGATTTTTTTTGTTTTTAAGGAGGAACTGAACAGTTCTTCTGCTGCAAGACACTGAGTGAATGTCCCTTATGGAGGCGCGACTTGCACTCAGGTGAGCAGGACAAAGTCCTGGGATTTAATACACTGCATGGTGCACCCCGAGCCATGTCGCCACTTTAAATGGCTTCAAGGAATTTCATGGATTGCTTTTCAAATTACTCACTTAATATGACTTATTCTTGCCTATTTATTAATTTAACAGGAATTTCCACATCTAAAAAAAGCCACTGAAGTTTTGGCAGCTTGCTCCAGCCACTACAGGATAGGAGAGGAGAGGAGAGTCTCAGCTGCTCAGGCTGGATGCTGTGGGATGGGGAGGGGGTCCAAAGGACCACAGCAGAATTAGGGAAGGGTTCACTGCTGTGCCACTCTTACCTTCCCTTCATGGTTCTTGCAGTGCTTCTTCTTATGGTGCTTCTTATGGTGCTTCTTATGGTGATCCTGGTGCCCGTGGGGATGATGGCCTGCCGGGGGGTGCCCATGGGGATGATGCCCCGCTGGGGGGTGCCCGTGGGGGTGCTGCCCAGGTGGAGCAGGGCGCGAGGGGCAGACTGCCACGCCGCCAGGGCAGGGACCTGTGCCAGGACCAGGGTGTCCCGGCGGGGCAGGAGGGCACACAGCAATGCCACCAGGGTAGGGACCTGTACCAGGACCGGGGTATCCCGGCGGGGCAGGAGGGCACACTGCCAGGTATGGTCGTGGCGGGCCTAGGAAGAAGAAGGGGCCGTTAGTGGGCAGAGACAGGTTCTCCTCAGACAGACAGTGCAAGGAGCTGGTGTACCCTTCCACCCAAAGGGCCCATCCCGGCCTACCTCTTCCTCACAAAGGACACCCCACATGCCTTTGGGATGCAGGTAAACCCGCAGGTGCCTGTGACCATGGCACAGAGCTCCTCTCTGAGCCCTGACGGCTGTGTGGTACCCTCAGCCCTGCCCGGCCCCACAGCCCCTCACCTTGGTTGGGGTCACACATCCTCCTCAGAGGTCTCCGAGCTGAAAGGGAAGGACAGGCACCATCAGTCACCGCCTGCCATGGGACATTGCCCAGCCAGCAGCTGGGACCTGACTCCTCTGTCCCACACATCTGCTCCCAGCACAGAGACCACATTTGCTTCCCCAGGAGTGCCATCCCCCCACAGACCCCGACAGCCATCCTGTCCCTTTGGTGACAGCACCAACCTCCAGAGCAACTGCCCCCCCCTCCATGCACCCCCAAAGCCCAGGCATGTGGTTTCCGATCCACTTGGAAATAAACCCACGCTGGCCCAGCCTGGGTGCCAAGCTCGTGTCCTCGTGGGCCACGAGGGGCTGGGGACACGTGCCTGGGTGCAGTGCCAGCCATGGGGACAGTGCACCCTGACCCAGAGGTGCCCACGCTCCCGCTGCCCCCGTGCTCCCCCGCTGCCCTGCACTCACCAAACCTGCGGAAAAGCTCCCAGAGGAGGCAATGCCGGCAGCACTCGGGATCCCCGCCCTTGGCACGGCTCTCCGGGCTGTCGGGCACCCGTTAAATACCAGGGCCCTGCCCCGCCGAGCAGGGGTGCGACGGGCAGGGGCGATGCCGGAGCGGTGAAACCGCGCCGTCACCATGGGCACACGAGGAACGTCACCGCGCCGCTCCCAGCCCGGGCACAAAGGTCCCACAGCGATAAATAAACACAGGCGATGGAGGGCGGTGATTCCAGCTCCCGCCGTCAAGGGACGGATGGAGTGACTCAGCTGATCCCACCATGAACCCTGGCTCGGTGCTCCCAGCTCAGGCACAGCGCCCAGGAACAGG
>VZRS01004433.1:1113-25997 GCA_013398055.1 Ifrita kowaldi | reverse complement strand
TTTTTTGCCTTTTCTCTTTCCCAACTCTCCCCCTGCAGCATTTGCATGGAAACGGTGCCATCCCACAATTTAATGCCGGCTTTGACCTGCGAGGTGTCCCCACTCCAACAGAGCAGATCGTTGTTTATCTTCGCCCTCCCCAGGGACGCTCAGAAACAATCTGGGTCGGGCAGCAAAAGCCGCTGGCTTCTTTCCCCCCCTCTTTTTTGGGCTCTTTTGGTGCCTTTGGAGAGGAGAAAGGGACCCCTGGACTCTTCCCCAGCAGGAAGCTGGGACAGTCCCAGGGGGTGCAGCCAGGGAAAGCCGGTGCCGATGGAGGGTCCAGCCTTTCCCTGGAATTCATTCCTCCAGCCTCCCTGCCTCTCTCCAGATGCTTTTCCCGGCGGGATTTGCATTCCCCTTGGCAGTTCCCAAACCAAACACATCCCGCACGGTTTTCCCCTCATTCTGCCTCAATCTCTGGATGCTGGGTCAGAGCTCGCCCACAGCCTCTGGAAATTTCATTCCCTGGCCACCAAAATCCAGGGGAGGTTGGTCCTGTTAGTCCTGGATCCCAAAAGGCGCTCGTGGGCAGCAGCCAGGAGAAGGGGATTTATCTGGGGGCAAAACGCTGCTGGGTTTTCATGGGAAAAGTGTCCAGATGAAAGGAAGGGCTGGGGCTGGGATTTGGGAATCCAGCTGGATGGAATGTGGGGATCTGCTGTGGTCGGAGCTCTTGATTTTCATTTTAACATCTCCAGTGCTTTGCTCTCGACCCACACCAACCTGGGCTGGGACATTTCCAGACACAAACCACCATGACCAAGCTCTGGGGCTTTTTTTTTTGCCTCTGTTTCGTGTTATTTGGGGGTTTTTTTTAACTTCAGCAGAGCTTTTGGAGAGGGATGGGAGAATCTTTCATTCAGGGGAGCTGGGCCAGCAGTTTGAGTGATAAAGATGCTTCTGTGCAGCGTTTGAAGTGGAAATTCATGCAGATTTGGAGCCTGGATGCTCCCAGCAACGTTCTGGGAAGCTCTGCTTGTTAGATCCAGGGAATAAAGGCAGGAGTTCCTCCCTCCCACCCCAGCCCAGCTCATCCCCGGCCTCTCTCCGGGCACAGGCTGGAACCTCTGAAGTTCCCCCTCGCCTGCCAAGCACCACCTGCAAGAGGGGGAGTTCCCTGGAGCTGGAAGACAAAAGGATTTGCAATCAAAGCCTCGGAATGGGGAAGAGAAGAGGAGGAAAAAAGGCATCAAAAAGTTTTTTTCCACGTTCTGGGCTGGCTGGGAAGCGGAAGGAGGAGAGCTGTGGGCTCTTCCTGCCCCATTTACAGGCTGTGGGGACAGGGGTGTCTCCCAAAATCTCTTATCCCCCCTTTGTGGCCCCACGGTAGGAAGAGGATGATGGAATTTTGGGACACAGATTTGCCTCTCTGGGCAGTGTTGTTGTCCTTGCTCGGCTTCCGAGAGAAAACGTCTCTACTTTGGTGTGGAAAAATCAGGATGAAACTCAGGGGGTGAAGCAGAGGGGAGAGAACAAACTGGAATTCTTACTTTATGTTCCCAATCCCATCCCTCCTTTTAAACTAAATGGATTTTGAGGGAGTTGGGAGGTAAAAAATTCCACAGCAAAAGTCTGCAACTCAGTCAGGGGTTTGGAATGAGATGATCTTTGAGGGCCCTTCCAACTCCAAGCCTGGGATTCCAACCCCAGATTCTGGGATTCTATAAAGAAGATTTTACTTTTCAAAAGTCCCAAAAGAGAGGGGGGAGAAAATTGTGGCCGTGTGAAAACCCATCTGGGGATGATGCTGTCCAAGGAAATCCTTTCCCGGGTTTTTGGCCAGTGGGAAAAAGGAAGGAAACAAAATTTGGGGCATTCAGGAAAACGCTGGAATTGTCTTAAAAATGCCAATTCTTGTGTCACCTGGAAGGCCTTTCTGAGGTGTGTCCCCGGTGGGAAAGGCAGCTCTGGGTGCTGGGAGCCACGGGGTGGCTTTTCCCTTCCTCCTCCCGAGATTCTTCCCCTCACCCTTGGTTGGACATCCCCAAAAACGCGATGAAGCCCCAATTTTCTGCCAGTCCTCACCTCTCCTCCTCCTCCTCCTCCTCTTCCTCCTCCTCGTTATTCCTTAACTTCCCAAGCCCGCTGCGTTTCCGTGGCTGCAGCGCCCGAGGCGAGGAGCCGGGAATGTTTATCCCGAGGGAGCCGGGAATGTTTGTCCCCGTCAGTCCCCAGCGGGCCGTGCCCAGCCCCGGGGTCACCCTGGGGACTGCCACCCTCACCCGGGGCCCCGAGCCCCCCTGCCCTCCTTAGAGATGCACCAGGCTGTCAGTAACGAGGCCACGAGGTTTATTCAGCGCCGATCTCCCGATCTCAAAAGATAATCTGGGAATAATTGGGACTTAAGGAACTGGTGGGAATCTGATTTTTTGGCGGCGCTGCCATTCAGGAAACAGATGGACATCTTATTTCGCCCTAATTTGATGGGCTTGCTTGACAAAATGGCAGAGGTTGCGCTTTGCTACAATAATCAGCTGCCACTCAGACTTTGTAAGGGGCTTGTGGAGGTTTCTTCTTAATTAGACCGTGGCTCCCTATCGGGGAGGAGACGCCCGCACCGGCTCCGGGAGATTCCCAGCAGCTTCTCTGCCTCTGGAGCTTGGAAAAGAGAGGGAAAAACCAGGGGGGTTTTCAGGTTCGTGTCACATTTGGGGTTTTTAAAAGCTTCATTTGGAAAATCAAGCTGGGAGCGAGCGCGTTGTCCGGACGGGATAATGAATTCATGGATTTGCTCCCTCTGCCCCGGGGCAGCTTTCCCTGGGCTGGGGGAGCACCTTGGGAAGCTTTGGAAAGCCTCAGGATTATTCCCAGGTTTGCAAACCCCACTTTTCTCTTGCAAAAAACTTCCCAGTGCTGCCGTTTAACCCCTGACCTTCTCTGCTGCTTCCCCAGCCCTCCGATCCCGCTCCAAAGGGGATCCTCCGGGTAGAGCCTGGGATCCCAGCTCCTCTCAGGCTGCTTTCCTTGCAGCTAAAAAGCAATAGGGAGCTTGTTTAATTAGCCAGATGTAATTACCCCCAGCCCTGGGAAGTGCTGGAGTCACCACCCCTGGAAGAGCTCAAAAAATGAGGAGATTGGTGGCGCTTGGAGAAATGGTTGAGTGGGAATGCTGGGGGTGCTCCCTCCGAGGTTGGATTTCATGATCTTGGAGGTTTTTCCAAACTTTTCCCAAAAGTTTGGGACTTTTTCCCAAATTTAATGAGTCTGTGATTCTGTGTTCAGTCTCCTCAGCCAAGTGCTGATGGGTTAAAGAGCCAAAGCAACGCAGCTGCCACCAAACCCAGACTTATCTCGTGTCCTTTTCGCTGTCTGGAGACTGCGTTTTTAGCTTTCCCCTGCAATTTCCTCGGGGAAAGCTGAAATTATTGAGCAATCCAGAGACTCCAGGATGGGAGAGGGTCCAGCTCCAGCACGCCCGTGTCCTGCACTCAAGGAACAAAGGGAATTCCAGTGGGATCTGCGGAATAGGAGGTGCAGGATGCACAGACTTCCCCCAAGGGCTCATCTGCCACTCCCCCAGCCTCTCTGGCAGTGCTGTTGGACATCCGTCAATCCCTGGATGTCCATCAATCCCTGGACATCCGTCAATCCCTGGATGTCCATCGGTCCCTGGACGTCCATCAGTCCCTGGACGTCCATCAGTCCCTGGATGTCCATCAGTCCCTGGACGTCCATCAGTCCCTGGACGTCCATCAGTCCCTGGACGTCCATCGGTCCCTGGACGTCCATCAGTCCCTGGATGTCCATCAGTCCCTGGATGTCCATCGGTCCCTGGACGTCCATCAGTCCCTGGATGTCCGTCAGTCCCGGGCTGTCATTAAGACACCGCATTTGTCGGTGTTTAGGAGCAGTGAAAAAGAACCCACTGAGCCCATGGAAACATGGAATGGTTTGGGTTGGAAGGGCCCATGAAGATCATCCAGTGCCGCCCATCCCATGGGTCCCACCATCCCAGTTTGCTCAGGGCTCCATCCAGCCTGGCCTTGGACAATTCCAGGGATGGGGAATCCACAACTTCTCCGTGCCGACTTTGTGGCTCCCTTTGCTGCCCACCCGGGGCCTTCAGCAGTCCCTGGTTGTGGCATCACTTTGAGCCTCTCCAGCACTTCCTTCACCCTAAAACTTCCCCTAAAAACCATCCAGAGGAGCAAACCTTCCTCCTCCATGGAGATCCTCACTAAAAATCAGTTTCCCCCTTGCTGCCCATCAGCTCGGAGATGTTTTTTCTCTGCCTCTTTGCAAACCTCCAGGGCGACCTTCACGCTTCTCCAGGAGCCAAAGCTTGCAGCGAGGTCATTCCACCCCCCCCAAACGCAGCTCCTGGAAGGAGCCAGGCCATGGAAGGGATCCCAGGAAACTCTTCGGGGATGCCAGACCCTTCCACCCGCGGGTCCCACCTCGGAGCATCAACTCTTGATTTATTCCCCCGGGAGATGAGGTGGTTGCAAGGATTTAAAGAAGCCCATCTAATGGAGTGCTGGAAATGATAAATCAGTGGGGCTTTGTAAAGGTTATTACTTTAAACAAAGAGGGGCTTGAATGGAGCCAATTAAACGGCACCTGAATTGATAAACAAACTGCTTATTGTCGGGGGCTATTCGGCAGCTCTGGGGGTCCCCCCTCGCTGGAGGCCTGCGGATAAATTTACATGTGATTGGAGTTTAATGGGCCGCAACAGGCCTCCCATCCCATCGCCATGGCAACCGGCCCTTTCTCCAGCTTTTAAACAGTCTGCAGTGGCCTTTCATTGTCTGCTCCTGCCTGCCCCACGGGCTGGCCGCTCGCTTGTAGCAATTTGTTTCTGTCCCCGGGCACGGCCCGGCCAGGCCATGAATATTTGTGGGGGGACACGGGGACAAAGGGCCGGGCCGAGGGGGCTCCATGGAGACCCTGGCGCTGGAATGGTGACATATGGTCCGTGCTGACCCCAAACAGCCCCACAAAGAGCAGCCCCCGGCCCCTCTTGGTCCCCGGCCCCGTTAGGCCGGGCCTATTCATCCCTAGGCCGAGTCAACGGGCCCAGGCCTCTCCCCCAGCGTGTTTGGGGCTTTTCTCTGGCTGAAATCTCTGCCCGTGAGCACTAAAGGAAGAATGAGAGAGGGAGAAAGGAGATAAAGGCAGGAAGAAAAGGCTCTCCATGTCCCAGAGATGTTTGCTTTCCACTTGATTGGAAGCTGAATGGGCGCGGACGTCGCAGCGGCACGAACGGAGCGGGGCGAGCTCCCGGTGTTTGAGTCCCAGAGCGGTTTGGGGTCAAAGGGAACTGAAATCCCGACCAGTTCCACCCCTTCCATGGGCAGGGACACCTCCCACTGTCCCAGCTCGCTCTAACCTGGCCTTGGACACTTCCAGGGATGGGGCAGCCACGGCTTCTCTGGGAATTCCATCCCAGCCCCTCATCGCCCTCACAGGGAGGAATTTATTCCCCATATCCCATCTAACCCTGCCCTCTGGCAGTGGGATCCATTCCCCTCTGTCCTATCCCTCCATCCCTTATCCCAAATCCCTCTCCAGCTCTCCTGGAGCCCCTTTAGGCCCTGGAAGGGGCTTTCCTTGGAGCCTTTTCTTCTCCAGGTGAACATTCCCAGCTTTTGAAGGGGGATCAGGCTGAGGGTTCCCCTGGCCCTGGGTCCCACCTGGATCCCACCTGGTACACAGCCAGCACCGAATGCATCCCACAAGGATGAGGGACCCGCGGGATATCCACCCCACCCCCAAACCCGAATTTTTCCAGGTGATTTATTTGTCAAACCAGCTGGGTTTGCATTGTTCTCCCTCCCTGAGCAAAGCAGGAACTGTGTGACCCTAAAAGCTGATTTCTCGTAAAGGCCCCACCTGCGAGCTCTGCTCAGTGACCCCACAAACCAACGGGATTTGCATGTGGACACCTAATCCTGGGCTGTTCTTCCTCCACGTCTGAGGCAGAGCCCTGGCTTTGGATCCCTGGTGAATGAATCTGAAAGCCAAACTCATAAAAGTCACCAGAAAGAAGCTGCCACACCCGTGCTGTGCAGGGAGAACAAACTGGCCAAACTGGGCAAGAAATCCTTCTTTTAAAATCATGACTTTCCCAAAGAAAATCTTCCTTTAGCAGGAAAAAAAGAGAAAAGTCTCCTCAGCAACTGATTCGCCGAACTGCGCAATGCTCACAAAAACGCGGATTTTGTTCCTGGAGAGGAGAACTTCTCCCAAACGTGGCTGAGCCAGGGTGCTGGGGGTGCTGTGAAAGCTCAGCTCCTCCTTGCTCCCCACCCCTCGGAGCCATCCCGAGGCTGCTGCGGCCCGGAGCGGGTGTGAAGGGACCGGGATCGGCCGCATTCCCCCTTTCATCTCGGGGTGTGACTTTGTCTGCAGCTGCAGCGGGAGGGGCGGCTGTTTCCTGGCAGTTTGGTGGGCTGCAGGCAGCTCCTCAGAGCTGGGAGAGCACCAGCTCCAGGGCTCCCTCCTGCCTCAACGTGTTGTGGCTCTTGGAGAGGGAATTCCGGCAGCCAGGATTGGGAAAACATAAAATCCAGGAGTCCCTCTTGTCTCGGAAGCGTCGCAGCACTTGGAGAGGGAATTTCTGTAAAAGGAGGACTGGGACACCAAAATATCCAGGGATCCCTCTTGTCTTGTGGCCCTCAGAGAGGGAATTCCTGCAGTCACAGCAAAAATTCCAGGATTCCCTCTTGTCTCAAATTCCAGGGTTCCCTCTTCTTGTCTCAAAGTGTTGCAGGACTTGGAGAGGGAATTCCTGCAGCCAGGACTGCGACAGCAAAAATTCCAGGGTTCCCTCTTGTCTCAGATTCCAGGGTTCCCTCTTGTCTCAGATTCCAGGGTTCCCTCTTGTCTCGTGGCACTCGGAGAGGGAATTCCTGCAGCCAGGGGTGTGACAGAGCCATCCCAGAGGCTGCTCTCCAGGAGATCTCTTCCAGCATCTCCTCGGGACACAGGAGATCTCCAGCCTTCCAGAAATTCCACCGTTTTCTCTGCCCTGCTTCCAGCAGTTGCCTGAGGTGCAGGGAAGTGCCTTTGCAGCAGGGCGACCAGAGGGGCTTAAAAATGACAGCAATTAAACCAGTGAAACCCCGTTTTTGTGGGAAAGAAATGCTTCTTTTCCCATCAATATATCCCAGAGTTGTTCCCAGCTGGAGATTTAACGCCTTAATTTGAAATCTCCCGGCTCCTCTCCTTGGGAGACCCCGCTGGAATTCTTTATTTGTGATATTTTGGTTTTGGTTTGGATTGGGGTTTTTTTGAGTCACTTTTTCAAAGGAGTCTGGTGCTGCTCTGAACCTGCATCCGTGGAGGTCAGGCAGGAGGCAAAACTTCCCCCCAGGACTGCGAAATTCCCTCTCCTTTCCTTGCCATTTGCTCGGGAGGGATTTTCCTGCCAAGTTTATGGCCAGGCCTTGCATTTGAAAGGAAAATTGCTCTTCTTGAGCCGATGGGAGCGGGAGAGGAACAACACAGAGCAAAAGGGGAGGTGAAAACCTGGCCAGACGCTTCCAGCTGCAGGAGGTGTCCCGGATTTTCCCATCCCGGCCCGGAATTCCGGTGGGTTTCGTTTTTAAACAGGATCTGGGCGATGCAGGACATCCCCGGGCCTGTGCAGGATGGATTCGTGGTAGGGTGGAGAAAAAGAAGGTGCTGAGGCGAGGCTGGAGGAGAGGAAGTGACGCCAATCAGCTTTTCCTTGGGATTGCTGCTGAGGGGGGAATTTCCTGCTGGAAAAGCCGGGAATTCGTACAACCAGGAAAACGCCACCGTCAGGAACTTCTTCCTTAGGGAAGCCTCACTTGCAAAGCCCCCACAGAAGGCCGAGAATGTTTTTGATTGGGATGAAAGCAACAGAAATAAACCCAAAGAAAGGGAAAAAATCCCGGTTTATGGCGTCCATTTGGTCCTTAATGGATTCATTCCCGCAGCCTTTAACATCTGGGCCCCTCGTAAAGCGCCTTCTCCTCCTCTGCTGCCCTCCTTCCCTCCCCAGATGGCCGCTCCCAGCCTCCCACGCCGCTGACCCTTCGGAAAACCGCTTCCCAAAGCTGCTCCTGGTGCTCTCCGTGCCCCGGCAGCGCCAGGGACGTTCCAACTCCCGGGAAGTTTCCCGGGATGCGGCGGGGCCGGAGGGGGAGCTCAGCCCGGCCGGACTGGGCTGAGCCCGGGGATCAGCAGGGATTGATCTCCCAGCCTGCGGGGCCCAGGCTGCCGGCCACAGCTCCCCTTGGACGGCGAAAGTCGCCCTTTCCGGGATGAGCCGCAGCCACACGGATGCCGCTCCCTCTGTGAGGTCCGTGTCGGGTTGGCTGTGGGGTCACAGGGAGTTCTGGCTCTTAAAGGGGGTTTTGGCCACTTTGCCCTCGGTTTTGTGCCTGTTTTCCACCCCTGGCACGGGAATGACCCCAAATTCAGCTCCGTGCCCATGGTGGGGAGTGGCTGATGAGTTTTCTGTCTCCCCAGGACGCAAAATCCCTTGTCCCTAATTAGGATGGCACTCTGGGGATGCTCCCGAGGGCCACCAGGTGTGATTTGGCCCAGGAACCACCAGAGAAGCTGTGAAAATGACCCAGGACGTGCAATTTGGGGTCAGGGGGGCAACCCCAGAGCGCTGGAGGAGCCAACACAGGGCTGGGAGCATCTCCAGGCTGCCTCTCCCTGCACCTGGAGCTGTTTGCTGGAACAGCCCCAATCCCTGGGCACAGCCCTGCCTTTCATTGCTCCTTCCTTCCTGAAGTGCCCTGGAAATGCCGGGATGGCTCCCAAGCTTTGTTGAAAGGGAATTGTCCGAGCTGTTAAACCCTAACAGCTCCGGGATTGCTCCTCTCAGCAAAGAAGGGAGAAGGGGCTCTTGTTGGAGCTGCTCTGGGGGGTTTGTGGGCTCTGAGGGTTCTGCAGGGAGGATCCCAGGAGCTTTTCCTGCCCATTTCCTCCTGGGATTGCTGAGGGAGGCCACGAAAAGGAGAGATTTTAGGGTTGATGTCTCTCCCGTGCTCCTGGGATGAGCAACTCCCCGCCAAGACCTGGAAAGTCCTTGGGAATCAAACCCAGCCCCGCACAGGAAGGGTTTGTTGAGCTCAGAGCAACCCGGGAGACACAAAAATTCCTTTGTTTCCTCCAGGATGGGCCAGGGCGGGGTTGTTGTTCCCCGGTAGGAAGGGATGCAGGAGATCCCAATGAATCTCCCCTGTCCTGGGATGGGAGATGAAGCAGGAAAATGGGGGAGAAATGTACCCAAGGCCGAGCTGCCCTGGGAATCCCAAGCCGAGGCAGAAATCCCAGGAATTCCCCAGCAGCTCCCCACTGCTCCCATCCAGGGAGGAATCTTTTCCCTTCAAAAAGGGGGCTTTGGTTGTGTCCAGTTCGGTCTCCGAGGTGGGCGCAGGAAAGTGGGGATGGAACGAGGCGAATTCTCTGGGAATTGGGGATGGAGAGAGGGAAATTCTCTGGGAATTGGGGATGGAGAGAGGGAAATTCTCTGGGAATCTCATTTGCAGCCTCCCCAGAGCCCGCCCGCCGTGCGCTGCCGGGCTTTGTCCAAACCTCCAGTTGGAGGGATTAAATTCCTCCGGATTCCATGGAAAACGCTTTAATATTTGTTTCTGGATCCCGGGGCAGCACAGATGATTTCTCCCCTCATGGAAACCACCTCAGGGCTGTGAACAAGGATGGGTTTTGTCCCTGGATCCGGGCTCTCCCCGGGAGCTGCTTTAATTTGGGAATATCCATCTTGCCGGCACTCGGAATGAGCGTTCCTTGTGCTTTTTCCCAGACTCCTCTCTCCACCTCCACACGAGAGCTTTGCACTCCAAACATTTTTCATGCATCCTGCAGGACAATCCCTACAGCGAGTGCTGTCTCCCAGAAAAACGTTTCCAGGCTCCGGGAGCATTCCGTGTGTGTGCCACAGGAAAAAACAACTCCAGCCCCATAAACACGGAGGCTTCCTGCCCTGCTCCGAGCAGACGCCGCTGCTGACCCCAATTTACCCTCTTCCCTCAAAAAATCCTGGTTGGTTTAGCGCGTTTCCAGCCCAGTGTAAATGTCAGCCTGCTCTCCGTGGGGCTGGAGGGCTCCAGGAGACGCTCCCAGCCGGATCCCAGCCTGTCCTGCTGTGGAATTTCAATGGTTTTGGAGAGGCAGAGTCAACTCTGTGACACACCTGGGCTGGGTCCCTGGGGCTCCACGTGTCTGACATCAGGAGGAGCTGGCGGCAGAGCTCTGCAGCCTCTGGGCTGTCACAGCGGATGGTTCGGGGTCACGGGGAAGGAAAAGTGGGAAGAAATTGCTGCTGAGAAGGGGGGAGAAATCTGAGTTTTAAGAAGGAAATTTGCAGGATGGCTGCGAATGGATTTCTGGGAGTTCTGTGCTTCCCTTCTCCTGGGATGCATTAAACCTTCAAAGGTGGAGAGAAGGGCTGGCCTCCTTTTCCCGTAGGATCCTGGTGCTCGGCAGGAAGGAATTGTCCCCTCTGTGCCACCCCCCACACCCGGCCAGGTGTGCAGGGACCAGCCCAGGTCACTCCCTGGAGCACGGGGAGGGGATTTCGGGGGCAGCTCTGTGCTCTGGGGGTGTCACAGACTCTGGGGAGGAGGGACAGTGCCAGCCCCGAGGGCTTTGGGACTGCTGTCCCAGCCACACGAGGAGCTCTGGCACCCCAAAAGCTGCTTCCCAGGGATTTCCCAGGATGCAGAGCCCGTCCAGACTCCAGGATCCCTCTCTGAGGGCTGGCACACGCGTGCCAGTGCTGCCACGTGCCACTGCTGGTGGCTTTGGGGGCTTTGGGGTCAGCCCCGAGCTCTGGGATGGGGCATTTGTGCAGGACCGAGCTCAAATCCAGCAAATCCCTGCTCTGGGAAACGCAGCTGTGCTCCAGGGGCTCAGCCCGTGTTTGGCAGGAATATATCAGTTTAAAATGGCACTTTTCCCCTTTTCCCATGACGAGATGGAGCCGGTGCTGGGTTCACGCCTTGGGAAGCCCCATCCTTCCTCCTCTGCTTTCCCCTTCCCGCTCCCCCATCCCTGCACTGCCCGGCAGCGGGATAAGGCACAGCCCTGGCACATGCGGGGCTCTGAGCTGCCCTGTGAGCCGGGCCAGAGCCCGATCCCAAAGAGCAGCCGCCCCTTGGAGCACCCCGGGGAGGGGAGGGCAGGGAGCGGGCTGGGAGCGGAGCAGCCCGGCCGGGAATCGGGGAATGCTGCAGACGGGAGGCACACGCCCGGCGGGGTGGCAGCAGGAGCTTTAATGAAGGTTTGATTCCGGTAATCAGCGAGCAAATAACGCGGCCACGCCCGAGAGGGACCGGCTGGGCCGGCCCGGCGGGTGCTGGGGCACGGCTGAGTCAGGAGGGGGCACGGAGCGGCTTTGGGCCATGGGAACCTCGGCTCCCTGGGCAGGGCAGGGAGTCTGCCCGGAGCTGGGAGTGACTCAGGAGCGTGACAGCCCTGGGACAGCCCTGGGACAGCCCTGGGACAGCTCTGGGACAGCCATGGGACAGCTCTGGGACAGCCCTGGGACTGCCGTGGGACAGCTCNCGGGGGACGGCCGTGGGACAGCCGTGGGACTGCCCTGGGACGGCCCTGGGACAGCCCTGGGACAGCTCTGGGACTGCCCTGGGCCCCATATTCCAGGCAGTGCCACTGGAATTCGGGCACCAGCCACGCTCCAGGGGCTGCGTTTCCCGGCGGGTTCCTCTGGAACGCTCTGTGGGTCTCTCTGGGTCGTTCCTCTGCAATCTGCAGCTGATGGGAGCAGGGTGATCCCGTGGCAAACGGGAAAATCCACAGTGGGAAACGCTGGGCTTGGTACCGGCCAGGTCTGTGGGGTCTTTGCTGTGACCCCACAAGGTTTTCCCTCAGTGCCCCTAACTCTGCTTCGTCCAGGGACTGCTGAGGAGTGAATCACAGAATCGGGGAATGGTTTGGGTTGGAAATACCTTAAAGCTCATCCCATTCCACCTTCCCCTATCCCAGGGTGCTCCAACCTGGCCTGGGACACTTCCAGGGATGGGGCAGCCACAGCTTCTCTGGGAAATCCATTCCAGGGTCTCCCCACCCTCCCAGGGGACAATTCCTTCCCAGTATCCCATCCAAACCTCCATTAATTCCTGTGCATCTGAGCTGCAGAGGGGAAAACTTTGGGATTTCTGGGGCAGGGCTTTCCTGGCCTTTATTTGGTATTGATTTGGGAGCAGAACTCTCTAGAAAATCTGGTTCGTGGGCATTTTTAGGTCTGCTCTGCTTCCCCCTGAATCCTGAAGTCCTTTCCAGCATCCCAGGCTGGCCCTGGGAAGTCTCGGGAGGGATATCCAGGGGGAGGAGGGGATGGAGGAGCTGTCACTCCTCTCCCCTGGGAGTCTTTGGCACCAGTGAATCCCCAGCAAGCACTGGCTGTGTCCTTTTTGATAAAAAGAGAAGGATTTCTCTAAAGCAGCATCTGGCCCGCAGGAAAACCCCATCCCTTCAGCCCTACCAGCCTCGGAACGAGCCCTGAGGCCGCTCTGGGCGCTCTGACACCGAGCAGGGAGGAAAACAAACAAGCGACCGGAGCGGCAGGAAGGAAATCAAACCCTGGCAGGGGGGAAAAAAAGCGGCGAGTCTGGGAGACAACTCAAGGGCAGCAGTGATGGGCAGGAGCGCTCCTGCCACTTCCAGTCACGTCAGGGCACGGGAAAGCCGGGCAGGCGCGGGGTCGGCATCCTGGAAGGGCTCAGGTTCCGGGGATTCTGACAGCTGGGGGTGGAATCCATGGGAACAGGGGCAGGGAGCAGCTCAGGGATGTTCCTTGAGCCACATCAGCCCCGGGGGAAGGGTTTGTGCTCCCGGCCTCAGGGAGGGGGGGAAATCTCTTTGCCGCGAGCCAGAGTGGTTTGCTCACCGATTTCGGGAGTCCTGGCTCGAAATGCAGCCCTGTCCTCGCCCTCTGTCAGTGCCTGGATGCCTCTGATCCAGGTGGGAGCCCCGTGGGAGGCTGAAGACCCCCGGAAAAGACCCCTGGAAAAGACTCCTGAGCCCGCCGAGCTTTGGGAAATCCTTTCTGTGCAACTTGGGGGTCATTCCTTCTTTTAGGAGAGCCAGAAGGAATGAAATCCATTGTGATTCATGCCTGGGCCGGTGAAAGTGAGCTGGGAAAGGCAGAATCCCGGGAAAGGCACATCCCTGATCCCCTTCCCATGGCTCCCAGGCAGGCAGATCCCAGAGCTAACGGGACGGGAGCTGAGGTGCCGGGATCTGCCCCACAGCACTGGGATAAGGCTGGAAAAACCCTCAAAAATCACGGGGTGAAACCCTTGACCACGGTCACCACGGAACCACGCCCCCAGGTGCCGCATCCACACGGTTTTTGGACCTTTCCAGCCATTCCACCACTTCCCTGGGCATTCCTGCCCACGGGAAAAACCTGGGATCAGAGAGGAGCAGGGAGAGGGGGAGGCTCCGAGCGGGGAGCTGGAGCTTCCAGCCAGTAATTCCTGATTTTTCCTCCCCACATGTGACTCGTGGAGGGAGAAGCCTCTGCTATCCCATGCCAGCGATTCAGCTGGAAGGGGTTTATTGCCTGCCGAGTGCTTTTCCAAACGGGACCCGGAGCTCTCCCACACTTCCCTGCCTCCCCAGCATTCCCTTATCCCTCCGAGGCACGAGGATTTTTATCTCCATCCAGCACTGCAGGAAAAAAACGTAAAAAATCCATAAAACCAGCTGCCTTAAAAAATAAACCTCTTTTCCCAGCCCGGGCTAATAATTTACTCTTATTCCAGGTTTTATTGGGACTCCTTTCAAGGGCTGCCCGGAGCCCCCTCGGTGAATAGCGCAGGACTCAGGCCAGGAGGATTTCCTCCCCGCTGGGACTCCTAATGTGGAAAGCAGAGGTGTCAAACAAGCGGCTCAAAGCCCCGTGGTGGCCCTGGAGAGTTCCACATCTGGCCTGGATCTCGGTGCTTAACACATTTTAACTCTTGCCCCGAGCAGCTCCGGATTTCCCTCGGCAGCCGCGTTAGCGTTGATTTAAGAGGCTGAGCGCTGCGAGGAAAAGCCAAAAAAAAATTTAAAACAGAGGAGCTGTTGAAAGGTTCAAAGGGCTGCCCCGGGCTTTGGGAGCGGGGTGCGGGCACGGAGCTCCCCCGGAGCGATGAGCGGCATTCCCGGGATGCGCTTGGGAAAGAGGGAGGGAGCGGGGCGGGCGCGTGGGACCGGCCCTGCTCGGCTTATCGGGGCATCGGCACACGAGCCGCTCGTGTCTGCCCTCCAAAGCCAGTTAATCCCGGTGGGCTGGCACTGGGAGCACTGGGAGCACTGGGAGCACTGGGAGCACTGGGAGCAGGGAGAGAAGCGGGAATCCCTGTGTGTGCTGCCGTGAGAAAGGGGGAACGGGGCGTTCTGCGTCTCCTTTTCCTTCGGGGGAGCTGGGGTGTGTCCCAGAGGGGAATTTGGGGCACTTGGATGCTCTTCCTGACTATTCCGTTCCCTTTTTGGGGGGCACTGAAGCCTTTTCTGCTCCCTCCCTTCTCTCTCAGTCTCTGCCTGGGCTGGTGGCCGGGACTGTCCCCTCCCGTGGTCACATTTGGGGTACAACAGAGTCCAAATCCCTGCAGGAGGGAGGTTCAGGGGCTCGGCACCAGCCAGGATCTGTTTCATCCCTTGGGAAGCGTTCCCTGGTTTGCTGACAGGGAAATGGATGGATTTGGAGAGCACCCAGCCATCCCAAATCCCTGCAGGAGGGAGGTTCAGGGGCTCGGCACCAGCCAGGATCTGTTTCATCCCTTGGGAAGCGTTCCCTGGTTTGCTGACAGGGAAATGGATGGATTTGGAGAGCACCCAGCCATCCCAAATCCCTGCAGGAGGGAGGTTCAGGGGCTCGGCACCAGCCAGGATCTGTTTCATCCCTTGGGAAGCGTTCCCTGGTTTGCTGACAGGGAATAAACGGATTTAGCAGCCACAGAGGGGCCGGGGGAGCGTCTCCCTGAGGACGCAGCTGCCTTTTTCCCTCTTCCCTTCGAGTCCTCTCTCCCAGAGCCACAGACCCATCCCTCTCCCCGTCATCCCTCCCTCTCCCCGCTGATTCCCAAAGCCCCTCTGGCTGTCCCTGGCACAGGGCACGGAGGGCACGTGGCCGTCGGTGCCAGCTCAGCCGCCTTCCCCCCGCGGCCGCCCACTCCCTGCCCTCCCTCCTGCCACCCCTGCCCTCCTCCCGTGCCCGCAGCAGCTCGGGAGGCGAAACCTGCTGCTCCTGCGCGGGTGTTGTAACGCCATCAAACGCTCTGCCAGCGGCAGCTTTCCAGCTCCTGGCTGGCTCCCACTTTCCCAGGCCGGGATGAGGGGCCGCTCCCAGCCCGGCAGCTCCGGCAGGATACCTGCACAATGACTGACTGCGAGAACGCAGCCGGCGCTGGGAAAGCCGGGCCGAGGGGAGCCAGGGGTGAAGGAGAAGATGAATAACTTCCCCGGAGCCACGGGCCAGAGCGTGCCTTGGCCTGCCGGTGATTCACAGCTGACTTCCCTGCCCTGCCCCTCCTGGGACACCGACCTGCTTTCCGGCACTCGCCCGAAATAGCCCAGAGGGTTCGGGGAGGAGGGGAAAGGCGGCGGAGAGGACAAGGACGGGAAACCTGGAGTGAGCCCTGAAAGCCGCCCCGGGTGCTGGCCCGGTGGGATTTAGCGCTGGCAGCAGGGATATTGCCAAATCCTGCAGGAATTGCTCTGCTTGGCTGCCCACGTCCGTCCCTGCTGGCATTCCAGCCTCTCCCGGAGAGGAGAAATCCTTAGGTTGTGCCAGAGGTTGGATATCGGGGAAATTCCTTCACCGGGAGGGTGGTCAAGCATCGGATCAGATTGCCCAGGGCAGTGGTGGAATCGCCACCCCTGGAAGTGCTCCCAAAACGTGTGGATGTGGCACTTGGGGACAAGGTTTGGTGCTCTGGTTGGCCTGGCAGTGCTGGGTTAATGGTGGGACTCAGTGAATTTCTTTTCCAGCCTCAATGATTCCCTGATCCCGTGGATCTCCACGCTCCCTGCTTTCACCCGAAATTCCAGACAGAGTTTCTGAGCTCTGCTCCAGCTCTGGGGCCAGAAGGAGCGGGAGCAGCCACTGCTCTGGGGAATTTTGTGCCCTCCAAAGTGACCCCCTTGGCCATGGAGCTGCCCTGGGCAGAGCTGGGGACAGAAGGGACCGAGGAGCTGGACCAGGACACAGCAGAGGCACTGAGGTGGCTGCTGATTTTTGGGGGAACAGCCAGACTTGGGGCTGAGCAGTGAAATGGGGAGGCAGCTCCTGGCAGGGTGAGGGCTGCGAGGAATCTCTGCAGTGCCGGCACTGCCTGATGAGACACCAGAACCTCCAGAGCCTGGGATTTCCACCAGGATGCCCCAAGAGCTGCCACAAACCAGCCCTGAACATTCCCGGCAGGAATTGTCATCACGAGGCGCTCTGCCCAAAACCTCGCCTGGCTTTTCCCTGGGTTTTCAAGCGCTCCGAAGGCCGTGTCCGACTGCTGCTCCCATTCCATAGCCTGCAATCCCTGCAGCTGTCAATCACAGCTGTTGTCAGGCAGAGCTGTCACGTCGGGCGCTGCTCGGGCGCCGGGGCTGATTGACAGCCCGGTTTGTTATCTCCGAGCGTGTCATCCCAGCCCGGCCTGACAGGTCAGCACTGGGACACTTCCAGCATCCATTTATGATGAGATGGCTGCAGCAAATCATTCCCCGGCTCATCCCGGGCGTTCCTCCGCATCCCTGCCCGCCTGAGAGATGGGATCTGACAGGGCCAGGGGGTGGAGGTGGGTGGGCTGCTGGTCCGAGGAATCCTGGAGGGTCGGCAAATGGAAAGGGGGAATTTCCATCCCCGTCCGAACTCCTCGGGGGGAACTGGGGGCAGGAAGCAGAGAAAGGGAGGAAAATCCCTGCAGAGGAGCAGGAATACCATGGCTGAGCAAATTCCTGCGGTCTGGGAGAGCTGGGGAGGAGTTCTCCTGTTTGGCTTCTTGCTCCCTTGTTTTCCATCAGGGTCATCCCAAATCCTCTGTGTGGAGAGGGGAAAGGATGATGTGCCAGCCCTGAGGAATCCAGGGTGAATTTGGGATGAAAGTTTGGGGCCAGGGGCTGGATCAACGATCCAGCTCAGGATATTCCATGGTTCCATGGCTCTGAGAGCAGACCTTCAGCAGGGATTTTACCAGCAGCGGGAAAGAAGAAAAGTGACAGGAAAGAAGGAGGGAAAGCACTGGGAAAGGAAGAGGAAAAGTGATGGGAAAGAAAGAGGGAAAGCGATGGGAAAGGAAGAGGAAAAGTGATGGGAAAGAAAGAGAAAAAGCGATGGGAAGGAAGGAAGGAAAGCAGTGGGAAAGAAAGAGGAAAAGCGGTGGGAAAGGAGGAAGGAAAGCAGTGGGAAAGAAGGAAAAGCTCCCAAAGGATGTTCCTGTGTCTCTGTCCCCACACTGACCTTGTCCTTCCAGAATCTCCTCTGAGAGGGGCACGGGCAGCTTCCCCCTCCTGCAGCCCGGGGCCAGGGCACTTCAAGCCTTGTAAACACCCTGCTTGTGAGGGATTGTCCCCAGGTCACCTTGGCGGTGACTCCAGCCCAGCCAGCTCCTCGTCAGGGACACTTTGCCCTTTCCCATCCGGTGGAGTCGCTCCAAGGCAGCTGAATTCCCCCTCCTCCCGGCCGGGTCGCTGCCCTTTGCTCCCCACTAAAAATAACCGGCGGTGGATGTGTCTGAGCGCGTTCGGAGGTTAAATAAAGCTCCTTGTGGCCTCTCCCGGCCTCGGGTGCAGCTCTGCCTGGTGCTTCCCCCCCAAAAATGGAGCTTTCCATGCTCAGAGCTGATGGAAAAATAATTCCCAGCTGGATTTAGGGTGGGAAAAGCCGCCCAAAAAGCAACGTGTGCTAAAATGTTCGCGCTGATTTCTTGGTGTGTCTTGGGTGCCACCAGGAGCCCCCAGCAGTGGCTTTGCTCAGCCCCTGGAGTTGTTCCACCTTCTCCCGTCTTCTTCTGGATGCTGGAGGATAAAAGGGGATCCCACAGACCCCAGGAGCTCAGCATTCCCCACATCCCACCTGTGCCAAAACACGGGGAGCACCAGGAGCAGCGAGGGGAGGTGGAGCAGGAGCAGGAAGGGTGAAAACTGCCCCTATTCCGATTTAAATCAGCATCCCCATGGCTTTATTCCACTGCTCCATGAAAAATCCTGGGATCACGCCATGCATCCCACTGGGTCAGGGCTTTGTTTTAGGATTCCCAAAGAGAAAGTGGAGTTTTGGCATCATTTTTTGGCCTCCTCCTGGGTGAGGGGACAGGTTTTAAATTGAGTTATACCAACCCCAAGGTCACAGTCTGAGCCTCCCTCTCCCAAGTGATCCTGTTTTGTCTTCCCAGGGAAAACCTGGGAACTGGCCCTGTGTGAGCAGCCTTGATTTATCTGCAGGTTTGGGGTCTCTGGACACGTAAACAGCTTTAACGAGCACACGATAAACCAGGAGCTGCTTCCAGAACCGGAGGGAAATTCAGCTCCTGCTGCTGCTGCTGGTTGATTTTGGTGCTTTTGCCCTCAGCCCGTCCCACCCCCGCAGCTCAGCGTTCCCTCCCCTGCCCCTGGTGCTCCCGAAGGATCCGGGGAATCCCAGCAGAGCCCCTGAGCTCAGGATTTGTGGCTGCTTTAGCACCCAAACGCTGCCAAAACCCACTCGGGCTGCTCCGAGCTGCCTCCGCTGAGCCTCCGCGGGTTCTCGGGGCCCTTTTCCATCTGCTCCGCTCTATTTTTATGGCTTGGCCTTGGGATCTTCCTCTCCTCTGGAAACGAGGCTGTTCACAAATATTTGCCTGGGAGAAGTTCTGCCGTTCCTGCAGGCGGGAGGGGAAAGCGCTGAGCTCTGCACGGGCAGCACCTGGATCCAGATGGGAGAAGGGAGGGATCCAGATGTGAGGGGATGGATCCAGATGTGAGGGGAATCGATCCAGATGTGAGGGGGATCAATCTAGATGTGAGGGGGAATGGATCCAGATGTGAGGGGATGGATCCAGATGTGAGGGGGATTGATCCAGAGATGAGGGGGGATCAATCCAGAGATGAGGGGAATCGATCCAGAGATGAGGGGGATCGATCCAGATGTGAGGGGGATCGATCCAGAGATGAGGGGGATCGATCCAGAGATGAGGGGGGATCAATCCAGAGATGAGGGGAATCAATCCAGATGTGAGGGGGATCAATCCAGATGTGAGAGGGATCAATCCAGATGTGAGGGAATCGATCCAGATGTGAGGGGGATCGATCCAGAGGTGAGGGATGGGTGCTGTCCCTGCCCACAGCAGGGGGTTGGAACAGGATCATCCTTCCAATTCTGTGATTCCAGGATCTTCCAAGGAGCCAGAAAGACCCAATTTGCCCCCCTCCCAAAAAAAAAAGAGAAGGATTTTTCACCCCAGAGCTGCCTGCTGGCAAATCAGGGATTAAAAGGGAACGGGAAGAGGTGAGGGGGATGCGGGGAGGAATAATTTTATTGATGGATTTTTTTGTGTTAAACAGCAGAGTGGGGACTGGGGGAAAATCCCCGTGGAATCCATTCCATGTGCACACATTCTACATTTATATTCCCACATCCCCCACAGACTTTTCCATGACATCTCCAAGGTGAGACAAGGATGTGGAGTAGGTGTGTCCCTTCCAAATCAGGATATCCCAGGATTCCAGGATTCTCCAGCTGCAACATCTGAGGAGCAGGCAGAGGTTTTGCCATTTCCGCCCTGCCCCCGGTTTGTGGCCACTCCGGTGAGATGCTCACAGCAAAGAGGCATCTCCAGCTGGTGGGGGTCAGAATTCCTGAAAAACAAAGCTGGAAGCAGACTCTGATGGCTTTAAAACCTCGAAGGCCTCTGCCTGATCAAGGGCTGACACTTCCAGTGCTGCTGTTGGGTTTAAAGTCGATTTTTAGAGTAAAACTCATCCCTTTTTAAAGCCCTGGCCGCTTTGGCCGAGCCACATCCTCAGGAAAACGAGGAATTTTGACCCCACTTCACAGCTGTTGCCTTGAACTTTTGGGAAAGGCTGTTTTTTTTGGGGAACACCCCCATTCCAGCCAGCATTCCCGAGCTCTGGGAGGCTCCCCGATTGCTTGTGCAGCTCTGCAATGGGCTCGCGTTGCACTTTTAATCCGTCCGAGGATGTTGTAAACGCAGGTGCTGGCCCCAGGCCACGGGAGAGAATAATTAATAGGATATGAAATGGGAATAATTCTGTTCTTCATTGTGGGAGGAGCATCCTGTGCTGCTCGCAGGGGCTGCAGCAGGGATGGAGGGGTCCCTGTTGATCGGGAATACGAACCCCTGGCCGAGCAGCCGGACAAAGGAGGAGCTCTCAGAGCTTTAATTCGTGCGGGCCCTGCCCTCGCTGTTGCAGCAGAGCTGCTGCCCGGCCCTGCGGCCGGGATTTACCTCGGGGCAGCACGATGGGCTCTGGAGCCGCGCTGGAGAACCCCCGCCCCGAACAATAACTCGGGGTAACCTCGCCACAACCTCCTTCCCAGGAGAAACGCTGCAGCTGTGGAAAGGGGTTTGTTATCCACGCAGGAACATCCGTCCCTGCCCTCGGACGGGGCTGGCAGCCGCCCTCCCTCCCTCCCCACTCTGCTTTTTCAGACCCCCCCGGAGCTGATTTTTTAATTTTATTTCCTTTCCTGCCGGCTCTGCGTGTGAAAAGCTCACCTGAGCCGGGTCGGTGGCGCTGGGTTGGATTTCCCGGTGATGGATGTGCTGCTCCCGTGGAATGGGAGAGGGAGATAGAGCAGGAATTTGGCGCCAAGAGCCCGGCTTTGAAAGGGCCGCATTCCAGCCCTGCCTAAGAGGGGCTAAATGGGAAGATCTGATTAAGCGTCTCAGTGCGGTGACCCTGACCTCAAAGAACGCGCCGAGGCTCGGGAGGAACTTCATTTCAATTAATCAGCTTAACAGCCCGAGCAAAGCTGCCTGCGTCCATTGAGCCGGGCTCCCGCTCCTCCTCCTCCTCCTCCTCCCGGGGGCTCCGGGATGCGCCATCCAAAGGGCCAGGGCGGCTGTGGGATTGCCCGAGTCACCGCCCTGGGGCTCGGGGATGCCCTCATCCCCCTCATCAGCAGCCTCTGGAATATCAGGGACACAGCCCCAGAGCCCCCCGTCGCTCTGTGACCCAAGGGAAATGGGAAAGGTGGGAAGGCAGGGGTGGCTTTGCCCCCTTTTCCAGCCTCTCCTGCCGGGCAGGGAAGGGGAGCAGCAGAGCAGCAGGGAAGGAGATGTGGCTGCTGTGATGAAACAGCCGTGGGAGGCAGGAGGATCATCCCAGGAAGTGTCCCAGAATCATGGAATGGGTCGGGAGCCTGGAAGCTCCTCTCCCAACCCCTGCTCGGTGGGAAACTGGGAAGCAGAAGGCAAAGGACGGGAGCTGGGAAGGGGAAAAGGCTCCTCCAGAAGCTCCGGTGCTTTTTCCAGGTGGTTTTCCTTCTGCCACTGGTGGCCTGGGCAGGCCCAGGAGCTGGGAAGGGCTTTGCTTCCTGCCTGGAGCTTTGGGGGAGCCTCTGCTTGCTCCGGACTGGATTTCTCGGGATGCCCGTGGGGTCACGGCGCTGTGGAGACGCAGCTGAGCCCCGGCCGAACATTCCAGCGAGTTTTGTGCCTGGAACTCCGTTCCCGGCTCCGTTTCGCTGGAAATGGCTCGTTAACACCTCTCCCCACATCCTTTCCCATGGAACGAGGCGCAGCTGCTGCAGCTCGGGTCGGACGAGGAGGAATCGCCGCTTTTCCCCTCGCTGTCCCCTTCCCACCCCACCTTCCCCAACCACACCCCGATCATTCCACGATCCCCGTGAATTCCCGGTTGCCTGAATTCCACCGAGCTATTATCGCTGCGTCCATCCCTTTGGACTTTTCCCTCTGGAAAGCCTCGCACTTTGCCCTTTCCTTTGCACCTTTAAAGGGATAAGGGCAAATTTAGAACCCTCTGGAAAAGCGGCTGCACCCGGGGCCTTCGGAGGGGCCTGGCAGCGCTGCACTTGTAGGGGAATAACCTGGAAGGGATGGATTGGAGGCTCCAGGGATGAAACAGGGCTGGGCATCTCCTGAGGCCACCTGGAGTTCATGGCAGCGACATTCCTTGGAAGGATCTGGGATTTCTGGGGCGCTGGGAGCGGCGCAATCCCGCAGCCCCCGAGGCCCCGAGCAGAGCAGGTGGCAGAGATGGGCACTCCCCGTGCCCCGGGGGGCTCTGAGGGGTCTCTGGGGGCTCAGGGGACGCCGTGCTGGCTCTCCGGGGTGTCACTGCGGGGGCAGAGCGCTGCCAGCCGCTTCCCCCGCGCCGGGAGCCGCGTCCCCGGGGAGCGCCGCGCTCCGCGCCGTGTTTGCGCTGCTGCCATCGCTCAAAACCCACTCGAAAGGAGAGGGTTCTGCTCTGCCTGCGCTCAGCCGTGACAGCCTCGCTGCTGGCCTCGGAAATAAAGGGAATTCACCGGATCTCGGGGCGATCTGGGGGGGGGTGGAACCGGGCAGTGAGAGGCAGGTCTGGGACGCGAGGCTGCCCCAGGGAGGGATTTGGTTCCAGGCAGGCGACAGCCAGGCTTTCATCTGCTCCTGCGAGCCTCCTTCAGACAGAAGAGGAGGGGTAGGGCCCGGCTGTGGGGGATGGAGGAGAATTGCTGTAACATGATTTTATGTCTGTGATTGCATAACAAAACCTCCTGGGAACCTCCTGATTCGAATGGATCCCCCGTTCTGCCGGGGTGATGGAGGGCTCTCAGACTGATCGATTGCCCACGCTCTGGTGCGGAGGAATTGCTGGGCTGGATCGGTACCAGGCTCCGAGCAGCCTGTGCTCCTTCAGCGAGCCGCGCCTGAGCCATCAGGAAGCTGTAAAAAGCCTTCAGGAGCCGATAATCTGCTTTTTATACCCCCAGCACACACAGCCACAGGCCCCGTTCTCACAGAAGCCGCAGCCTGGTTGTTAATAGGAGCAGACCTTGAAAGATGGAATTGCATTTCTATTCGAAAGGAAAAAAAAATAATAGAAAATGATTAAAAAATCCCTGGGTTTGTGTCATTGGATGCTCTGCAAATACCAGCTCGTTCTCTGAACTGGGAAACGCTGCTGGTCCCACCTCCCTGCCCACCCACCAGGACAATCCCCAGGGTCCCGGGAAGGGGGGGGGATCAGGGAAATCAGGATCCCGCAGACCCCCAGCCAAGGTGGGAGATGCCTCTGGCACTCCCACATCATCTCCTGCGGATTCCAGGACGGCCCCACCTCACGAATTTGGAGCGGAGCGCACAAAGCTTCGCCTTCCACCCCGAGCATTCCCTCTTAATGGTCTTTTCTCCGCACCGCGGCCTTATTAATTGGTGACAATTGGAAGCGGTTCATTCTCCGTGTGCGAGAGGCTGCAATTGCTTCCACTTGGCCACGATTCAAGTGCCGGGGGTGAGTCAGAATGGGTGGCAAAACTGTCTTTTCCTCAGTCCCCCTGCTCAGCGGCAAAGAAAAAGCCACAACCCCGAGTTATTCTCTTTTATGAGGTGGGCATTGTGAGGCCAGGCAATTGAATTTACAACAGCATTGAGTATCAGAGTCTATCTGGCCCTGTCAATGAGAGCGCCGGGGAAAAAAAAAGACACACATTAACCCTCAGCTCCGAGTTCCCAGGCGCTTCAATAGGGCTCCCAACTTCCCAAAGAGCCCGCTGCATACTCGATGAGACCCTTTATACCTTCTAATTACCCTCCTGACAATAGGGACAGACTCTCTCGCCGCTTTTGTGGGCCCGAGAGTAACTTCTGTGCAGCCCACCCCCACCCCGGGCGGCCCCGCGAGAGGTGGGAAGGAGGGAAAGCTGGCGGGGGGCCGCATTTCGGGAGCAGGTAGCAGGCACGAGGTGTTTCCTCAGCTTCCAGCAGCAGATTTTTTTAGGAATCCTGCTTCTGCCTGCAAAACTCACGAGATATTTAACACCCCTCACCCCCCATTCCTTCCCCCCCAATTTCTTACCCAAATCCCTTCCAATTTTCCTTAAAAAAGGCCAAAAATGTCATTCCTTTTTTTTTTTTTTTTGCACACAGAGGATGAGCTCGTCCTTGCCCACTCTCGAACAAAATGAAAGGGTGGAAAAATAAAGTCTATTTCAAAGAGTTCCTTTATTGAAACACCTGCATAATTTTTTTTTTCTCTTTTCGTTTTTGGAAGTCTTCGACACAGGCACGCACACACCCACAGACCAACGGGATACAAACAACTTTGGCATTATAACTTTTTGAATATTTGTTACAAAACTATTTCTCATTTATTATTTTTTTTGTTTGTTTCTTTCTTTAAAAAAAGTATCTCAAATAAAGGCATTTTAAAGGAGTAAAAATACAAGTCGAGATCCCAACCTCTGAAAATAATAAATAGCACGTTCATAGCGAGGTCCTTTTCTTCCTTTCTGCTTAAATCTGCTTAAAAAACCCCAAGACATAACAGGGGCTCCATACAACGGAGCCAACGAGAGTTTTGGTTTTTTTTTTTTTTTGGAGAGGGGGAATAACTTGAAGGAAGTCACCAGGGTCTCCAGACGGATTCACTGCGCTCTCCAATGGGGCTCCCGGCCTGGGACGCCGGACCGATGCTGCCCCCAAATGATGTCAAGCCCTGCACCGGCGATGCCGAGGGGGTGGCGGCCGCGTTCCCCGAGCCGCCGCCCGCGGACACCGGCACGTTGGCGTTGGCATAGAGAGGAATAACCGGTCCGGAGCTGGGAGGGAAGGCCGGGTTCGGGATGAGGAAGGCGAACTGGCCGTCGGTGGCCGGCACGAGCTGGAAGCCGCCGTAGACCTTGGGGGACAGCGCTTCGGCGGGGTTGAGCTTGCAGGGCACGGGCACGG
>VZRS01004432.1:60101-70465 GCA_013398055.1 Ifrita kowaldi | reverse complement strand
TGCTCCGCCCGGCGGTGCCGGTTCCCGGGCTGCCGCACCGGGACACACAGGGACACTCTGTGCTGTCAGCGGAGGATGCTGCGAGCTAACGGCGTCAGTGCCGGTCCGCGGCAGGAGTTTTCCTTGCCCCGATTTCAGGGCTCCGTCGCAGTAATTACCACGGTAATTATCACGGTAATCAACCCTCAGAGTTTTGTGGTCTCCACTTGGAAGCGCAGCCCGTTGGGTTGATCCGCTCAGTGAAGTTCCTGTGGTAAGAACAGCCCGAAGGTTTTGCTGAGGCTGGTGTGGGAGGTTCTCGGACAGAAGGAGAAACTGGAGTCCGTGTCGGTGTTTCTGTGCTCAATTCGGGAGTTAAAGCTTCAGAAATCACTTTTGGACTCAAAATAACTCAGGATTTGGTTGTCAGCCCAGGTTCTGGACTGTTTCGGGCAGACCAGGTTGCTTTGCAATGGGAAGGAGTTTCCGCGAATGAATTTGTAAACCTTGTGCAGACGCAGCACGCGCAATTGTGTGAAATTCAAATACCAATAGGGCTCCTGAAATCCTTGTCTGGCTTTTATACAATCGCTTTTGGCCAAAATCCTTGTACAAACAGAGCCTCGTGCCTTCACGTGGGGCACGAAACTCCAGCTCACAGCCAAGCACCTCTGTATTTACCATTTCAAATTACCACAGCTTTGCTTTACAAGTCCTTGCACCTCTCTGTCAGGGGATGGGGAATGTGCCTTGGGAAGCTCTGGGATGTTTTAATAAAGAATCAACTTGATATGAGCTTGGTATTATTATCCCTTCTGCCTGTCCTTTATGAAGTGCTAAACAATAAAGGGTTCACTGTGTAATTACTGTATTGTTTGTGAGGGGAAAATTTGTAATTATTCATGTGTGTCCTGATGAGGGAATGATCTGACAGAAGTTTACTGCTGTTCATACCGGGACAAGTTAAGGATTTTAGCTAAATTAAATCTTGGTGGAGTATCTCAGCAGGAGAATTGGACTGTTTTAGTTTGTCCACACATGGATTTTTTTTTTCTTCCAAAAAGCTGTGTGTTAATTTTGCCGAGATGTGGTTCATCCACATTGAGGTGTTTGTTGGTGCTTAAAGCTGTTCCCTCAAATATTGGTTACTTGTAAGTGCAAAATACAGCTGAAAACTACCCAAACTCAATGCAAAGGGTAAAATTTAATGTGCACTGAAGCAGCAGGATTTTATCCAAGGGGAGGGTGAGGTTCTCATTCTGAATGCTCAGTGCTGAATGCTGATGAGAAGTGACAAAACCCATTAGTTAGCTTGTTTTTCTTTTTTCTTTTTTTCTTTTTTTTTAGTTTATTTCTTTTCTTCTTACAACTCTCGTTCTTACATCTTGAACTGCTGTTTTGTTTTATATGCTTCGTGTAGATGAATGGACAGATGTGGACAGGAAACGAGGTACAGTAACTGCTGGCTGCATGCACCAGTCCAACCCCACGTGCACACCTGGGGCTCATCGTGCCTGAACACCTGAGGCTGTTCCTGCAGCCTTCAGTCAGTGTCACAAATGAACAATAATGCTCACCTGGTCCTCAAATGCACTTTTGACTGTAAATCAGTGAAAAAACAGACCATATCTTAAAGTCGTATGGCCTCAAAAATCAGCTGTTAATTTAACTGAGACTATAAATGGATCAAACCTTTTTATCCTGGTGGTCTTGCCTGCAAAAATGGTATTTGTGTTTCTTAACTGTTGTTTTCATGCAAGCATGTAATTGTGTGAGCATTGTGCAGGTCGTTTTTCTGCTTAAATGCAGGAATATTGGGTATATTCCATTTTTCTAAGGTTTTATCTAATTCATTGCTCAGGGTTTGGACAGGTGAACTCCAGGGATGATCAAAGGCATTCCCATCCCAGCTGCTTTACCCACCTGTGCTGGTGGTCACCTGGCAGAGTGATCCCCAAGGAGCACACCTCAGCCAAGCTCACCCTGACTGGAGTGATCCTGGGAGGGATTGAGCCCTCGGGTGCTGCAGGGTGTCCCTCTGGAATCTGCCCTGGAACAGGAGCCTCCAGCACGGGCTGTGCTAAGGAATGAGGAAATGAATCTCTTGAATCTCAGGTTTTTGCTCTGTGAGCATGAACAGAATTTACAGGGTCCTTCTGAGCAGCCCTTTTTTAAGAGAGATCAAGGTTGCGATCCATGTTTTGCAAAGTAAGCATCATTGGTAGGTTTTGATATTTACTGAAGGTAAACACTGATGTCCTGGAGTTTGCCCCAGGTTTTTTCCTACCATTACACCCTGTTTGCAAGCACACCCTTTTCCTAGCCTTTAACATCTCAGAAGTCTAGGAACAGATTCCATCCCATCCTGAGCAGCAAGGAGCCGCCCAGAGCCGTGACGTAGCGAGGCAGGGGTGGCTCAGGGACAGGTCCCAGGCTGACCCATCACTCCTCCTGTGAGAGAGAACACTTTGCCTGCACTCAGTGCTCCGGGGGATCTCGGGAGGGTCCTGGAGTCACTGCCTGGGGCTGTCACTGATGGAGCCATGACAAGGTTCCCTTAGGAACCACGAGCCTGTGGCATGCAGGCTGTGACTGTCCAGAACTCGGAATGTTCCTTCTGCTGCCCCAAGCCTCCTCTGGGAAGCACCAGCATCACCCAGGTGCAGCTCCAGTCTCATGTCATGCATCCCAGCCAAGCGAGTGACTCGTGCTGCCTGTCACCAGTGACTTGGCGTAGGGAGGCCAAAGCCACCGTCGCCCCCGGCTTCAGTCCTGTCCATCACACTGGCTATACTGGTGTCCCTCCTCTCATCCCAGTTGATGACCCCCCTGTCTGCTCAGTTGCTTTTTCTGTGTTGCTTGTGCCATGTCCCTGGGCCAGTGCTCCTGTGTCACCTGCCATGGCCACACTGGTGTGAGCAGCTCCCCAGGGCCCCCCTGAGGCCTTTTCTGTTTCATTATCAAACATGTGAGAGATTTATTATCAATTTGCCCTTTACTGTGATTTTTTAATGTCTTTCTCAGTTCTTTTTATAGCCCACACAAGAGGTTTTAATTTCAGAAGATAATTTATGCCTGTGGTTCACACAGACCTTCGATTCTGTTGAAAAATCAGTGTACTGGGAGGTGTCTGTCTCCTGGTGGTTTGAGTTGTTTGTGACTCTCCAAAGACTGGAGAAGTCTTTGTGTGGGCGGCACACACGAGCAGCTGAAAAATATCTTCCTTGATAGCAGTATAAAGCAGAAGTTCTTATTTTTGTCATAATTGATTCCCTGCAAAATTAACTAAATACTAATATCTACTAGTGCTAGTGTATTTTATTTTGTCCACAAAAAAATAGGGGATTTCTGCCTGAGATTACATGTAGGGATTGTTTTATGGGCAGTTTATTTGAAAGGAAGGGAGGAAGGAGGGATTTTTTTCCTGTTTGTAATTAGGTGTATTCGTGATCCAAACTGCTCAGGAGCTGAGATCTGTCTGTGGGTTTGGGGTGTTTAAACCAGGACTAGGGAGCCCCGTCAGGTTCAGCGCAGGGGCTGCTGAGCTGTGTGTGACCAGTGTGTGAGGAACCTGTAACCAGCAGGTTTTGGGAGGAGAGAGAATCACCTCAGGAGGTCCTTACCCTTGGAACACAGCTCTCCCTGCCCAGGCTCCCAGCAGTCCCCAGGTCGTTAATCCTCTAGGAGGAGGTGAAGTGCCAGGGAAATTACCTTTGTTTTGTCTGTTGGTGTAGGACAGGTGAGAAAAACCAGGTGTCTGACCCCCCAGGGAATCACTGGGGCAATAATTCAAACCACTGGTCACCACCACTCTCTGTATGTTCACTTTTTCTCCTTTTCCTTTTTATTTTTTTTTTAATTATTTATTCTGAGATTTTTCTAATCCACAAGAATTGTCTGGCATTATGAGCTTCATAAGAGTCATTTGCTTAGGGAGAGCCACACCTGTACAGTAGTCTGTGACCTGACATTTTTCATTTACCTTTTTTTTTTTTTTGTTAGAGAAATAAATGTTTATTGATGATAACTCTGTAGAGTATCAGGGAGATAATAAAAAGAGCAGATCCAGCACAAAAGCTCAGATGCTTGAACCACTGCACAGTGTTTTCAATCTCGTTTGTATTAAGAGCCCAATAATCAGAGCACAGCTCTCACACTCAGCACTCCTGAGCTCTAGAACTCCTCAGTAAGTCACATAACAGTTCCATGGCTAAATTTATACATTAAAAAAATGAACCACAAGTCAGGAAGTTTGGAGTTCTGCATTTGAAACTCTAGGGCCTGCAGAAGTTTCAGCTGTGAGAGCCCTAACTGGGTTGATAGAGATCCCAGGGATATAAATGCTTTATTAAATGCCTGCCAGTGTTAATCCATCTGAATAAAGATTACAGGGAGCGCTGCAGGAGCTTCTGTTGAGAAGTTAAAAAATAGACTGATAGTGTCAGAGGGTGCCAAGGAACAGGCACGGCCAGGTAGCTGCAATCTGCAAAGATCTACCACAATGCAAAACAGTCTCCTTGGGAAGCAGAACTGCAGCTTTTTTAGATAATAAACGCATCAGAGCAGCATTATTTAAAGGTGAAAAGTGCCAACCATAGCTGTAAAACCAGGACAACAAAGCCAGCCTTATTTCCCCTGGGAAACAGGGACTGCTGCCTTCAGCTCAGGTGGCGTTTGTGCCCCGGGGGACATCAGCTGGCTTAGCCCGGGTGGGACTGAGGGAGTGTTGGATCCAGAGGTGCTGTTCCCCCTCTCCTGTTGTGCTCTGTCCCTGCTCTGCACAGGTAACCCTGGTGTGAGCCTTGCAGCTGGGGCGGACCAGGAGTGCTCTGTTCTGGAGCAAACCACAGAGCCTCTTTGTCTTTGCAGTTATGAACGACATCATCTCTGCCATGTTCAAGAAAAATTTCATGGAGGAGCTGTTCAAACCCCAGGATCTCTATTCCAAGAAAGCCCTGCGCACTGTGTACGACCGGCTGGCTCACACCTCCATCATGAGACTGAACCAGGCCAGCATGGACAAGGTAACACAGACCTGCCACCTGGCCTGGCTCTGCTGCACTCCCCAGCTGTGCTCCAGCAGTTTCTGCTGCAGTAATTAACCTTTGGCTTTACCGTTTTGAAGCATTTTGGAACAGCTTTCCTTGTGAAAATGGTCCTCAGCCAAGAAAATCCATGGTGGCATCAGCTACTTCAGAACTGAGTGTTTCTGTCTGAACCACTAAATCTTTGATTTGAACAAGTTCACTAAGCATTCTTTAAGTTTAGCAGATGTTTTCATATATATTAAAAATACACACATCTGTGTGTGTGGATAAATGTCTGTATTTCTGTACTGACACCCTCTGTCTTGCTGCTGCAGGTGTTAGAGTTACTGCCTGCAAACAGTGTATCCACAGCCAATTCTGGAAAAAATTGTAGGAATGGAATTACCAGAGAGCCCTCCACCCAGGTGTCAGGGCTGCTGAAATTCATGGAATTGCTGAGGTTGGAAAAGCTCTCCAAGAGTGTCGAGTCCAACCTGTGACCGATCCCCACATTGTCACCCAGCCCAGAGCACTGAATGCCACATCCAGTCATTCCTTGGACACTTCCAGGGATGGGGACTTCACCACCTCCCTGGGCAGCCCCTTCCAATGTTTAATAAACATTTCCATGGAGAAATCCCTCCCGATGTCCAACGTGCCCCTCCCCTGGCCCAGCCTGAGGCCATTCCCTCTCCTCCTGTCCCTGTTCCCTAGGAGCAGAACCCAACCCCCCCCCAGCTGCCCCCTCCTGTCAGGGAGTTGTGCAGACCCCAAAGGTCTCCCTGAGCCTCCTTTTCTCCAGGCTGAGCCCCTCCAGCTTCCTCAGTCACTTCAGGTGCTGCAGCCCCTTCCCCAGCTCTGTTCTGTCTCTGGACACGCTCCAGCCCCTCGATGTCTCTCTTGCCCTGAGGGGCCAAGAACTGGACCCAGCACTCGAGGTGTGACCTCACCTGAGCATTGGTGACTTTGGAGACCCAGCAGGAAGGCTGGGGATGGGACTGCAGAGGTTTTGTTTTTCTAGGAAACGAAGCTAAAATGGTTCCTTGTGCCACAGGCAGGTGCTGGCCTGAGTGCCTGAATCCCTCTCTCCATCCCCGGGAAGTTTCCTGTGTTACAACGTTCCCGTGTTCCTTTGCAGCTGTACGACCTCATGACTATGGCCTTCAAATACCAAGTGCTGCTGTGCCCTCGGCCCAGGGACATTCTGCTGGTCACGTTCAACCACCTGGATGCCATCAAGGATTTCATCTCCGACTCCCCTGCCATTCTGAACCAGGTGGATGAGACCTTCCGGCAGCTGATGGAAGTAAGAATCCTCAGAAAAAGGGTGGGACACACTGTGGTTTGATTTTACGGGGTTTTTACCTCTTTCATCATCTTAGAGATGAATTACTACATTGGAGGGGGCTGTGAGTCAAGTGCTATTTTTCTGCTGGCCCAGTTTAAATGAATATATTACTTATTCAGCCTGATTTCAGTCTCCACTGACTCCAGCAGAAATTAAATCAGAGTTTTAGTCACAGACAATAATTACTATTAATGACCAGCAGCCCCCTTAGAGCGTCTCTGCTCCCCCTGCAAGTGGATCAGAATGTGCTGTATATACTGTGTATCAGAATATTCAGATGTTCTTGTTCCTCCTTTCCCTGGGTGGGACATGGAACACCTGTAAACCCTTGCATTATGATTTTCCTTTTCCAGACCTACAACTGTCTCTCTGATGGTGAATTCCAGCTCATCAGGCAAACACTCCTCACTTTCTTCCAGGACATGCACATCAGGGTAAGAGCCCAATACAACTAGGCAGGGAGAATGACAGGGAGTTTGGGGCTGGAATACAAAGGGATCTGCTTATAAACACTGCAGGTTTGGGTTTGTTACTTGTGCTTTTCAGTCATCTTGATGTGCTTGTAATTACACTCAAATTTCACAAATTGAGCACATCTACTACAATAATGCTGAATAATTCTACAATATTATGAAAAAAGGAATCTCTACTAGTATGATTTGCTGGTTGATAAATCCCTTTTTCCTTTAGAAGAAATTTGATATGAAACATGAGAGTGAAGTCTTGATACTCTCTAAATAAATTGATCACACTCAGGTGCACAAACAGGACATAGTTTTTAATACAATTTTTTAATGTTAGATTAGTGTGCCCATCCTCTGGACCACAATTCCACATCCCTGGCTTTGTAAATACATCCCTATACATACATCAAGAGCTCTAGGAAGCCTTCCCCAGTGTAGGCAGAGAGGCTTAAGCTCAGATTTCAGGGAATTTGGATGGGAAGGCCCGCAGAGGATTTCCCCAAGGTGTGATGTTTGTGATGTCCTTTTGCAGGTCTCCATCTTTCTGAAGGATAAAGTGCAGAACTCGAACGGTCGCTTTGTGCTGCCAATCTCAGGGCCTGTCCCGTGGGGCACAGAGGTCCCAGGGCTCATCAGGTGAGCTGGTGCCATGTGTGGGGCTGCTCAGGGAGGAGCATTGCATTCCAGAGGGCTCAGGAATTCAGCTCAAACTGCCATTCTTGTTGTATGGATAGCTGAACCTCCAGTAAATACTATTTAAATGGGCAGGATTTGGGACTAAGTCACCCAGCAATGAAATGCTGAGCTGCTTCTGGAGTTTTCTATCCCAGTAAATTAGCTGTTAGTAACTTACCCTATAACAGAGGCATTTACCAATGTACAGAATAGAGTTTTATTCCCTTTGTGCAGGAAGCAAAGGAACTAGGTACAGAAAATCAGGGCTAAAACTACTAAATGTTTCAATAATGCCTTGTTTTTAAGGATGTTCAATCATAAAGGAGTGGAAGTTAAAAGGGCTGAGTTCACTACTGCTGGGAATTATGTTACTCCACAAAGGGAAGGATCTTTTGAGCTTTATGGAGACAGAGTCCTCAGACTTGGAACAAATATGTAAGTAATTTTTGTTCTATGTAGAAACTTGAACCAAATGCTGATGGATTGCTCTGAGGCACATCTTGAGCCTGGTGTGGTTTTGGCCTCTTTTGCTATTAATTATCAGGTTGACTTTGTTACAAGGTGCTGCCCTGCACCAGGACATGTGAGGACAGTGTCTAAAGAGCTGTGGAAAACAGAAAAACTTTGATTTATGTCCACAGCGGAGCTGAGGAAAGAGTGTTCTCACCTGGTGCTACATTTTATGTGAAATGTGATTTAATGTAACCACAGTCAAGAAATTCTCTCTGTTCTCCATGTTTGCTTTAATGTACATTTTCCATCCAAAGAGACCTGTGTTCCTTCTCACAGCTTTGTCCCTCACACTCCTTAATGCCTCACTATTGCACCACACTGAGCTGTAACTTCTCATTGCAATGGTTCAGTCTTCAGAAAAATATTCTAAAATCCTGCATCCTGTGCTGCTCCCTCTGGTTCCTGTACCTCATCCCAGTAACAGGCTGTTCTTCCCCGTGTGTTCTCCCCTCTAGGTACAGTGTGACCCGGCCAGTGGAGACACACATATCAGGATCATCCAAAAACCTGGCATCCCAGGCAAAGGTCAGTGTCGTCCTGTACCTGTCACTGCTTAATCTGGCCGAATTCTTAGTCTCTAGATATGGGATAAATTCAGGGAAGCTTTTCTGTTGTTTTCAGAGCCTTGTGCAATCCTCCCCAGTCCGTTGAAGCCAGGGGAAGGGCACATTTTCCCAAAGAATCCACACGCTTGTGCAAGGCTGTGCTTGCTTCCATTTTAATCTGAGAAAACAGAAAGTTGGCTTTACAGATTTCTCATTTGTCCAGTTTAGCTGGAAAAGCATCTTGTGCTGAGTCCAGAAATTCAAACAACCATTTCCAATATTGTGCTGGTGATTACTGGTTATCTGCACAGTCTGTCCCAGGAACAACAGGGAAATGTGTTTATATCCCTCTGAAGGACATGTATGGAATATCAAAGCTCCTTGCAGCCCCATCTCCCAGGTAATTGCCCATTGCTGTTTCCTGCAGGAGAACATAGTCCCCAACCCTCTTGCTAAAGAAGAGCTGAACTTTCTGGCCCGGCTGCTGGGAGGTTTGGACATCCAGAAACCTGCTGGTGGCGAGACGGGATTTCGGCTGAACTTGTTCACGACTGACGAGGAGGAAGAGTATGCTGGAGCCCTTCTTAGTTTGGGTTTGGGGTGCCCTATGGGGAGCCCTGGAGGCCAAAGCTGGCCCTCGACAGCTTTAGGGTCAGACCAGCACGTTGTTATCCTGCTCCAGATGTCTCCTGTGATGCAGCCTTGCTCCAAATGCCGCTGGCTGGGATCTGTCTGGAGGGACAGAAACATCCCTTCAGCCCTTTTGGCTGAATGTTTTTACCTGCTTTTAATTTTAGCTGCAGAAATATTCCTGCTCATCTACACTTAACAAAAAAATCTAGGATGGGGAGAAGCCTCCAAACTGGGGTGAATACATTAATTTGCCAAGTAGGAATAGAGGCATTGTTCAGACTTCATAGAATTACAGAATGGTTTGGGTTGGAAGGGACCTTAAGGGTCCTCTAATTCCACCCTGCCATGGGAAGGGACACCTTCCACTAGACCAGGTTGCTTCAAGCCCCATCCAATCTGGCCCGTTGAGCATCCTCTGAGCATCATTTGTGCCTACAGGAGCCTCATGAAGTCTGATTTTTGTCACTTCCTTGTACATCTTCATGGGATTAACCACTCTTTCCATGTTTTTAATCAAGACACGCAGCACAGACCAGACCAGAGGAGTTGTCCTACAAGGTTATCAACATTGAAGCCACGCAGGTACGTCACATGTTGCACATCACTGGTTCTCACCATCCCTGCCTTGCTAAGGACTGTGTTTCACCCAGAGTAGGGACTTTAAAATACGTTTTTTCCCATTTCACTTAAGCTCGTAACTAAGTAATGGCCAATTTTCTGCCAAGACAGTGGAATTGGTGATGATTTACTAAGAAAACTTGAATCCTGACAAATACCAGAGCAAGTTTTTAGCCGACTTGGGTGTAGAAGGGGCACGTCCCAGTCCAGCCTAGTCCCGGCCGCGGTAGCAGCGTGGGGTGGGGGCACCGGCGGTGGCTGAGCGCGGTGTCTGTCCCGCAGGAGCCGGGGCGGCGGGCGGAGCTGTCCCGCATCCTGGGCGAGCTGGAGGTGGCGGAGCCGCGCCCGGGCAGCGCCGAGAAGGGCGAGGACCTGCTGGCGCTGATGGACGGGCTCTGAGCGGGACACGCGGACACCGGGACATGGGGGCACCGGGACGCAGACACCGGGACATGGGGACGCCGGGACACGGGGACACGCGGACACCGGGACATGGGGGCACCGGGACGCAGACACCGGGACATGGGGACGCCGGGACACGGGGACACGCGGACACCGGGAC
>VZRS01004432.1:33828-59488 GCA_013398055.1 Ifrita kowaldi | reverse complement strand
CGGGCGAGTGTCCCCAGCCCTGCGTGCCCCGTCCCGCCACAGCCGCCATGGAGGTGAGCCACTCGGTGAAGGAGCGCACCATCTCCGAGAACAGCCTGGTCATCCTGCTGCAGGGCCTGCGCGGCCGCGTCACCACCGTGGAGCTGCGCGATGAGAGCGCGGCCGAGGGGCGCGTCACCAGCGTGGACGCCTTCATGAACGTGCGCCTTGCTGAGGTGACCTTCACGGACAGGCAGGGCGCGGTGTCCCACCTGGAGGAGCTCTTTGTGACCGGCAGGAACATCCGCTACGTGCACATCCCCGACGAGGTGGACATCCGGGCCACCATCGAGGAGCAGCTCCAGGCCATCCACAGGGTGCGGTTTTTCGGGGGCCGTGACAAGGGCCGCAGGGAGTTCCTTCATGCCAAGCACAAGTGAGCACCTGGTGCTGCCCACAACAGCCAGGGTGGACCCGCGATGGACCTGGGATGGGCATGCCCCTTTGATGGACTGCCAGCGGCCTCCACTCCGGACATCCCACCCAAGGACATCCCCCCAGGAACATTTTCCCCAGGGACTTGGGGCTCTGCTGTTCCGGTGCCTGCGGAGGAGCAGGGCTGGTTTTTGTAACGAATAACACCATTTAAAAGGTTCTGTGGTCTCTCCGCTCATTTCGAGTTTCATTGGCACCTACTCATGTCCCTCCTCCAGTGGCCAAAGGACCCTTGGCCAGAGCTGCCATCCCACTGCCCCTGGCTCAGCCTTTCCCTGCCCACAGAGCGCAGGTCCTGCTGTCACCAGTGTGGCTACCCTGGGAGCTGTAGCCGCTGGTGCTGAGCTGGGCAGGGGCTGGTTCTGGTCTGTGCTCAGCTCCCTGCTGAGCCACCGTTCTGGAAGTGTTCAGTGAGAAGAGAGCGAGATGAAGAGGAGTGAACATGCAGGGGAAGTGGCAGCACTGTCAGCGTCAGAAAGCAGGAACGTGATTCTCCTAGGACACGGGGAATGCTGGTACTGCTGACTCCTCTGCTTCCTGCTCCTCTGTCACCACAAAATCTGCAGTACTACCAAAGTCTACAGCCCACCATAACCTGTTCCCACAGGGACCCCGTGGGACATGGAGCCGTGTGGCCTCTTCGAGCAGAGCTGGGGGTTCAGCCCTGGGCCTGCGGCTGGGCAGCAGCACAGGGCAGACCGGGGGACCCAGCCTGGAGGGTTCCAACCCAGCTGGTCCCACCCGAGGCTCAGAGCGCAGCGGTTCTGTGGCGGGGGTCCACACCCAGGGTTTCCCAGCCTGGGGTGTCCTGTCTGGGGGCCCCAGCCCAGGGGTGTCCCAGTCCGGGGATCCCGGCCCAGGGGTGTCCCAGTCCGGGGGCCCCAGCCCAGGGGTGTCCCAGTCCGGGGATCTCAACCCAGGGGTGTCCCAGCCCGGGGGCCCCAAGCCAGGGGTGTCCCAGTCCGAGGGCCGAAGCCCAGGAGTGTCCCAGCCCGGGGATCCCGGCCCAGGGGTGTCCCNNNAGAGAGAGCGGGGGGAGCCGGGACTGGGCCATGGGTGAGTGAGGGGTGAAAGAGAGCGGGGGGAGCCGGTACCGGGGCTGGGGCCGTGGCTGAGTGAGAAGGATGGGAGAGAGCGGTGGGAAAGCGGGATCAGGGCCGTGGCCATGGGTGAGAGACGAGGGAACTGGGGCCGTCGGTGAATGAGCCGGGATCAGGGTTGAGCGGGGGGAACATGGCCCCGGGACCCGTCACCATCCCGCTCCCACTGTGCGAGGGGGTGGTCGGGCACCGTGTCCGGGAGGTGCCGCCGCAGCCCCGCGATGGGCCGGGCGCTGCGGGGAGACGCGCCGGTGTTACCGATCGTCCGCCGGGCCTCGACGGGACCGAGCCGGGGGAGCCCCCCAGCTGCCGGCGGCTCGGGGCGGCCCCGGCCGCCCGGCTCGGCTCCGTGCTACCGGTGCTCTCCAGGCTGGACGGGGGACTGGGTTTGAGAAGGCCCCTTGGTAAATCGCTCGTTTGTCCCTTTCTGCCCGGCAAGAGCTCGGGGGGCTGGGGCGCTGCTGCCAGCACGGGGACAGGTCCAGGGGGCCGAGGGAGGCACAGCCCGTGATTGGGGCTGGTTTTGCCTCCAGTCTGGGCAGGAACCTCTGGATTTAGACTTTTGGGACCTCTGTGCCGAGGAGGAGCCTTGTGTGCCTCATCAGTGAGTAGGTGAGGGCTGTGCCTCTGAGTGAGGGTGAGTAACATCAGCAGGTGTCGGAGCCAGGGACGGACCCTGCCCTGCACTCCCGTGGGAGCTCACCCGAGGGGCTGAGGGGGATGGAGGACCTCACCCAGAACCGGGTGTTGTCCTTCTCTGGTCGTGGCCTTTGGGAGCCCTGCTGCCTGTGCAGTACTGAGGGTGTGAAAGGCATTGCTGTCGGGAACCCCATGGGATGGCACAGGGGTTTTGGGGTTTGGGGTTCCTTGTGTGCCCGTCCAGCTGCTCCCTCCTGCCCAGGCTGTGCTGGAATGTGCTGCACTGGTGTTGGGGATTCAGTTCTTTGCTAGCTTAGAGCCTTAATGTATGGACTTGACATATACTGGTATGAACAGGTGTGCTGGGGGTCTTGGGCTGCAATCCCATGTCCAAAGGGAGCTGGAGAAGTCCGAGCAGAGGCCACTGCCCGGTGTGGTGGGGCTGAGCCACCACTGCTCTGCCGTGTGCTGCGGGACAGCCGGCTCCTCTGAGGCAGCAGGGACACAATGGGGCACAGGTGAGGTGCCTGTCACCCAGATGAGGCGTGACCTGAGGGACAGCATGGGAGCACTCACCTGCTGGCATGGAGCCCCGGGCCGGCAGCAGTCAGGATTCAGGACATACTTCCTCGTTGCTGGAGGGCTCGTGCTGCGTCCTTTGATTGTTTCTCTGTGGTATCCATGCTGAGGGTTTGATCACATAATTGTGTTCCTGAAAAGCAAAGTTCAGCTGGGTTGTGACCCTCAGGGTGTTATAGAGCTTGGAACAGGCAAGGGAAGCCTCATAGGCACTGAGCTGTGCTATGATTCAGCNCTGGAAGTGTTCAGTGAGAAGAGAGCGAGATGAAGAGGAGTGAACATGCAGGGGAAGTGGCAGCACTGTCAGCGTCAGAAAGCAGGAACGTGATTCTCCTAGGACACGGGGAATGCTGGTACTGCTGACTCCTCTGCTTCCTGCTCCTCTGTCACCACAAAATCTGCAGTACTACCAAAGTCTACAGCCCACCATAACCTGTTCCCACAGGGACCCCGTGGGACATGGAGCCGTGTGGCCTCTTCGAGCAGAGCTGGGGGTTCAGCCCTGGGCCTGCGGCTGGGCAGCAGCACAGGGCAGACCGGGGGACCCAGCCTGGAGGGTTCCAACCCAGCTGGTCCCACCCGAGGCTCAGAGCGCAGCGGTTCTGTGGCGGGGGTCCACACCCAGGGTTTCCCAGCCTGGGGTGTCCTGTCTNGAGGGCTGGAGCACTTCTGCTATGGGAGAATTGGAGAAGAAAGCCTTCAGGGTGACGTAACTGCGCCTTCCAGTACCTGAAGGGGCTATAAGAAAGATGGGCAGAGGCTATTTACAAGAACCTCACNCCCAGGGGTGTCCCAGTCCGGGGGCCCCAGCCCAGGGGTGTCCCAGTCCGGGGATCTCAACCCAGGGGTGTCCCAGCCCGGGGGCCCCAAGCCAGGGGTGTCCCAGTCCGAGGGCCGAANACAGGTTGCCTAGAGAAGCTGTGGTTGTCACATCTGTGGAAGTGTTCCAGGCCAGGTCGGATGGGGCTTGGAGCAACGTGGGATAGTGAAAAGTCTCTTTGCCCATGGCAGGGGGCAGGAAGNGGGATCCCGGCCCAGGGATGTCCCCGCCCGGGGATCCCGGCCCAGGGGTGTCCCCGTCCGGGATCCCGGCCCAGGGCTGTCCCGGCCCGGGGATCCCGGCCCAGGAGTGTCCCAGTCCGGGGATCCCGGCCCAGGAGTGTCCCAGCCCGGGGATCCCGGCCCAGGGCTGTCCCAGTCCGGGGATCCCGGCCCAGGGGTGTCCCCGTCCGGGGATCCCGGCCCAGGGCTGTCCCAGCCCGGGGATCCCGGCCCGAGGGTCCCGGTGCCGCCGGGCGGGGCCTGAGGGCCCCTGTGGGCGGGGCCATCTGGGCAGGCCCCGCCCCCCACCAATCACGGTGCGTTCGAATCTCCCTCGTGCTCACCAATCCTCCGGGCTCCTGGCGCCGGCCCGAGCCAATCAGCGACGGGTTCATCGCGCCTCAGCCAATCAGCGCTCGCTGCTTGCTGCCCTCTCCGCCGCGCTCGTTAACCAATCAAAGCCCGTAGCAAAACCCGGTCCGGCCCCCGCGCTGTCGCCCTCGCCCAATCAGCGCTGCCGCTTCCCCGGCCTGGCGGCGGCCGGCAGGAGGCGGGCTGGCAGTGGGGGGCGGTGGCGGCGCGTCACTTCCGGTGCCAGGCGGCCGCCGGAGCGGAGCGAGGCCGGGCCGGNTGGGGCTGGTTTTGCCTCCAGTCTGGGCAGGAACCTCTGGATTTAGACTTTTGGGACCTCTGTGCCGAGGAGGAGCCTTGTGTGCCTCATCAGTGAGTAGGTGAGGGCTGTGCCTCTGAGTGAGGGTGAGTAACATCAGCAGGTGTCGGAGCCAGGGACGGACCCTGCCCTGCACTCCCGTGGGAGCTCACCCGAGGGGCTGAGGGGGATGGAGGACCTCACCCAGAACCGGGTGTTGTCCTTCTCTGGTCGTGGCCTTTGGGAGCCCTGCTGCCTGTGCAGTACTGAGGGTGTGAAAGGCATTGCTGTCGGGAACCCCATGGGATGTCACAGGGGTTTTGGGGTTTGGGGTTCCTTGTGTGCCCGTCCAGCTGCTCCCTCCTGCCCAGGCTGTGCTGGAATGTGCTGCACTGGTGTTGGGGATTCAGTTCTTTGCTAGCTTAGAGCCTTAATGTATGGACTTGACATATACTGGTATGAACAGGTGTGCTGGGGGTCTTGGGCTGCAATCCCATGTCCAAAGGGAGCTGGAGAAGTCCGAGCAGAGGCCACTGCCCGGTGTGGTGGGGCTGAGCCACCACTGCTCTGCCGTGTGCTGCGGGACAGCCGGCTCCTCTGAGGCAGCAGGGACACAATGGGGCACAGGTGAGGTGCCTGTCACCCAGATGAGGCGTGACCTGAGGGACAGCATGGGAGCACTCACCTGCTGGCATGGAGCCCCGGGCCGGCAGCAGTCAGGATTCAGGACATACTTCCTCGTTGCTGGAGGGCTCGTGCTGCGTCCTTTGATTGTTTCTCTGTGGTATCCATGCTGAGGGTTTGATCACATAATTGTGTTCCTGAAAAGCAAAGTTCAGCTGGGTTGTGACCCTCAGGGTGTTATAGAGCTTGGAACAGGCAAGGGAAGCCTCATAGGCACTGAGCTGTGCTATGATTCAGCACAGAAAGGACATTGACCTGTTGGAGTGAGCCCAGAGAAGGCACCAAGTTGATCAGAGGGCTGGAGCACTTCTGCTATGGGAGAATTGGAGAAGAAAGCCTTCAGGGTGACGTAACTGCGCCTTCCAGTACCTGAAGGGGCTATAAGAAAGATGGGCAGAGGCTATTTACAAGAACCTCACGTGACGGGACAAGGGGGAATGGCTTTACACTGACAGAGGGCAGAGTTAGATGGGATATTAGGGAGAAATTCCTCCCTGTGAGGGTGGGGAGGCCCTGGCACAGGTTGCCTAGAGAAGCTGTGGTTGTCACATCTGTGGAAGTGTTCCAGGCCAGGTCGGATGGGGCTTGGAGCAACGTGGGATAGTGAAAAGTCTCTTTGCCCATGGCAGGGGGCAGGAAGGGTCTTTAAGGTCCCTCCCAACCCAAACCAGTCTGTGACTATGAATAAGGACAGCCCTGGGGATTGTGCCTGAGCTGCCCACTGAGCTCAGGGGGGTGTTACCTGTGAAGAGGCTCCAGGTGCTCCAGGCAGGTACAATGTGTGTCTCCTTCCTGCCTGGGAGCTCTTGCTGGACAGAGTAGGCTCTGTGTGTCCGTGGTCATTTTCTGTGTGAAACAGGCTTTTTTGGGTAATATTTTTTGGTGAGTGTACAGTTCCTGTCAGTGTGTTGTCACGCTGCAAACCCCAGTAGCGTAGGCCTGGCAGTGTGTGCAGGTAACTTCAACACGTTTGTCTCCAGGTAGGGCCAGGTGAGTCACCGCTGTGAGAAACTGCAGCCACACCTCGCTGGGAAGTGTCAGCACGCGTGCGGGTCACACCGTGCTCTGTGCACACAGAGGTCCTGCTGCAGGGTGTTGTGGCCTATCAATAAGCAATAGATGAGAAATAAAACCTCGTAATACAACCCACCCTTCACCCCTGGTGGGGTTTGGAAGGTGAGCACGGCCTGACCACAGGCACAGACTGGGTCAGGGACTCGTGCTGGGGCAGCGGTGCAGCCTCAAGTGCTGCAGCTGTATTTCCAGGCTTCTGCTGTGAGGGTGTTGGGCTGGAATGGAGATTTTTCCTGGTGGATGTGGCCTGTGCTTCAGCACAAAAGGGTTAAGCTGAGGCTGGTGTTTATGTAACCAAAGAGGGAACTCCCAGAGATGAGTCCTTGGCTATCTCATGTGTTGATGCATCAGAAGGGATTGAAGAAAGCCTGGCTTGTTGCTTGCGCCGTAATTACGTGCTGGAACCCTGTGCTTCAGAGTTTCCCCGGCTGCCGGTGTCGGGGGGGCGGGGGGTGGGATGGAATTTGCTTTCCCTGATGTGTGACTTGGCCTGTGGAAGCCTTTTTTGTCCCTGAGGAGCTGGAGACTGACCACAGCTGGATGTGGGTGGAGGTAAGGTGTGCTGGGCTCCCATACGGGCTCCCAGGTGCTTGCTCATGTGCCTGGGATTCAGCTGATCCGCAGGTTGGGCTGAGGAAGGAGGTTCTCCAGTGGGGGGGTTCAGCAGAGGCTGCCGGAGGTGTTTCTGTCTCCCAACTTGTAGAGCTCAGCAAGTCCATCCTTTCCTGGGTGCCTTCCGACAGCACAGGGCTGTCCCAGCCCCTCATGCTGCACCAGTGCCCCAGGATTCCTCCTATTTCTCTGGGCAGAGAAACTGTACGCCTGGTTTTGAGCGAACTTCTCGCTTAGGGAAGAAGTTGAATGAGTCTCCGCTCAGTTCCAAGAACCCTGTGAGTCAGGGCTCCGTTTCGGGAGCAGGCTTCCCTTCCCGGAAGGGCAGCGCAGCAGAACACAGGCTGTACTGAGTCATCCAATGGGCTTTTTATATATATATATTATTACTTCTCTTAGAGAACGGTTCAGCTTCCAGAGCCTTCAGTAATGTTAACATTCCTGCATAGGGAATCTCCCCCGTGCTGTGCAGAGGGAGGGGAGCAGAGCCCTGATGCCCCCGTTCCTCCTCCCCACATGCCCATGTGGGATGATGAGCAAGGAGCCAGGGAAAGGCTGAGACTTCCCCTGTGCATTCCACATTATCTTTGGAGATGAAATTGTGCCTGACTGATGTCAGGAAGGCTGAGCTGGCTGCAGGAGGAGGGGCAGTGCAGACAGGATGGGCCTGGTTTGACGCTGAAGAACAAAACAAAAGTCCTGTGACTGAAACTTTGAAGGACACTTCGTCCAGAAAGTAACTTTTGCCTGATTAAGGGTCATTTAAGTATTAAAATGCACATAAGCCCAGTGAAGTGCATGCTACCACACATGACTTTATTGCTCAATTTTCCCCTAGATCATGCTGTGTGTGATGTGGGAGGAAGAGGATAAGGGTGGGCTGTGGATGAGGGGAGCAGAAATTTCACCTGGTGAGGAGGAAAAGCTAAAAATCCATTGGAGGCACTGGGTGGGCGACTCTCCTCTCCCTGCTCCCAGGGTGGGATGATACCTTCTTGGTGTGCCTGGTCTCCGAGGACCAGCTAGGACACAAGGGGTGTTTTTTTGACCAAATTTCATGCACTTAATGCAACAGTCTGCTTTCCTTGGGACCTGCCCTGCGAACATTCCCTTTAATCCCCCAGCCAGTGACTCTTCCGCAGGCCTGCCTGATCCAAACTCCGCCTGTTCTCAGGGAAGCTTTTCCAGTGAGAACCGAGGCTCTGTCCCTGGGAGTGCTGATGACTCGGGTCTGAGCTGTTCCTGGCTGGGTTTGCCCGGGAAGGAGTGAGGCAACACTGGGATCGTCGCTCCTTTCAGTGACACCGACCTGCTGGTCCATGTGGGAAGCTGGGCCATGCTCCAGCTTTTACCCATTTAATATTTTGTTCATGGAGGTTTTTTAGGTCATGTCCAACACAGCTTCCCGTGAGCCAGGCTTAAATCTGAATTTGGATTAACCCTCACTGATAAATACTGCCCACTGTGGTACTTGGGTGGGAAAAGGTGCAGCCTGATGCTGCTCATGTGATTCCCTTTTTTAGCTTCATTTTTGCAAACATGGAGGCTGCACAGAGAGGGACAAAAACCTGTGGAGCAGGTCTCCAGCTTCATCCCAAATGCTACAGCTTTTGGCTTCAGGAGAGAACACTGGACAGGAATGCTGCTGCGTTGGGTGGCAGGATGTCTCCCATCTGTGGGCACCAGAGGCAGGTTTCTGGAATGGTGTGAGCTCCTTGAAGGAGCTTCTTCTGAGCAGTCCTGAACTTGCAGCAGGTGCTCTTGGGCTCCGTCACCTGCTGCTGGTTCCCATCTCATCCACTGCCTTATTCACCATGATCAGCTCATCACAGCAGCAGGGTCGAGCACTTTTGGGGTTCCCAGTCCTCACACTAGAAGTGTCACCACCACTGAGCTTGTGTTGTGCCCTTGGTGCAAGATGAACCCCCCAAAAGTGAGGTGGGTGCTGGATCCAGAGCCATGAGCGGCTTCTATGCTGTAGTTTCTGAGTAATGCTGCTCATGCCCCAAAGGTACCTTTTCCAGCTCCAGCTCTGAGCTGTGGCTGCTGGACTGCACGACCTGCTTGGGGCTTTTTCTGGGATGAAAAGGGCAGTTTCCTCATCTCATGTTTTTTGTTTTTACACTGGGCACCGGGACATGCAGTCATTCAGGAATTAGACAATTTCCTTAGGCTACGTAATTAAAAGACATTACGTTTAGGTCTCCAAATGAATTGATTCATAATTCTATTGAAGCCATAGCTCGCACGGTGAGAGGCTTTGGGCACTTCCCCAGTGAGATGTTCAATACATCCAGTGTGTGACATCTAAATTACGTGTGAATTTCTGTGCTGGACTTGTAACTTTGCCTGTGTGAGGGACCATTTCTGTTCTGATGACAGGACAAGGGAAGAGGGTGGTTTGATTCAGTTTGGATTTGGGGGGAAGGGATGACTCTGTCCACAGACAGCTGGGACTTTCCAGTTCTTGGGACTAAAAAGAAAAAAAATCATTTTAACATCAGCAGGATAAGTCTTGAGAGAGAGCCTCCTACATCTCTGCAAGGAACCAGAATAAACCCATGTTTAAAACACTCCATCCCAGGGACAGTGATATCAGATACTGATCTGACCTGAACTCTGTTAACTCCTAGCATGATAAAAAACTGCTGATGGTGGCGAGGAGTGTCTTGGTGCTCACTCGGGTGTGTTTGAGATGCTGTTAAGCCCAGGCAGGTGCTGCATGGTGGGGGTTGAAGTGCAGCCTGTGTTTGTCCCTATGTTTGTCCCTGCTCCAAAGGTCTGTCCTGCATCACTTTGGAGATTGGTGACTTGGGAGTTTGTCCTGCAGTGCAGGGACTGAACTTCCAGAGCCCTTTTATTCTCTCACGTGATACCAGGAGCTTCAATCCTTTTCCAAGCCCAAACACACAGATGTTAGGGGCCATAAAGGTTCAGTGCATCCTGTGTTATCATAATCAGAATAATCCAGAACCGCAGCCATCAAGTGTATCTCATTTCACATTACAGAGTCCTCGACCTTTTGCCCATCCAGCCTTCTCCAAGGTGATGACTCCTGTCTCCTGAGACGTTGGAAAACCTAGTTTGGAAGAAGAGTAACGATACAGTTGATGCTGAACTACGTGAGTCCTCAGGTTGTTTTGTTTACTATAACACCATTTGCACCAGCAAGCCTGTCCAGTCTGGATGGCACAGAGTTCCTGTGCAGGGGGTTTCTCCAGAGAAAATGTTACTCACATGTTTCCAGCAGAGGTGGTGATGTACAAGGAGCAGAGAAGTTTCTAAGGATGTTGGGTCAGGGATGCGGAATGAACGGAGCAAGGAGAACATGGGGTTCAGAACCGTGTTCTGTTCAGCTCACTGGGATGGTGACACTGCTCTGTGGAGGTGTGAAGGTGCTGGCAGTTGGGAGTGCAAGGATGCAAAGTCTGCTGCAAGACTCCTCCCTTTATCTCCTGGCTGTAGCTGGTCCTGGACAGGTGCTGCTGGATGAATCAATGCAGTGAGATCAGCCTGTGTCCACAGAAAGGGCGGGACTGCCGGAGGGTGAACTTCACTCAGAGGGAGGTGATTTATCAATCTCTTATGTGGTGAAACACCGGGGCTCTTCTAAAACAAATATGTACAACGCAAAAAATATTTTCCCCTGTCTGTTGTAGTAACCTCTTAGGAAAGATTTTTTTCTAGGGTTGAGTTTGAGTAAGGAAATGGAGCTGTGCTTGATTCCTCTTCTCGCCTACCCCCCAAAGTCTCTTTAAAAAGTGGGAGCACAGACACTGAATGTGTAGATGTTTGTGAAAGTCTTTGAAGCTATTTTCCAAAAGCTAGAGGTGAAGAGGAGGTGTACTGGGAGCAAAGCTTCCGTTGGCTGGAGCTGATGGATGTTGGGAGCTCACAGCACACTGGGGGCAGCCCAGCAGCTCACCTGAGAGGTGCTTTTCCAGCTACACTGAAACAAGACTTTTCTTTAGTCATAAACCTTGAATCTATTTGGCCCTTTAGGTCTTGGTTGTGCAATACTGACCCAAATTCTCTTTAGATTTCTGAGCAGCAGAAAATGCATGTTGGAAATCACACTTTCTGCACTACCTGAATAAGGAGGTGGTAGTTGAGTTTTCAGTTGTTGGTGTTGAATAGTGGTGATGTGTGGACCTTGAATAAATTCCTGGATGCAAACCATGAGATTCGCTTTTAATAGATCAAATGGTTTTTTGCCCATAGTGGTTGTGCAGGAAAACACACGTGTTGTCACCAGTGTTGCCTTTCACTGGAATGTCCATTGGAGCATTTAATAGTGTGTTAGTTCTGAACACAGCATCGGTTCCTGCACGTGGAGGCTGACATGACAGGGTTTTATGTGCTGGACTCCAAATTCCAGCTGCACGGGATATAGATAGATGGAGATGTAGTAAAGTCAGAGCCTAACAAGCTACAAGGAGAGAGGGGACTTTTTTCATGGCTAAAAATACATTTTTGAAAAATCGTTGTGAACTGAGCTGAATCTCACAATAACTATTGTGCTTGTTTTCTATGCCCTTGTTGGGAAAGGTGAAAGATACTAATTTTTGTGGTCAGTTTTGTGCTTTCTTGGCTGTTTGAGGAACAGACTTGAGCCTCTGAGGGACTCAATGGGTGGCTGCGATGCCTCGTGTGGATCTTCTGTGGAGGAACCCCCAAAATCCCCCAGGCTGCAGCAGCAGACACCCATACACAGGGCTAACTTGGGCATCTTCTTTCAGAGCTTTTGGAATATGTTAATTTGCAAACTTGTTTTTGCTGTAAAACAAGCTTTAATTATCTTGACTTGTTCCCACTATGTCTCTCAAACAACTGTTGTAGGAAATGTTGCCCTGAATAACGAGGCTGATTTATGCCTTGAGAACTGCTCTGAGCCTGCAGCCCACCCCTGGTCTGTCAGCAGGGAGCCAGGGCTGTGTGTAGACACACAAGTAGGCAGAGCCACCAGTGCATCTGTAAGTGAGAGCCTTCCAGTACAAATCGGGGATAGCAGGAGAAAATAACTCGGTGGCTCATCAGATGGATCTCTCTTCTCTTTCAAGAGCCGAGGATGAAGCGGCGAGCATCGGACAGAGGAGCCGGGGAAACATCCGCTAAGGCAAAGGCTCTGTGCGCGGGGATTTCTGGGAATAACGCCAAGAGAGCAGGTCCTTTCATCCTGGGTAAGCAGGGAGGGGGCTCTGCAGTTGGCAAGGTGGCTGCTGGTGGAAAAACTGAAAACAGAAGGCACTGAGGAATGAGAGGAAAGCAGGTGTGTAGCTCAGTGTCTTCCCTGAGAGTGTGGGTCACTGGATGTGCAGAGCAGCAGCCTGAGAGCTCCTGCAGCTGGCCAAGCTGAGGAGACGTGGGTTGCCAATGCAGCAAGGCAGGCAGGGCTTGGGAGAGCAATATGAGATCTTGATTTTACCCTCCTGGGGTTTTTTTTGGTTGTTTGGGGTTTTTTTTAACTCTGTTCTTAAACTTTGGTAAAGACCAAATTCACTGGGGGGCTTTTTCATTAGATCTGCTGACCTGTTATGTATTGTCACATCAGTGTGAGGACGGCTTAATAATTCACTAGTGGTCACTCGAAGTGGTATGTGTCAAGGCAAAGCCACTCTGCCAGCTCTGGAGAGTTGCTAGAATAGTTGTTGGTTCAGAACTGGTTATATAAACTGTCAGAAATCATAGACTTTACATCGGAAACCAATGGATAATCAATTGGAGCTAACTAATTTAAAGTGAGTAGTGGAGACTTGGTAACTTGAAATCTGGGCTAATTTGGACACCCCTGGGCCATCCCTGCAGAGGTGGCAGCTATGTTCCCAGGTGTGGCAGTAACAGTTGCCATGGGTGTTGCTGTGAATGTAAGAGCTGTGTGGTTCAGGCATGCAGAAATTAGGATTTCTGCAAACAGCTGGGCCATGTGTGGGCTTTGATAAATGTTTCTCCAGGGAACAATTGAAACATTGTCCCAAAAGGTTTCAGAGTTCAAGACCCCTTTTTTTTTTTTTTGCTTTAGATTTGTGAAAATGCACTCAAGCTCCTGCAGAAACGGGAACTTGGTGCAAGCAAACATAACTGGTGACAGCTGATGTAACCCGGGTTAGTCACTGCTGCTGGAGGGAAAACAAGTCTGTTTCTGCTTTGTGCTGTAGGTCCACGTTTAGGTAACTCCCCTGTGCCAAGTATTGTTCAGTGTTTGGCAAGAAAGGACGGGACAGATGACTTTTATCAGCTGAAGGTAAGCAAACTGCAGGCTCTCGGACCTTCAGGGCTCTCCAGCTCTTGTGCAGAAGCACTTGGGCAATGAGTGGGTGGTGTGGGCTGAACCAGTGCAGTCAGACACGGCTGCTGCAGCTTCCCCTTAGCAGGGCAGTGCTGCCAGGCACAGATCTGTGTCCATATCAGCCCTGAGACGAGGCCTCTGCTGCTGTGCTGCTCTCCCAGAGCCCTTGGATCTGTGCCTGAATGGGGCAGCTCCAGGAAGAAAAAAGCACCTGGGATATTTGCAAACAGCCACCTTTCCATGGTAATGAAGCTGCTGCTGTGCGTTCTGCATGGATGGTGCTGAGTTCAGACAGGCCTGTGGCAAGGACACAACCATCAGAGCAATTACACCAGCTGTTAAACACATGGGAATGCCAAAAATGAGAGAGAGCTGGGGGCATTTGGGTGTCTCTGGGAACTGTAAAGGCCTTTTCCCTTTTCCTGAAGATTCTCACCTTAGAAGAAAGGGGTGATAAAGGAATAGAAACCCAGGAGGAGCGACAGGGCAAGATGCTGCTGCACACGGAGTATTCTCTTCTTTCCCTGCTCCACAACCAGGAAGGAGTGGTCCATCATCACGGGCTCTTCCAGGTATGCTTGGTCAACATCCAGGCTGGGGCAATGCCAGGGACTGCTGATGGATTGAGCTGCTTTTGTTTAATGTACAGTTCGTGCTGACCCTGCACTTGTGTGTCCAAGTTCCAGCACTCTGAGGTTAACCACTTCTGCTTCAAACAGGAGCTCTGGAGAGTACAGGAGGGTTTTGGGAAATGCGAGAACATTCACGGATGGGACAGGCACTCAGCACTCCCCCTTCAAACAGAACAATAGCTGTTTCACTTGCAAATTAATTAGCACCTTCTAGAATTAAATTTCTGCTTTTTGGTACTGTTTATAACTTGTAAGAGGGGACAAATAGCCAAGAAATTGTTTCAGCAAGTTAAACCAATCACTGTGCTGGTCAGTTTTTGTGTGAGTGAATTGTGTTGCTGTTGGTGCCTTGAGGGCTGTTCACTGGTGTGAGGGGCTGATAGCAATTACTGCTTTGAGTGTTGGTGTTGCCTGACTTGCTGGTTACATTTTGTCAACACACTTTTCGCTTGAGACCATCTGTACTAAATGTTAAATAAGCCGAATGTCCAGCTCAGCTGTGTCTTGTTTAATGTCATGGAGAGCTGCTAATTGTGCCTTGAGATTTCTGTTCTTCTCATGAATGGTGTGTTGGCTCCCTACTGTTCCCAGAGGCTGCTCCACTGCAGAGCTGTCCTGGGTTCAGCTCAAGGTGTCTGTGCATAAAGAGCATTAGTGCTGATGTGCACACAGAGCCACATCGTAGAGACTTCCTCTGCCTTCTGCATTCCTCCTCCCGCTCCTAGGGAAAGTTCTTCCCAGTGAGGGTGGTGAGGCCCTGGCTCAGGTTGCCCAGAGAAGCTGTGGCTGCCCCATCCCAGGCAGTGCCCAAGGCCAGGTTGGACGGGGTTTGGAGCAATCTGGGATAGTGAAAGGTGTCCCTGCCCATGGCAGGGGGTGGAATGAGATGAACTTTAGGTTCCCTCCAACCCAAACTAGTCTGGGATTCTGTGATTCATTAAACAGAGCTCCTGTACCTTTTTGAAATCCTACCTTGGGGCAAAGACGAAGCACTGTGATTGGATTTGCTCATTTTGAGATCACCCCCCAGTTATCCAGTTATTTATTCTGCCAGGCTCTGTGCATGTGCCCTGGAGCTTCCCTGAGGGGTTGCTCCTGTGTTTGCCTCCCTACAGGACCGAGCTTGTGAAATCATAGAAGATCTCGAAGCCAACAGGATGGTCAGAAAGATGAAGAAGCGCATTTGCCTGGTGTTGGACTGTCTCTGTGCTCACGATTTCAGTGACAAAACCGCAGATCTGATCAATCTGCAGCATTATGTCATTAAAGAGAAGAGACTCAGCGAGCGGGAGACCGTGGTGATATTTTATGACGTGGTACGAGTGGTAGAAGCATTACACAAGGTGAGAGCTTGGTTATCCCTTCCAGTCCTGGGAGGCAGAGTTTTCCCACATTAGAACAGTAGATGCTTCAAAACTTCCTGGGGCAGGCAGGGGCCAGGTTACAGGGCATGGATGTGAACAGTGTTCTGTGTAAGACCTCGTGTCCCAAGCCCTAAAGAGCATTCCCTTCCCTCCCTGCTCCTCACGTTTCTGGATGATAATGTGGTGTTTGTGGGCTGTGGAGAGGGGCCAGCTGGGCTGAGGGCAGGTCAGGTGAACCACAGCGTGGTAACCTCAGACAGGGGCAGTCAAAGATGAGAGCAGACCCTGATCAAACACAGGAAACAGAAACTGCTTCCTTGTGAAGCAAGATAAATCACAGTGTAAAAATTGATTTGAGATCAGAACCTCAAGCTACAAGTTTTCAGATCAATGAGCTGGAAACTATTGTAATAAAAATGGATTCTGCTAATGTTTGACTTGTTCCCCTGTGACACAGGACACTTGTCCTGCCTTGGCAGGGCAGTGCAGCGTGGGTCTGTTAAAGAAATGCTCATCAGATTGCTCTAACCAAGCCTGGACACTTCAGTTTCAGGTCTCTTAGGTACACTAAGTCTGTCTTCAAAGTGTTCAAAGTAGCAAATTTGTTTGTTCTGTCCTGATCACAACCAAAAGTGAAGGGCATAAAGTTATGGATACTAAAAAAGCTTCAGCAGGGAATTTCTTCAGCCCTCTGCAGCATTTTGTGAGAGCTCTGTCTTTCCCATGCAAATTATTTAAAACAATGTTACAGTTTTGTAAACTTCTTGCACCTGCAGGTTGTTTTTGCAGTATTGTTATGGTTCTAACTAGAAAAATATTTAGAAATGGGTGTCTCAGAATTTGACCACCCTCAAGGGGTGAATGGCCAAAGGACCAATTACCTTATGCCATTTAACACACTTTTGCAAACTAACATATAAAAGCCTTTGGAAAAATTATTAAATCACTTCCATTTATCCCTGAGCCTGAACTCTGTGTCATTTCTCTACCCGTCCTCGGTGCAACAGCGACATAAAGTACCCAGGGTAGAACTTGACCTGGCTTATTTCAGAGAGTGCAGATGCCATGATGTCTTTTTAGTGCTCTTTTTAGTGTCCAAGTACAAAATTTATACTTCTACAACAAGTAGGCTTTTGCTCATGTAATATTCTTATATTTTTTACAGAAAAATATTGTGCACAGAGACTTGAAACTAGGAAACATGGTGCTAAACAAAAGGTAAGTCTGCTGGAGAGCTGCTGGCCTGGCAGTGGTCTTGTTTCTTCCCTGAAGCAGATTTCTAATACAAACACAGCCAAAGGCAGCACTTGTTGAGTGCCCTTGTGCACTCAACCCTCAAGGAGGGTGAGGGAAAGGGAAGCAGGCTGTACGAAAATACAAATCCAGCTCAAAGTTATATAAATTAATTTCAAAAAATTAATTTAGCCCCACCTAGATAGTTCACTTTTCCCACCCAGCTTAGTGGCCCCTTGTCAGGGCTTTTTTTTGGATTCTAACTGCTGAGAAGTGAATTTTATGGTAATTTAGTAACCTGCAAGAGCAGTACAGATTTTATATATATTAAAAAAAAAACAAACAAAAAAGCGTGGTGGTTGGTTCTGTTCCCATCATTCACCCTCCATCGTGCTGAAGGCATTCCCAGCCCTGCCGGCTATGCTACAATCACAGCAGTGTTAGATCTGACTGCTGCACTGCTGTGTTTTTGCTAGCAGTGAAATATTGACTTATCTAAACAAAAGCACTTCTGTCCAGTGTATTTGTGTATGAAATGGCTCCCTTGTTCCATTCTCTGGTTTGACGGGAGCCTCTGGAGCCTCGCAGGTGCTGGATGCTGGTGCAGACCCAGAGGGACCAGCCCAGAGAGGGGCAGGAGCTCAGCAGGAACTCAGGGCAGGGGGTGGTGGCCTGGCCCTGCTTGGTGGCTCTTTGGAGCTGCTCAGTGCCTTGGGGTCTGTGTTATTTAGCTGGCAGCCTAGTTCAGCTCAGATCCTCTGCTCTCTCCTCCAGGATTACATTACTGACTAAATATTTTGCACTAACTTGAAGAACGAGTGGAATTCATCCTTTTCACACTGTCTGGGTTTCTGTGGAATGAATAAAGAGCAGGAAGGCTGGAGTTCTGCAGGCTTTGAGTCTACAAAGCTTGCAGGTTTGCTGGGCTCACAGCTTGCTGCTTTCTCCTCCCTAACACTGAAAGGAAACAGGTTTTATCTACAGAGCTTGAACTTCTTGGTTCCCCCCCCACACACACACAGCAGCTGCTGCTTCTCAGGGCCACCTCTAAGTTGTTTCAAGTTGTTTCTGTAGTTTCTGTAGAGCTGCTGTAAGATAAATCTCTTCTGCTTGCTGCTTTGATTCTCCTCCTTACTGGAAGAGGCAGACAAAGGTTGGTGCTTTAAAGGATCCACACAGAACTTCCCTTCTTTTCTGGGCACTGAGTGCAGGGGAGCACCCCACAGATGGGGCTGCACCCAGGGCCCCACTAGCCGGGGGAGGTATTTGAAACTTTGAACACACTTGCCAGAGTCACTCTTTGTGTTACATCTCTGCTTTTGCTTTTTACTAACAAGCCCATCAGCGTTGGTGAGGGAAAGCTGCAGCCTGTGAGTCACGGGAAAGGGTGGGAGAGGCGCAAGAACGATCTCCATGGAGAGGAGCAGCCGATAGGGCTGAGCAGAACCGTTTGTTCTGCTCCAGCCGTGCTCACAAAGAGCCAGGTCCCTTCTCGTGGCAGGGAATGAAGGTAACAATGTGGCACTGCAAGGGCCTGGCAGGCACGTCCCACCTGGCGCTCCCTCAGACCTTGTCCCCCACAGACATTAAAGCCTCTCAGGTTTCCCCATTAGCCGGTGCAGGAATTGGGTGATTACAGATTAGGTCAAATTTCAGGGAGTAAATAGAACCAAGCAACCCTGAACATTTTAGTGTCCTATAGAACACTTAGTCTTTTAAATCCTTAACAAATCCTGCAGCTTGTTATTCAGCCAGAGAAGTCTCCTGACAGTTGAAGCTAACACTTCTTAAACACAAATCTGTCTGTTTTAATAACCAGCTCTCCATGGCCAACCCACACTTGGTTCTATTTCATTTGTCTGTGAGACTGGCTGGAAATGTTCCTTGGTTATTGTGACTGATTTAATCCATTCTCTCAGGCTCTAGTTGTGAAATACTTTTCAAGAAATGTTCCAGACAGTGTTTTTGTACTCACACCTTTACATTGTAAGTTAAAATCCAAATTATCTGAATGACAGAGAAGATTAATGGAACAATAGTTTTGTAATTAGCTCACTTTCACTGGAAAAAATCGTTAATGTGAGTTGGCAGTACCATAGGGAAGTAGGGATGAATTAATAAAGAATTTTTGTGTACCTGCAGCTCTCCCTTTTCTGTGGGAGGTTTTTGGGTGTTGATCAGGCTTTGTGTTGTGCACACCTCTGTGTGGAGAGCAGTCCCGTGGATCAGGTGGAACTGCCAGCAGGCTCCTGTGTGGGACTCTTGAGTGACACAGAAGTGGTTGTGCAGAGTCTGATCACAACTCCTGCAGCTCCTCTGGTGACTGTAAACACACAGTGCTCAGGAGCTAGGCACAGGACAGCTTCCACAGGGTGTTTTCCCTTGGCTCCCAGAAAATGCTGTGTGGAGAAGATGGCAGCTGGGAAGTACAGGGCAGAATCAGCAGCTAAAATAAACCTCAGCTTTGTTGACACTCGTGCCCTGCAGAGGTCAGGCACCGCCTGGGGCAGATCCTGCAGCTCCGGTGCCGCAGGCTGGGATGCTCCTGCGAGATTGGCCAAGGCACCTGTGTGGCTGCCAGGTGAGCCAGGTACACCCTGTGCTTGCAGCCATGCTGGCACAGGCCACCCAGACGTTGTCACAGCTGTCACAGACCCTCTTACTGCCCCTGTGAGTGCCTTGCAAGCCTTGCTGGCAGGCATGGAATCCCTCCCCTTTGGGATGGAGTTCATTTTACAGCTCTGTGTGTCTTCTCCCAGCACTTCAAGCTCCCCAAAAAGCCCCTCAGGCACAGTCTGTTCTAGAGTCAACTTCCTGGCTGCGCTGTGTGGCCCGTTCAGGATGCCCTGTGTTCCCTGACACCTTGTGCTTCTTTCTGCCCAGGACTCACCGGATCACCATCACCAACTTCTGCCTGGGGAAGCACCTGGTGAGCGAGGACGACCTGCTGAAGGACCAGCGCGGGAGCCCTGCCTACATCAGCCCGGACGTGCTCAGCGGTAGGAATTCCCCTCAGCCCCACCTCAACACACATTTCACTCTTTTGTGCCTCCTCACAATAAATAAAACCACCTGCTGTGTTCCCATATGTACCTTCATGAGAGCCTCTTAATTAAGGTCCAGTTAGAAGACTCGGTCTGCTTTTCCAGCTGGGAAAGCTGGAGGGAAGGAGCAAGCCTGACTTTTTTCTTAAGGCTTGTCTGAACTTCAAAGCTAATTCAAATCTGGCTGTTCCCAGATGAGTCTGACTGCAGACATGTTCTGTTTCCAGTGTCAGAATTCAATTCCTGAGGCTTCCCATAAGCTGCAGATAAATCCCTGGGCCTGGGGGGCAGCCAGTCCAGATCCCACCAGGATGTCAGTGTATTCCAGCTGTGCACTAAGACGAGCAGTTCTTCCAGTTGCTGCTCACTTCCAGGAGGGAACTAGTGACCCTCTGGGCAGCTTCTGGACCAACTGAGAGGAGTTACCTAAAAATAAAGGAATGATGAGAGCAGGCCAGAGCAGTCTAGGCTGGATCCCCTCTCCAGCAGCCTGGCCTGTGTCTTGTCTCCAGCAGAGGCTTTGAGCAGCATCTGGCTCTAGCACAGAGCAGCTTTCCTTGGTGTCCTCCTGCCTTTAACTGTTCCCAGTGCATGGGACCATTGGGAACAGCTGTGGTTTCTGTCCAGTTGCTTCAGGAGGTTTCTCTCCATGAGCTCTCATCTCTGCTCTTGTACCAGCCTTTGAGCAAGCAGCGGTGGTCCTGGTTGTCAGTGTAGTGACCCAGGCACCATTTTGGGGCATTTTTCTTCTCATGCAGGTGAGCTGGACTAGTGTTGAAGGGCCCACGTACAGGTGGGACTGTGCATACAAAGCCTCTCGTAGATCCAGATATTGGGCATTAATGCATGAGTTACTTGTTCCTGGTATCCCAAGCAACTGTATTGCAGAAATGCCCTCAGAGGGAGCCCGTCCTGGAACATCCAGACCCAGTGGACTCCCCTCAGGAGGTTTTTTGTCAGGTTTGCAGGCAGCAGCAGTAAATGTAGCCAAGCTCTTCCGTCGTGATCTGCCAGGCAGGTTTGAGGCGCTTCCCTCCCAGCCAGGAAGGGAGCAGAGGCAGGCGAGGAGGTGGATCCTGGGGTTTTTGCAAGCCTTTCCTGTTCTGCAGGATATCCTGAAGCCCGTGTGACCAGATGGATGATAGAAGTCAACTGCTCTGCAGGAGCTTGGAGCAGTTGTGGCTCAAGTGGCTGGAGGAGGCTACAGGGAGCTGCTCTTTCCTGCTCCGGGGTGCTGATCTGTCCAGGCCTCCAGCTACCTTACCATGTTTTTTCCTAAGGGCTCTCTTGTGGTGTAACTGGCCACAGGGCCCTAAATAGGCTGTCTTGGCTGATCTCTGACAGCTGAGGCTGCTTGAGATCCTGCAAGGCTCATCCTTAGCTCAGGACTCACCCTACTCTGGCCAGCCTGGCTCTCGCTGCCATTGTGCTGCACCCCGGCCTCAGTGTCTGCCAACAGCCCTTCCCATGGGGCCCATCCTGTGCCCTCCAAAACACTCTCCCAAAATTGCTCAGCCTGCGGTTACCCTCCAAGTATCAGGGGAGAAGTTACTTGGGGACATTCCAGGCATCACCACCACCTTCAGGCTTGGAGCATCCCTCTGTATTGCCAGTGCTCCTGTGCAGGAGGAAGCTGGAACGCCTGAGGAATTAATCATTGTTGTGGGTCTCCAGGAGAAGCTGTCTCTGATGAGGGATGGCTGCTGAAATGTCACAGAAGGAAAAGTTGGAGGAGTAGGGAGAGGTGCCTTTTTCTGAGCATATAAAGCAAAGAATAATTAGTACAAATACCAAATGCTGCAGCAGTGACTCACTGTGTGAGTCAGAGGAAGTCTCTCCCTGGATCCTGTGCTGCGCTGTAGCACTGGGGTTTAATTTTGTGACCCTGTCCATGCTGCTGTGCGCTGATTACTGTGACCAAAAGGGCTTAGAAGCAGCATTTCCATCAGGTGAATCCTGCAGCTGCAGCAGCCTTAGGAATGTCTTTGTGCACCAAAAAGCATCTTCCTGCACACTCCATGGCTTTACATCTGGCTTCAGTGGCTGTGTGCTAGCTCCATCCCATAGTCAGAGTCCCGTCTCCATGGGCTCAGTCTTACCTTTCCTGGGCTTCTCTCCTGCCTCCCCCTGCCCTGTGCTCCCTGGCTCTTGAATTCTCTCTGCCCTGGCCGAGACTTGCAGCCGAGTGGCTCTGTGGGATGGCGAGGGACGCTGGCCCGGGAACTCCAGCACAGCAGTTCCAGCTACCTGATGCCCTTAGCTCACAGTAGGGATATTCCTGCTCCATAGGGAACAGGAGGACGTTTGTGTGGAGATGGACAATTTGTTCATTTGCAGAGGATGTGCCTTGGAGGGAGTTTTGGTCGTGTTAGGGGAAGCCTCAAGTGTCTTGGTTAATGCTTAGAAAAAGGGTTCCATGTATCTCTGCTGTGGGAGGTGAGGGGGATTGCCAGGGCTGTGCTTTCCAGGATTTTCAGGCTGTGTGTGCCCTCTCCCTGCAGGCCGGCCATACCGTGGGAAGCCCAGCGACATGTGGGCGTTGGGGGTGGTGCTCTTCACCATGCTCTACGGCCAGTTCCCCTTCTACGACAGCATACCTCAGGAGCTCTTCCGCAAAATCAAGGCTGCCGAGTACACCATCCCCGAGTGAGTATAGCCTGCCCTTCCTGCCTGGCTGGGGCTGCTTACTCGGCCTTACTGGGCCAGCTGGAGCTGGAGGGGCTCCCCTCAGCAGCCCAGGGGTCACAGCACTGTGACTGTACTGACAACAGGCTGTGTGCAGTAGACACCAGGAAGCAGGAGCAGGGCTGGGACAGCATGTGGGAAGGTGAGGCAGGGTCAGAGCAGTGGTAGCTCCTGTAACTCCTGGGCTGTGTTCCCAGCATGTCCATCCTGCTGCCACTCTGCCCACCCCAGGCTCACCACGTCTTGTCTCTCGCAGGGATGGCCGGGTCTCGGAAAACACTGTGTGCTTGATCCGGAAACTGCTGGTCCTGGATCCGCAGCAGCGGCTGACGGCTTCTGAAGTGCTGGATTCCCTCAGCTCCATCATAGCGTCCTGGTATGTGCAAGGGGAGAGACAGGACACGCTGTCTCTGGCCACAGGCTGTGTTGTTCCAGCTGTGGCTGGCTCAGCTCACCAGAGGGTCTGGGAACTGCAGTAAGCCTTTAAATCCCATGTGTCCACCACTGTGTGCTGATGGATCCAGCTGGAGAGGCCTGTGCAAGTGCTTACGGCAGCCGTGGCTGTGGAATCACCCTGGGGCTGGGTGAGGGTAGGTGAGCCAGTGCCATGCTCTGGATCCCAATGCTATGCTCTTCTCCAGGCAGTCCATGTCCTCACTGAGCGGCCCTTTGCAAGTGGTGCCGGACATAGATGACCAAGTGGCTAATCCCGAAAACCCCCAGGAGGTAGGTTTCCCTGCTTTCCACAGAACTGCTTTTCCATGCCGCTGTGCCGATCTGTCTGTAATGGGAATGGATGGCACCCATTGTGTCCCCAAGCTGGGAAGGGGAGGGTGGGGAGGATGCAGCTGAGTCCCTCATGTTGTGCAACGGAAGGAAAGGCTGATGCTGCTGGGACCAGGAGGCACATCCAGCTGGCTGAGCTGCCAGGAAGTGAGCTCGGCCCCGGAGCTGATGAGAGCAGCTCGCTCCACTCCCAGCAGCGCTCACTCCCTCACACACAGCTGGGAATGCTGGGAGGAGGCAGTGGTGTTGGCTCTGGCTCCCAGTGAGCTCTGCCATGGGAGCAAACATCCTGTTTTCCTGCCGGCATGTTTCATGCTAGAAGTGCCGGCCACGGCCTGGCTGCCCGAGGACAGCCGTGCAGGATCTGTGGCGGTGCCACAGGGGCAGGGGTCAGGCAGCTGCAGCCTCAACGCTGGCAGGGTTGGGACGAGCCATGTCAGGACAGAGCCACTGTGGTGGCCAGAGCTGTGTCCTGGTGGCACTACTGGTTCAGGAGGAGTCCTGCCTGCGTGCCCAGCAGCAGGTCCCATCCCCGCATTAGGACCCCGCTTATTCCATGGTAGCTCGGGCTCCTCTGGGCCCATCAGAGGAGCCGTGGGGCTGCTGGGTGTGGCTCTGACAGGTCGATCTCTGCAGGTGAAGGTGACAGAGGAGTGCTCCCAGTATGAGTTCGAGAACTACATGAGGCAGCAGCTGCTCTTGGCTGAGGAGAAGAACACCTTGCATGAGGCCAAAAGCTTCCTGCAGAAGCGGCAGTTCGGGAACATCCCGCCGGTGCGGCGCCTGGGCCACGACGCGCAGCCCATGAACCCCTTGGACGCGGCCATCCTGGCCCAGAGGTACCTCCGGAAGTAGCTTCCCACGCCCCGAGAGCACGAGCACCGCCCTGCAGTCTGCCCTCACCTCGCCTGCTCCAGCCTACAGCAATACCGGTGTCCCACGACGGGGAATAATGTAGCAATCCCAAGCTCTGTCCAGGGACACACACTCACACCCGCTCCGGAGGGAGAAGACTTTTGGAAAAGCTAGTTTTGGAAGCAGCAACCTCTTGGCATCTTCTGGAATCTGTTTTTTAAAATCGAAGCCTAGATGACTAATCTGCTTTTAATCATGACTGTAATCTACCTCTCTTGTCTTTTTAACCATGCTGTTCTCTGGATCGAGCAAAGCCCATGGGAAAGGAGGAGACTTCCAAGGGTGAAGCTGCTGGCACAGAGCCACGGCTGTGCAGCGCGGAGCCGGCCCGTGGCGCCCGCTCCATGTGGTTTGAATAAGCTTGGATTTACCAGGGTTTCTCGAAAGGAAGAATTTCTTGAAACCTCCCACTTCCCTTCATCTGCATCAAATCTGTTTCTGTCCTTACATGCCACCTGGTCTGGCCATGCTGGCCAGTCCTGTGTGGCCACCGTTGTGTCCGGAGAGCTCGGCCACCGCCTCAGGCAGGAGTTGAGGAGTTGTCTAGGCAGTGCTGCCTGCAGGGATTGGATCCTGTCCCCAGTTCAAAGGTTTCACAGGACTTGGCCTGCCAGGGCCCCTGCCCTCTTTCCCACCTCTCACTGATTCCTTTAGTTTATAAGGATCTATGATTTAATCTTATTTTTCAGTAGCATATCCCAGGTGCAGTTACAGTTGCATTAATTCTGATTTAGCGTTTCCCCCCTCAGTTGTGGTACAGATGTAATATATGAGTTATAATGTGAAAAGCTTCCCAAAATAATCTGCCTAGAGGTAGGAGGAGGCTGGCTGAAGTCTCTACTGTATTTGTTCCCAGCTTTTCTTGCCATCCCAGCCCAAACCTGGGGCTGCCTCTGCCTTCATGCCAAGGCAGGGGAAAAGGACATCCTGGTTTGTCGCCTGGTGCCACTGGAAGAGCTTTGGCCTGTGCTGAGAACAGGAACGATTGTTTCTGAGCCTCATTTATGAACTGGATGCCTGTCTTGCCAGATGAACTGTTCTCACACAGAGCTCCCAGGGTTCCCAGTGCCCTGGCCAGGGCTCCTGCACAAGGCAGCAGCTTCTTTAGCTGCCTCCTTCCCTGCTCCCAGCTGTGCCCATCCCTGGCATCACCCTCCTGCCAGGCCTGTGAGCAGGGAGGGTTGGAGCTGGGAGCTGCTTTTGGGGCTGCACTGCTCTCTGGGCCCAGCTCTTGCAGCACAGCGGGCATGAGCAGGGAGCGAGTAGCAGATGTTTGTAGCGTGTTGTTGCCTTCTCTTGCCCCAGACTGGGGAAGGGGACGGGGTCTAAGCTGGGCCACCGCAGCGGTGGCTTTGTGGGGACACAGGGAGCTGGGCCTGAACCTCCCTGGCCACGTCGGGCATTACGCCCTGCCTGTGCCTCGCCAAGGCCCTGTGGCCAGGCAGGGCCTCATGAACACTAACACAGACCAGCTCCCTGCACCACCCCAGCCAAGCCAGTAGCCCCAACTCTTTCGCCTTATTTATTTTGAAGATGGGTCTGTCCCGGCACCCACTGGTGTGGGCCCATCACCCCCTGTGCCACCAGCAGCAGGGCAGGGATCCCCTGAGCACCCCACTAGGGCCCTGCTCTCTCCTTCTGGTTCTCTCCTGCCTCGTTCCCACTTCTTTATTTTTACTGTTTTTCCCCAATGTTAAAGCAAAAAGCAATATTCTGGGACTCCCTGAGGCTGTATCACACCAGGATCCTGCAGTGGCAGCACCGGTCAATCCACTTGTGCTAAGGCAAACTGGAAGGGGGTGGTGCAGGGGGCATGGGGGGTCACAGGGCCGTGGCGGGACAGAGCCTGTTGTAAGGAAAAAA
>VZRS01004432.1:0-33796 GCA_013398055.1 Ifrita kowaldi | reverse complement strand
AAAAAAAAAAAAAAAAAAGAGGAAAAAATTTGTATAAAGACGTTATTTTTGTACTACATCGGAACTACTCCTGCATGTCGGCAATAAAACTTCATACGACAGTCCAGTGACCCCACAGGGAAGGGATGGGTGGGATGGGGAATTTTGGGGTACTGATGTGCTCTCGGAGATGTGCAGGAGTGGGAGGGGCCAGGCTCACGGAGCAGCGGCCTTGAGTGGCCCCATGGGACCCCCAACCCTGTCCTGCCCCAAGGCCCAGTGCCTGAGTCAACCACTGAGCCTGTCCGGCCCAGTCCAGCCTGGAGTGGCCACTGGGGACCGGTGGGGTGCAGAACCTCGTGTCCTCAAGGGTCCCACCAGCCCTGGCATGTCCTACACCTCGGCCAGGACCAGGCACTGCCCGTGGCCACAGCTGCTTCGGGGCCATCACGGCAGGACCCTGCATGTCCCCCACCTCCTTGGAGCTGGCACCAACCCCGGCAGCCTCCTCAAACCCATCGCGACTGCTGGGCCTGAGCTGAGGCCGAGCCCCCCCCAGCCCGGGGGGCTTGCCTTGGGTCCGGCGCCGCCAGCCCAGCCTAGGCCTGGCCTGGCTGGATGGGCGCTGGACACGGCTGGGACAGGGCCTGGAGCTGCCTGTGGCCCCGCTCCGGGGCGGTTCCACTGCAAGGCCGAGCGTGGCGTCCCGGGGGAGCGGGACGAGCCCCGGCCCCGCGCCCCGCTCAGCACCGGCCGGGGCTGCCATTGGCTCCGGCGGGAGCGCTGACCGCCAGCCGCCTCCGAACTATTTCCTGTTGCTGCAGCGTTAATGCTAAACAGACCTTGCTCTCTCTTCCCTCGCTCCAGCCAAAGTGCAGCGGCTCTGCCGCCGCCGCTTTCCCGCCCCGGTGAGTACCAGCCCCGGGTACCGTGGGGCGCAGCACGGAGCACCCTGAGGGACCTCAGCACCCAGCCCCGACGGCCACAGCGGCTGTCGTGGCTCGGTCCCGTCCCGGCTCAGGTGCTCTGGCGTTGGGGGACGCGGGGCTGGTGGACGCGGGCGCAGTGCGGGAACACGGGGGCTGAGGGCACAGGGCTCGGTGACACAGAGCTCGGGCTGTGGGCACGTAGCGGTTGAGGATGCGGAGCAGGCGGCTTGGGGACACGGTGCAGTGCTCGGGGACGCAGCACTGAGCGACTCGGGGCTCGGCTCTTGGGGACGCTTGGGGACCCGCAAGGCCCTTCAGCCAGCCCAGCCCTCATCAGCACCCTGCCACCGGCGGGGTGTCCCCGGGGTCCCATGGTGGGGCTGTACCCCTCCAGCCCCACAGCAGCCCCTTGCCGGGGCAAGGGCCGGCCGTGCAGCTGCTCCACGGGGAGGGCACCGACCCTGCTGGCCTTGTTTTGGGGTCCCTTGCAGTCCCGCTAGGGGGGCTGCCCAGCCCCGGGACGTGCCGCGGCCCCTCAGCTCTGGACTGTCCGGGATGGTTTTGCTGATGTGTCACATTTTCTGCATTTCTTTCCTCATTCCTCCCTCCCTGGAGCCGTTTCTGGGAATGAGCTCGTCCCCTGCCCTGCCAAATTTCCTCCCGCCCTGCCCTGCCCGCTGTCCTGCCTCCCATCCTTCCCACTGTCCTGCTGCCCATCCTTCCCGCTGTCCTGCCTCATGCTGACCGCTGTCTTGTCCTGGTGGCCATTGCACTGTTCCTGGCCTTGTCCCTGCACTGCAGGGCCCCACGGCAAAGCGCCAAGGCTGGAGCTGGACCGGAGCAGTGTGGGGGACAGGGACTGGGACAGGGACATGCCCCAAGAGTGCGTGTGGAGCACGTGTGTGCACATGAGCAAGGGCAGCTCCGGCTCCCGGGAGCACCGGCAGCCTGGTGCTGGGACCCTGCTCTGCCCCGTGACCACGGCCGGGCAGGGGACAGAAAGCCTGGCCCGGCGCCACAGATCCGCCCGATGCCGTGTCCAGGAGGAGCCGTTCCGTCCCGGTCCCTCAGGAAGGACGGAGGGCGGCGGGAGTGGGACGGCTCCAGCTGTGCATCTGTGGGGTTCCAGCCCCGGATGGAGCAGCCCAGCCCAGGCACGAACCCCTGCTCAGCTGGAGCTCAGGCGAGGAGCCCCCGGGTGCACCCAGGCACGGCCTTGAAAGGGACAGGGGACTTGGAGGGGGGGATCCCAACCCCCTGTAGAGCCTTGCTGAGCCCGTGTCCCGCAGATGCCAAGCATGTGCCGTCCTTGGAGCCGCTGAGAACTGCCAGGCACAGGATGGAGAGTCGCCGGAGGGACATGGAGCTGCTCAGCAACAGCATGGCCGCGTACGCCCACATCCGAGGTGAGCCAGGACGCGTCTGGGGAGCCCCCGGGGCCATCGCGGGCCCCCGGCAGGCGCGGGCAGGTCCCTCACCCGCTCTGTTCCCCCCGCAGCCAACCCCGAGAGCTTCGGGCTCTACTTCGTGCTGGGCGTCTGCTTCGGGCTGGTGCTCACGCTGTGCCTGCTGGTGCTGCGCTTGTCCTGCCGGCCCTCCCCGCGGCCCCCGGCGCGCCCCGGCGACCTCAGCGAGGACGAGGAGGACGACGAGGAGGACGAGGACGAAGAGGACACCGTCGACCGCGCAGCGTCTGAGTCGCTGCTGCCGGTGACCGAGATCCCGCTGGAGAGCCACGGCCCCGGGGACGGGGCGCTGGCCGTGAATGTGTTCGCGTCGGCCGAGGAGCTGGAGCGGGCGCAGAGGCTGGAGGAGCGTGAGCGCATCATCCGCGAGATCTGGCGCAACGGGCAGCCCGACATCCTGGGCTCCGGCACCATCGGCACCCTGGGCCGTGTCCACTACTACTGAGCCCGGCAGCTGCCCTGGCACGGTGTCTGCTCCCCCACAGCTGAACCCACACCGTGCCAGGAGGGACCAGGAGGACAGAGGGGCTGCTCACTGCCCCTGAGCTGGCGGAGCTGCCCTGGACTGTCCCTGCACCACGGAGAGCCAGACCCCGGTGTCACGGGCACCCCCGGGGCTGGACTCGCCCCCGCCGCTGTGGGACACGATGCACTTTGAGCCATTGGTACGACGGCTGGCACCAGCCGAGCAGCCCCGGGACACGCGGGGACAGGGACAAGGACAGGGCAGCCCTTGCTGCCCGGCTCAGCCGGGATCTGGCAGGGGGTTCACCCGTGGGGCAGGGCCGGGCTGTACGTCCGTGTGAGCCGTGGGCTCCTGCCCCACAAACATGGTGCTGTTGTACACGAACTAGAGCCCAGCGTGGCGGGTCCGACGTTTTGGGGGGCCCTGGACACAGGGACGGCCTCGGCCCCTCCCCGCGCCAATTCCCTTCCCGGCCCCACTAAAATTAGCCGGGTCTTTTCCGGCACCGCCCGCCGTGACCCTGCGCCCTCCGGCCGGACCAGGGCGGATGTTCCCGCTGGACTCTGGGCCGGCCGCTGCTCCCCAGGGATGCTGCAGCTCCCGCCGGCCTGAGCCGCATCCTGCCCCGCTCCCAGCCCCAGCCCAGCCCCGCGGGGTGCGGGGCCCCGCTGCCCCCTCCCCGGCAGCTTTATAAAAATAGCTCCTTCCCAGGCTGGTTCCCGCCGCCGCCAGCGCCAGCAGGATCCAGATGTTTTCCAGATGTTCTCCAGTGGCTGGAGGCCAGGATGTGCTGGGGCTGGGGCTGGGACTGAAGCTGGCCTGGGAAACTGTGCGGGGGTGGAGGAGGAGGAGGGGGAAGGGGAGGAGGAGGAGGCCCTGTCCCAGCCCTGCCGCGGGCCCTGGTGGGACCCCTGGTGCCATGGTGGGACCCTTTGTGCCCGGCAGGACCAGCCCAGCCCTCCAGGGACATGGCAGCCAACAGCAGAGCCCTGAGCAGCCCCCACAGAGCACTCTGTACCCAAAATAGTTTATTTTAAACAATTTCTATAGGTCCGGGGGCTGTTATGCCTCAAGGAGCAGTGCCTGGGTGTGGGGTGAGCATTTTTACCCGATGGGCGCAGAACGAGGCTGGGGGCAGCAAGGTCAGGAGGGCACAGGGCACCATATGCCACCCACCTGCCCCGTGCCCCCCCACACTAACAGGGCAGCCCCTTCCTCACCCGCTCAATCTCCACCTGTGGGGAGAGACTGTGATTGATGGGGGGCACAGGCGACCCCAGCACGGGGCAACCCCTGCCAGGGACTCACCTGCAGCACCTGGCGCTGGGCCCGCTCCTGGCACAGCTCCTGCCGCAGGTCTTGCAGGTCCCGCCTGCAACACGCCAGGATGGCTCAGCTGGGGCCAGAACAAGCAGCAAACAGCCAGGAGCCACTGGGGACCCCCTGGCACCCCCATCCCCACTCACAGGTGCTGGACTCGCATCAGGTCCACAAGGATGTGCAGGGTCCGGACCTCGGCCTTCAGGTCCTCCAGGGCCAGTGACCTCCCCTCTGACACCTCTGACGCCTCCAGCCCTTCCGTGCTCCATGGCAGGACAGGCGCCTGCCCCGTGCTGGGGACAGGGGCACAGAGCCCAGCACGGGCCAGCCCCCGGGGCTGCTCCCCCCCACAGGCACCCTCCCCGCTCCCCAGGGCGATGCTGGGTGGCCGCTGGCCGGGTACTCGTGGCCGCGTGGCTGTGGGGTGGCTCAGCCTGGCTGTGGTAACTGGCACCGTGTTGAAGCCATTGGCATCTGCCAAAGAAAGAACAGGAATCAGCACCTGGGCTGGGCAGGGCCTGGCCACCCTGCAGCCCCCTGCGTGGCCGCTGGATCCTACCTGGGTCAGCGGCTCTGCCCCACTCCATGTCAGCTGAGGTGCTGGGCTGGGGGTCACTGGGCCTGGGGACAGCAGAGGTGTGAAGTGGCACAGCCAGGGAGCTGCCAGCCACGGCCACGAACACGGCCCCGGCACTGGCACATCGCAGTGGCTCTGGACAGCCCAGCACAGTCATGTGTTTCTTACTTGGTGGCCAGCACGGGGGCTGGTTTGGTCTTGGCTGGAACAGGGGGAGCAGGAGCCATCCTCTTGGTGAGTGGGAGCTTGGTTGGCTCCATCCTCGCTGGTGCTGGGAGCTCTGGGGAGACGAGGTAGGAGCAGAGCTGGGGCTGGGAGCGGCACTGTCAGACGAGAGTGGGGCAGGAAGCGCTTCCTGCTGGGGACATGCCCGGGCCCAGGGGACCTGTCCCAGGCACATCCCTGTCCTTCCCTCTCCTCCAGCCCAGGACTCACCCAGGGGGCTCCCTGTCCTCGCCCTCCTTGTCCTTCGCTGTGGTTGTAGCTGCTGAGGAGCAAAGGGGCTCGGGGAAGGACCCTTGTTACAGCTTCTCCCCGCCCCACATCAGCCCCACACCAGCCCCGCACCAGCCCCACTGTGGTTGGCGCTTCCTCTGTGTGTGGTGGAGCAGGCGGCTGCAAAGCTCCCCTGAGCACGAGCACTGCGGCACGGGCAGGATGTCATCCCACCACCATCCACGGCACAGCAGCATCCCTGTACCACTGAACCCTGGGGTCACACCAGGACAAGCCCACTGCCATGGTGGGATACAGGACATCAGGCCACGGGCATGTGCCCATGGACCACTCTGTTCTCATGGCAGGCCCCTCTGTCCCCATGGCAGGCTCCCCTGCCCCCATGGTTGGCCACGCTGTCACTGTGGTGGGTCACCATGTCCCCGGGGTGGGCCATGCTGTCCCCACGGTGGGCCAGCAGCCCTGCTGCTGCCTGGTCCCTGCTGCTGCCACCAGCACAGCCCCCGTCACAGAAGCCTCGCAGACACCAAAAAATGGTGCTGGTATTACCCACCCAAAGATATGGCTGAGGCCCTGAGGGCTGCGGGGATGAGGACTCCCCTATCCAAGGCCCCAGTGCTCCTTCGCTCCCAGTGGCGCAAGGGTGATGGTGCCCAGAAGTGCCCAGCATCCTGCCAGCCCTTCACTGGCAGCTCTCCTGGGCCCCAGGGCACAACCCAGCCCTGGAGCAGTGCGATCACACACAGGTGCTGCCGTCGGGATGATCCCCGTGCGCCGCACCCTCGGAGCCGCGGCTGCTTCCTCCTACCTGCTGCTATGGGGCTGCCCCCGAGGCCGAGCGGTGCCGTGCTGTGCCAGGCTCCCCCGGGCCCACACAGCGCACGTGATGCCGGAGGAAATCGGCTCGGCACTGGGAAGGAAGTTGAAGCAGAGAGCGCCTCGGTGCTGGTCCACACCACATCCCTGTGCCCCACTGGGGACTCCTGCTCCCCGGCCCAGCCGCCTCCCCAAACCCACCTCGCGCCCGTCCGCGGGGCTGCCCGGCCATCCCGGCGGGACACCGAGGCTCCCGGCACCAGATGGACACCAGGGCCGGATGCACTGGACTCTGTGTGCTGGGATAGCATCGCCGGCTTCAGCGGTGGGAGAGGGTTTGGGTGAGAGTGGGACTGGAGGGCACCATGCACTGGGACCGCAGGCAGGGACCGCTGGCACAGCAGAGCCCCACAGAGCCCCGTGTCTCCCCTGGCCACCCCCAACCTGGAGCCCCCACCCACCTTCTCCGGCCCTGGGCAGGGCTGGGCCATCTGTGCCACCGCGGGGTCTCGGTGTTGGTCCTGCACGACAGGGCTGTGGGGGCAGTGAGGCGCTGGGGCAGGACCGCAGCGGGCCCGGGGTGACAGCTCACACTCACCCGGCTCTCACAGCGGTTCCATCACCCTCGGCTGGAGGGGAAGTGAAACCCCAACCACAGAAGGGCCAAAACCGACAGACCGCGAGTGCAGGGGGTGGTGCGGCCACACTGCTGCTGTCCCTCCGCAGGGCCTGAAGGGTCACTATGACAGCAGGGATCCTGGCCGGTCCTGGCCCGTGCCTGGTCCAGGAGGCAGCGTGGATATTCCTTTCAGCCAAAGGCAACTGACCCAGCAATATGGAATTGGGAGCAGGGAGGGGGGCTGGGAATCAGCCCTGGGGCAGAGAAGGATGGCAGAACAGAGATTGCATTGCAGACCAGGAGGCCGTGCTGCCCAGGTGTGGCTGCTCAGGCCAAGGAGCTGGGAACACTGGGCACCCATGTCCTCAGGCTGGCTCAAGGTTGAGTGTGAAGGCAAGCACCAGCCGTTAACCCACGGCACTGTCCCAACAGCTCTTGGCCAACACCGTTACCCCACAGCAGCCAGGAACACTGCTCTGCCCGTGGGCAGCTCCTGAACTCCCCCAAAGGCTGCACACCCAGCAGCCCCCACAGCACCTTCCCTCGGCACGGCAGCGATGGAAAAGCAGCTGTTGCTGAGCACCAGCCAGGACAGCACATGGGGCTGCAGCTCTGCAGCACCGGGACAGGCCCGCATGACCTCCTGGGAGGAGCTCAGGTGTGGGAAGGATGGAGCTGGTCCTGTGCCCTGCTGGCAGCGGGCTGGGGAAGGGCCCGTGGTTGTGTCACCCCTGTCCCCAGGCAGTTACTGCCAGAACAGGGGCTGAAAGACCTATTAATGCATAAAACCCAGCAGGGAGCTGCGTCCCTGTTGCTCCAGGCACTCGGTCATTTCTCCCCTGGCGACTCAGGACACAAACCAAGCAGAGTTACACCTACGACTTATTTTATTGTATTTTATTTGCATAAACAAACTTCGGGGCTTTGCTAAACAGGAACTGTTCAAGTCAAAACAAACCAAACTCTAGCTGGTGTGTGGGGAACAGCACAGCAATCCTGGGGAGAGGGACAGGGGGAGCGCGGGCACGACTGTGACTCCCTGCCCGGGCTCATGACCTGGCTGGGAACCCTCCACAAACTGCTCCAGAATATCTTTAAAGTACAAGATAAAAAGAAATGCATCCTAAGGGCCGTCCTCAACCAGCTCAGGAGGAATCTGCCTTTTGGTTTTATAAAAAGATTAATAAAAAATATTGAAAAATTCTCATCTCTGTTTATATTTTTCCCCAAGAAGAATTCGGAAGTTCCTTAGAAAACTGTGTCACCTTGGAAAGGGCACTCGGGTCACAACCAGCTGCAGGGAGGAGACACAAATGCTACAAGCAGTTTGGGGTCCAGCACACACCAGGCCTAATAGTGAACACAAACAGTGGCCAGAAGTAGGGTGTAATTTTTTTTTTCCTCTTTTAAACCATGCTAATTTTGTTAATTTCCAACATAAAAGGAAAACAATCATTTTTAAAAGGCCCTAAACTCAACTGTTACATAAAAAAAAGTTTAAAAAAAAAAAAAGTCATAGCAGTTTGGTCCCAACAAGTGAACATTTAGATGTTTACTCACATGCTTCATTGTTTTCTTATTTATAAGAACCAAAAATAGTTTCCAAAATTATCTCTGAATTGATGTTGCTACGTATGTAAAGGCCTAAAATAAGCAGAATTTAGAAAATTGAATACACAATAGGGGAGGAAAATTTGAGCGGGCGAGTGAACCCCGACTTTCACTGGGTCAAATTATAAAGGAGAAACAAAATGTCAGGACTGGTGGGGTCAGGTGAGCACAAACTGAAACCACATCGTCCTCAAAGCCTGTTACCAAAAAATAACCGACCATCCATAAGGTCACAGAGAAGGGAAAATCTGGGGTCTCACCCAGTGCTTGACCGTATCCAGTCCAGAAGGGAAGTCTTTGGGAAGAGAAACTCCAGGAGTGGATCCGAGCGTAAATGATGGATCAGTCCCAGTCCGTGCTTGGGGAGGCTGAACTCTGGAAATGCAGTTAAATAGCGTCGGGATGGTTTCCGAGCTGCTCTCCAGGGCTCTGCTCAGCACGTGGGGATCACCCTGACACCCCAGCACCAGCCTGACCCCTCCCCTCCTGCCAGGGCTCCCAGAACCGCGCAGACCCCGCGGCTACTCGGCCGTCGTCTGCAGGGCGTCCTTTTCCTCCCGGTTTTCCGTTCCGCTTTCGTCGTCTTCGATTTCTCCCTCTTCCCCACTGAACTTGTCATGAGCCCACTTGGGGCTGGTGCTGGACTTGCGGAACATGAAGCGGCCTCTTCCCCGGGGGAAGGCGCCGCGGCCGCGGCCCCTGTTCACCCACTTGTCCGTGCCCTCGCCCTCGCGGTCGTCGTGCTGCACGGGAAGCCAAGGACAGCAGGTGAGACAGGCTGGCACCGCCCTGCACCGCGCCTCTGCAACCGCCCTTTGGGATCCACTTAATGGGAACCACTCTACAGGGAGCAGGAACGAGCTCTCTTTAGGCAGGAGCCAGCAGCTTCCTGTGAAGCGTCACCCGAAGCCCTACCTGGTGCGTTGGTGACAGCTGGTGCTTTCACCCCCAAAGCACCCGAGACCGGACACACCTGGAGCACGCAGGTGTCTCAGCACCCAGGTACGTACCAAGTAGTACTTCTTGCTCTTAGGTGTGTACTCAGGATCCCACTCCTCCTCCCTGCTCCGCTTCTGGAAGTCGTTGTTGCCGCCGCTGTTGCTGTTGTTGTTGCCTGAAAAGTTGCCTCTGCCCCATCCTCTCCCTCGAGCTCTGAACTGCTGCAACAGGAACACAGGGGAGAAAAATAGAACGGCTGCAGAGGCAGCACCCTCCCACCTCAGCCAGCTTCCAGGGCTTCCAGAGGTCCGACATCCCTTCTCTGACCATCCAAAACACCTTTAAAACCTATCACTAAAGCAACAGGACCGCACATTTTTGGGTTTTTAGTTCATCTGATCGCACAGCACATCACAGTCCCTATAAAGCTGCTGAAGATCAGGTAGAGGCACTTCCAGGGCAAGCCCAAGCAGGTGCGACCCCCCTGTACACGGACTGCAAACGTGAGCGTGTGCCCATTGGGCTGCTCAGCATCACTAACAAAAACAAGATTCCAGGTTTTGCTCTGCTCCTCCCATCTGGAGTTTGCTGCCCACAGCACATCCCCAGCAGCCTGGTTAATGCCCCAGACCTGTAGTGATCCAACTAGGGCTCATCACCCACAACCAGGCATTGCCTCGGGGCTTCTCCTCCAGGGCAGCTTTAACTGAAGGAGCAACACAAAACAGCCATTCCTGCCCACTTCGGGAATCAACCCTCAGGGCAGGGGTGGAGAACATTTGGGGCAGGTGTGGAGAACACTTACAAAGGTTCCTCTGGCTCTTCCTCTCTCATTTGGACCAGTGAATTCCTTAGTTCCAAGCCGGGACTTGTCAAAGCCTGTGGAGCTCTCCTCCCTCTCCTCAGTCTCCTCGGGATACTCCTCTGCTTTGACTGAATGAGAGGACCACGAAGACGATGAACTGGATCTGGACCTCTCACGCACCCGTCGGTGTTTCCTGTTTCAGTGATGGGAATGGAGGGGAGTGAGACACAACAGCATTAGGAACTCAGCTGTGACCCATCTGATACAAAACCACTTTGTTATCACTCCCTTATCAATGCCACGCTCTCCTTTCCCTACTACAAGAGGAAAAGCCACAGTAAGAGCTCAGGCTCTAACACAGGGCCCAAGATCTTTCCAGAAGGAACTTGTAGCTCCTTCCTAAGGTGTTTACACCATCTGCTCTCAGCTTAGCATGCATCCATGGAGTTTTAGTCAAATGGAAAATTAAGCTAATAGAAAAGGATTAAATGAACATCAAAGCCAACTCATTTTAACATGGCTGTTTCTCTCTGACACAACAGGAACAAGAAGGAAAAGTGACTCACCCATCCTGACACATGGAGCCTTCCCATCTACCTTTTACAATTATTTAGTGTTTCTGAGAGACACAATGATAGCGAGATGACACGCAGAGGGGTAGCTCAGGCCACTGGAGGAGTTATGTCACAGGTGCACAACTGTGTGTACAACTGTTGTACACGGTGTCGTCTCCAACCTGAGCAGCAGAGACACGAGAGGCACAAGGAAATGGCTACTGGGTTTCCTACATACTTTTTCTTTGAGCCTTTGTGACTTTTCTCCGTTTTCTCAGTTGATCTTTCCCTTGAGTGACTTGAATCTCTCGAGTCCACCGACTCCCTGGATTTATCGCGTTTAAGATCTCTTTCCTTATGTTTTTTACGGCGTTCAATATCAAGGCGCAGATCAACAGGGTCGTCCTTATATTTCCCTTCAGCCTACAAACGCAGGGGAGAGGGAGGGCAGAGCTGAACACAAGGTCTGCAGTACCCCAGCTCAGCACCATTTACTTTGCTACTGACTGCACAGACTTCTGGAGAACTGGAGTTTAACTGAGCACTAATCAATATTTCACTTTAAGATGTCAAATAATGCACTATTAAATTAAGTTTGCCTTTGTCAGAATTCAATTTTCCTACTCTTAAAATCACTGCTTTTTAAACTTTTAATCTCCTCTTTAAACAGCATTAAAATAAACAGTCTGGAAGAGGGGAGGGAGACATGGAAGCTGACACTTATTGTACACCACAGCCAGTGAGGATGTGAACAACTCGGGAATCCCATCCAGCTGATTATGGATCACAGGTACAGTGTGGCAGATCTGTCTGACAGCCTGTGGGTGCTTGGTCCCACCCAGCAGCACCTGAGGTCCTGCTGACAGCCTCACCTGGCAGGGCCCAGAGGGATTTTAATCCCCAGGTCTAGAAGTGACACTCTGGGAGAAGCAAAAGCTCTTTGCTGCTTGGAGATACCCAAGGTTAGTGATCCAAGGGGCAGGAGGAGGCCAGTGAAAGGCAGCATCCAAGGGGTCTGGGAGAAGGGCAACATCCCATGGATAGGGAGGCATTACTACATCTGTCAGGAAGATTTACTCGGTGCAGATGCCACCTACAGCTCCTTCCCCTGGGCTGGAGGGCACCGTGTGACAGGTGCCACAAAGCCCCACAGACACACTCTGTGTCTCCCACAGTCCTGCCAAGTCTGCCAAAGCAAGCTGGTGTCTCACAGAGCAAAAACCCACCAGCTGCATGGAAAATTAAAACTAAATTTACATTGCTAATTAAAAATAAACACAAAAGACACCTGGTAATTCTTGCTTTGAGCTGTATTTAAATTGGTACTTCAGAAGGGATTAGGAGTTTCTTTGGGAAAGGAGTAGCTGTTTTCCCTGCACCTCCTTTGAGCCCTGTGGCACCTGGGTGCGATTCCGCTGCCTGCCCGAAGTGACAGTGGCTGTGGTTTGACAAACAGGTAACTGGGCAGCGGGAGGGCTGCAGGAAGCCTTACACCAGGTTGGTACCAACACCCAGCCTCAGCCATTGCTACTGCATTTACACAACACTCATCCTGGGAACTGTATGATTTGATATGCAACATACATCAAATTAATCGTCTTCAATTAAATACAAAAGGATTAGTAATTCTCTAGCTGTTAAATTTTTTACTTACATGAGTTTCTAACCACTTTTTTGTTTAAATAAATATGTCAAATAACGCAGGAGTGAGAGCAGGCATTTTGTTTTGGTATTTTGCTCTTCTACTTTCCCCAGGCAAAGAGCTTTAATTTCTACTCTGAGAATAAAACTGCTCCCAACACGATGGATGACAGATAAGTGACAAAATCGGCAGCAGCTCCCTTATGTGGCACAGCAAACACCTATTTGGGTTTGGGAGGGCACGTCTGTTTCACGGAAGGCTGGCGAGCTGTTTGGAAACCACGTTTATAACACACTCTGCCAAGCTGATGCTCAGAGTTCAGGCCCATCAAATCCATCTCACCATCGTCCATGTCAAGCCACAAGTGTGTTTGGAAAAAATCGAAAACAAATATGAAACAAGTAAGGTTTCAGCAGGACTGGTTAAAATCTCTTCAATGTAAATATGTATGAAGGTGAATAAACAAAGGTTAAAATCTCAAACATTTTAACGTTAAGCCTTTTTTATGATTGTTTACAGTGAGTGCAATGGCTTAACATTCATCTACTCAGCAAAGCTAAAACACTCAATCCCAAATGCTCTGGATCTAAAACAAGTGCTGAATGTTAAAGTAACAGCAATCAACAGAAATGGCACAGTCAGTTGTTAGAACAAAATTTATCATCTGCTTAATAGTGTATCTGCTTTAGCTCAGCATTTAGTTCTACTTTCCTCTTTTTGACATGCATGTCTTTGAAAACATGGTTGGCAATATTGCATGTAACAATGGAGTTAATCATACTTACAAGCAGAAAAATATCACAAAAAGTCTCTTCTCTCATCATGGGCACTTGTTCCAAAAATCCTCTCTTTTTTCTCAAGCTCACCTCAATTGACTTTGGGGTCATTTACCATAGTCTAACCACTTCACAAAGGTTGTTGATACATTTTTAATAAAAATTAACCCTTTGTAGTTCATTTTTAGAATTATGCCCATCCTTAAAAGAAAAACACAAACTTAAGTAGAGAGTAATTTAAACAAAAACATCACTGTTAAGTTCATGCCCAATGCACTCATTTTGTTGAAATAAACTAATCAGAGTAACAGTTCACCTTGAAGCCAGGATCTCTGGAGCTTTTCGATTCCTCTTGAGAGAATCCATGTTTTCTAAAAGTACTGGGAGATATATCTATCCTCCTAAAGCAAAAGAAAATACACAGATATAACCTTGCTCATAAGAAGAATCTGAAGACTTTAGATCAAATGTCATTTAAAGCAGACCAGTATTTCCAAACATATTTAAAACTCCCCATATTTTTCCTTTTTTTGTTGTTTTTTGGCTGAAGTTAGTTATATACTTGAATTATTCTGGAATTATTCCAGAGTTTAAGAAACGAAATCTGGAATATCTCTGCAATACTAAGACAGTGTCTAACAGCACCAACCTGTGGATTTCAGGGCTCTTTTTGTTTTTAGCTGCATCTTGTTCCATTCCTTTCTTTAGATATTTGGTAAAGCGTTCATTCAGTGTCATTGCTGAGGATCCAAAGTGATGCTCTGCCAGGGGTTTGAGCAAACAATGCCAAAATATTAGTGCCAGTTTTGTAAAAAGTCAAAGCCCACCCATCCCACAGCTTGTTAAAACCCAGGTGCAGGACAGTGAAGCACCATGAGGATGAGCTCTAATGATGCTGACAAATTCCAGTTTCAATTTTTGGTGTTTCAGTGAAACGAACAATTTCTTTGAGTGAGTCACAAATTCATCAGAACACACAATTCTAAGTCCCAGACTCTGAATATTTCTCAGGTAAAAACAAGAACACCTTCTGCCTGTGCAGAACAGTATTTATGTACATAAAGATGATCATGATCATGCTGCTGGTCTCATCTCTGGAATATCTGCTGAAGAACAACTCCAGGCGTTTTGAGTGCACAAACCCCACTTATTTGGTGAAGGGAGGAGTGAACCTTCCCTGAGGACACACGGACTCCTGACCCACCTCTTACATGATGGACTATAGTCACTATGTGCTGAGCAAACAGTTCAGAAGGGCTTCGCTGCGACTGAGCCGACTGGATATGATGGAAAATGGAACGGAATTCCTGCTCCTTCTTGTTGCTGTGCACGAGATCCCGGCAGAGCTTGCGCTCCTGAGCCAATATGCCACTGGGACTGGAAAAAGAAGAGCCCATGAAATAGAAGAACGGGGTGCGGGGGAGCAGTTTAAGGTGTTTCATTCTGCAGGAGCTGGGAGCTCAGTGATGGTTTATGTTGTTATTAGGGAGGCACCCACAAACACTCAGAAGCACGAGCGAGGAGCTCCTCTAAACATCCCTAAACACACTGCTCCAGGTTACTGTGATAATTCAGGTCACTATTCTAATACTGCATGGAGAACAAGCATAGTAAAACACATGGCAGCGAATCAAATGGATTTAAGCAGCACAGTAACTCCCCTGCACAACTCAGCTTCCCTCAGCCAAAACCCACTGAGTACCCGACTCCATCTGGGACTCTTCCCAGAGCCTAAACTAATCTCACATCCAGTCATAGCAAAGGTTAGGAAAAAGTTAATCTCCAGCTCCCCAAACCACAAACTGTGATGCAATATTGCTTAGCCTTCCTCACACTTGGCAAGCACATGGGGATCTCAGGAAGAGAAACAGGAAAAAACATCACTACTGAGACAGCTCAAAAGCTGGCAGATCCTTACCGTGCAAGATCCTCATCGAAGGAATCCATTCGAATATTGACCTGGGCCTCACGAGTAATGGAAAAGGAGGATTTGCCAGGAGTTAGCCCCTCTACTTTGGTGCCTGGCTTCTCCTTCACCTCGGAAGCCTTCCTTGGTGGAGGGGAAGAGCTTTTTTCCTGGCTTGACTTGTAAGTGGTCACTCTAAAATTCTTTTCAGGTACAAAACCCCTGTGACCAGGTTCAGCTCTCTTGGAGCCTGGTCTCTCCTCTTTTTTGGATCTTTCAGAATAGCTTTCCTCCTCCATTTCATCAGGTTTCCTTTGCTTCTCTTTTCCAGGTGGCAGGAACACCACACCTTCCCATTTTCCTGACCTATCCTCTTCTTGACTTTTACCTGAAGTGGCTACAACTTTAGACATAAATTTGGGCTCATCATCAAATTCCGTATCTTTCCGGCCCTTTGCCTTGTCTTTCTTGTCCTGCTCATCTGTTTCATCTTTCCCATAATGACCTTCCTTGTGGAACTCTGGGACCTTGAGCTTGTCAAAGTCATCCCTGAACTTGTAGCGCTTGGGCGACTGGCTGCCGCGGTATCCCTTCTCCGAGTCAGCTTTCGATCCATAGGAGTCAGATTTTGCCTTTCCATCTGTTGATCCCAACTCAGAGAAATTCCCTTTTTCTTTACTTTTTTCTTTCTCAGCATTTGTTACTTTCTGGTCTTTGTCTTTCCCATTCTCAGTCTTCTGCTCCTCCAGATACCTGGTCATAAACAGACATTACAGGAGGTTTCTTATTAGAGCTCAATGAGATCAATAGTTCAGTTCAAAGAGTCAAACTTCAGAGAACACCAAGCTATGCATGTACAGAAAGCTGCCTCTAGGCCCTAAAATAATTAAAATGTCAAGCAGATTACTCAGCCTGAATTCAGACTTTTGTTCTCACTAAATTCAGCAAACGTACAAGGAGATGGATATGCAGAACTGATGGAATGAGGCTCGAGAACAAATCAAACCCAGCTGACCCACAGATGCATTGGAAGGAAAAGAGGAACATCTTACCCACTCCGTTTATTTACTTACAAACCTGGTTCAGGAGAACAACACATCAAACCTTTCAAATTGGCTGTTCTGCTTTAAACAACACACTGGAAATAAAAGCCTCAAAAGCTACTTCAAATTTGGGATGCAAGTTTCATAGGTAAGCTAAATATTTCATGACAGACTGCAAATACAAATAAAAGCAAACAGGTTAACAGAGGAGAATATGCTGCTGGGAAAGACAAAACACTTCTGGTGAGAACAATTCAGCTGGTTTATAGCATCTGAACAGTTTTAAAGCATTCAGAAATCAAAACCCTGGCTCTGTGGGACAGCAGGAAAGCCCAGACACTTAGTGCTTTGGAAAGCCCAAACCAAGAGTCACAGGAATTTTTTCCCTTCTGTTTTTAAATTTCAGACATCCTTGATACAGAATCAGATCAAAACATCTTTAAAAATAGTAAAGACTTGAAATCATTTATGAATGGTGCTGTATCTTTTAAAACGAAGTGTCACCTTTGGGCACAATCTGCAGTGGACTAACCAAGAGAATGATGGAAGCAGATGCCTTCTGCATGGAAGGCTGCCTTCATTCTAGAGATGTACTTGGTGCTTTAGTTTCTTATCCTATCCACACACACAGGCACAAGCACTGCAGCTGCACCTGCCTCGGGCTGCTTGCAGCAGGATATGCAGTAGGATTTAATTAATTTCTTCCAATTTACAATACCTAACACAATTCCAGAAGGCAACACTAAAAATGTCTACAACCAACATGTAAATAACCGGGAAACGTGAGCTTCCATCTCCTTGGGCAATCTTCACTTCAAGTGTTCATGGGCTATGAACATTTTTGAAGGGAACATATACAATCTTTAGAACTATCCAAGCTAGAAAACCAATTCCAACTTCCTACAACTCCGGGCTGTCTGTATTTTTTCCATAATTCAGACAGGCCCAGGCCCAGAGCTGGCAGTGCCCTGGCACAGCTTCCCAGCTGGAGTCTGCCCCAGCCCCTCGCCCTGCTCACGGGGAGCATCCACAGGTGCAGCTGGCTCCTCCAAAACATCCCCAAAAATAACCCAGCACCACAAAACGCATCACTTGCCTCTTGGAGAAGGCTCCTCCCCCGGGAGCTGTGCCCTCCTCTTTCGGAGTGGCACCATACAGCGAACTGACGGGTGTGGGGCTTTTGCACACCGGGCTCTTCCTCGTGGGGCTCATTCCTGCCGAGCCGTGCTCGAAGGGGCTCTGGTGGGAGCCCCCCTGGAAGGAGGTGGAGCTGCTCTGGGCGGCAGAGCCCATCGGGGACGGGCTGGAGCGCGGTGGGCTCGGCTTCTGCACAGGGCTGGGCCGGGGCGAGCGCCGCCGCACCACGACCGACTGCAGCGGGCTCTTGAGGGCAGGGCTGCGCTCCCGGGGGCTCAGCTCTGACACCGACCCTCTGGATGTGGAGCCTGTGCCATAACTGCTCACATCTTGCCACGGTTTTGATCCCTCGGATGCCTTGGCATCTTGAGCCCCAGCTCCTGAAAACTGCTGCTCCTTAGACTCGTCTCCTTGGTTATCTCCCGCAGCCTGGGATGCCCGGGCATCCTTGGAGGATGATTTCTTCTCCTTTCCAGATTTACGCTTGGAAGACTCCACTCGACTGTGATTTGAGGATGAGCGGGAAGAGGAAGACCTCCTTGACCGGTCAGAAGATGACTTATCAGAATTCCTGGAATGACTTCTGGACCGTGGGGAAGGAGACCTTCTCTTGGGCGAGCGGGAGCGCGACCTCCCCCTGCGAGGGCTGTAGGCCTGGCGGTAGTTTTGCCAGTTGGACCTGTAATTCCCATATCCTCCTCGGTTGTACTGGCCCCAGGGATAAAACCCTCGGTTTCGGCCACGGAAATAATACGGTCTCCGGTATCCTCTGTTATGGCCTCTGAAATCCCGGTTCTGATAGACCCTTGGATGGTTCCTTTCTCTGTTATGAGATGGAGAATAGGATCTTGAACGAGACCTAGAACTGATTAAAAAAAGTAATTACACAAATATTTTATATTATAATTTCTTCTTATAATTTATTTTTGCAACTTATTCTTCTGCCACAACTTTTTATTTGAAGACTTATTAAAAAAAGAATTTGAAAAACTCACTTCTAAGCTTTTAAAAGAAATTTCTTTGGTTTACCCTTATCTGATTGAGGTATTATACTTTGCCATGAATAAATTGCAGTGGAAATAACTTGTACTTGTGATACTATCAAATATTTGATTTCAGGATCATTGCAGAGACCATGATAAGCACACACTGCTCTCCATTTTGCTGGGATGAAAATGGCTGCTATCCAGCTTCAGAAAAAGTGACAGACCACAAGCACCCAGCCCTTAACAGCTCAAGGTCATGGTTATAACTCATCCACAAAGAAGTATTTTTTTATGCAAATCATGCTACTGTTATTGGAACAGATCCCAAATTTTCCTCTTGTGTCCCAACTTCACATGTACTTTAAAATTCTGCTAATCCAGATGAAACCTCACTTCTCTGTCAGGCAAGTTAAATAAATGGCTGCACCTCAACAGCAGAAGGGCAGCAGCGGGGTGAAGGGCACGCTGCTCTATGGCTTTAAGCCGCCAAAGGCGCATCCCAAAGCACGATCCCATGGAGCTGAAAGGCGCATCCCACAGCACGATCCCATGGAGCTGAAAGGCGCATCCCACAGCACGATCCCATGGAGCTGAAAGGCGCATCCCACAGCACGATCCCATGGAGCTGCCGGGAACGGACAGCGCTGGGACACCTCCGCCGGGCGCCGCCAGGTGACGCTGTGGACGCCGCCGCCTGCATCCGCAAAACCCGAAGCCAGGAACGCAGAAACCCTGGAAAAACGCAGATCCCGGCGGCTCACTGTCCCTACAGCCTCCCCCATTAAATTGCTGCGGCTGTGTAATTGTTTAAAGGTCCCACTGGAGCTCAGATGCCAGAGCTACAGGAAGGACTGGCCAAACTAGGAAGTTGAAACAGAAAAGAGATTTTTCCGAATGGAATTTTAGTAAATAACATTCACTGGAACAGTTTCCACAGCCCTTTCTTGCATTCCGAGCTCTGGCTCTGACACACACGTTGGTCGTACTCCAATGGACATGAACTTCCTCACACAGACCTCAGTGCTGCTCCTCACCTCTCACACCCCAAGCCCCCAGAACCAAGGGAGAACAACCTGCTGTTGGAAGTCCTGCACAGTTAGCACACGAGTGCCAGTCAGAGATGAACTTTAGCTCTGTTTTAACTTCTTCCTCCTACCAAACAGGTCACAGTTTAGTGGGAAACTCTTGTTCATACTCCACTCATTGCTAACAAACAGCTTAACGATCATTTTAACAGATTTTTCAATCCTTCTAACAACCAAAAAACTGATCTGAGACACTTCTTCATTCAAACAACAACAACCAGAAGGAAAAGCAGAGAGGCAGGAGGCAAGCACCAGTTATAACAAGCTCTAGTCCAAGGCATGAGGAACACAGACGCTCAGTTTTCAGACAAGTGCTGCATCTGTGATCGATTATCAGCAAGGACCTGTCGAACGATGCTTCCAAAATCTGTTTAAGTGCTTTTAGAGAGGCTGCAGCAGGAACATTTCACTCCAAAAGTTGCAGAGACTATTTACCAGAAATCTTTTTAGAAAAATACAGTAAAAGTTATACAGTAAAAGAAACACCAAAAGTGATAATTCCCCCAACTCTGCCAGCCCCTAGAACTGTTGGCACTGCACTGCTCCAGGGCTAAATCCTCAGCATTTACAAGAAGTGAGAAATAAAGTCATAAAAAAAGCAGGAGATATCAGGCAGACTCCAATACAGCACTGCAACTTAGAAGAAACAGCAAACCTACCAAAGGAAGAATAAAACAGTTTGTGGTGCATCCTGAAGTACACAGCAATGGCCTTTTATGCCAAGATCCCACCAGACCTACCTCGGAGCACATCCCAAGGCCAGGCAGGGGGGCTGGGCTGGGCTGACCCTCTCCATTTGGACTTTTTTTTTTTAAAAAGGAGTTATTTATAAAGCAAGAGTAGCTTCAGCAGCAGCACAGAGGAAACAATCATGTTTGCACAGAGTTCCTTTTTCCCAACTGCCAAAGTTCCTTCACAGCTAGGAGATATTCCCAAATGAGCACTGATCTTCCAGCATTCCAGCTTCCTTCTGCAAAGGGCTCGGTTGGACTCAAGTCTCCGCCTCTAATTTAGTTTTGTCATGTCCTTCTTTCTGCAACTGTACATTCATTAGAACCTCTGTATTTTAAGAATCTCTAACTGGTAACACTTGCATGCATTCACAGCCCAGTGGTTCTCAGTGGAATACGTGCTATTCATTTGAGTGAAAAGGCAGGAGAACACCATTACACCCCATCCCACTGGAATGGCTTTGCCAGATGCAGAATGCTTAGCCAAGAGAAAAGGAAAAAACAGATATCCAGGGAAGACACAAGCCTGTAACTGGCCAGCTCAGAAGCAATTCAGGGAGACAGGAACAACTATTACACACATTAAAGATTTCTTAAAATTAACTGCAGCAAAATTATCTTTATCCACTTTATCCCTCCAGAAGGATCTTTCCTGTTACCTGGCTCCTGCATGTTGAGAGGAAGGGCAAAGGAGAATCAAGAACTGTCTCCACCTTTCATAGCAGTGTCTAAAACTGATATTAAAACTTGCTTGAATTCACTTCTCAAGAGGGGAAAAGCACATGACGTCTGCAAAGGCCCCTCGAGTCTGGGATCAATTACATTAAAGCCTTAAAAAAGCCAAAGTCTCAAAAGAAAGATCTTGACTGTGCTGACAAACATCTTAACTCTCCTAATTTATTTATTTATTCACAATTTATTCTCCTAAGCGACTGAAAACACCCAAACAGCCCAGGTTGGCAGGAAACAGCCCGAGACACAGGACATTATCTGTCCTGGGATCTAATCAAAGTCTTTCCCTGGAAAAGAGTTAAGTGACAAACCACCTGCAAGGGAGGAAAAGCCCCGTTCCACCCTTTGGCTCCAGGGCTGCACATACTCACCTCAGTCTGCGTTTCCTCGACCGTGAGATAGAGCGGGAACGGGAGCGGGATTTGGAGAAGGAACGGGAGCGTGACCTCGATCCAGACCTCGAGCGGGAGGAACGGGATCCAGACTTGGATTTGTTAGTTTTAGACATCTTTGCCAGCACCTGTCAGTGCACCTGAGGGAAACAGGGAAAGAGAAATATTTGAGAAATGAAGCCTGTGGTTGATAGGAGAGAACAGGCAGCACCTGGCAGGCTGACAGACTCCAGGGACACGGAGCTTGATAAGGCTGGAAATAGGAATGTTTGAAGTGCCTGCTAGGAACAGATGAATGGTGCTGGGCTCAGAATAGAAGGTTTATTTCAGTCTAAGGAGGAAAACTGCAAAAAGAATAAAAGACTCTAAACCCAGAGTAATCACAAATGAGAGTGTGACAGTTGAAAGCACCAAGTTAATACAAACCTGGGAAGAGGAAGGGCCATGCTGCTGGCTGAGGCAAGGACACGTCTAGAGGCAAACTAGCCCATGGAAGTGAAAATTCCATGGAATTGCAGCCACATCCCTGTCTGTGCAGCCAGCTGCCACTGCTTTAAAGGACCAGGAAGAAAATAAAAAAGCTTACCATCAAAAAACCCACCCCCATAAACTTTTATCTAAACTTTCAGAGGAAATCAAAAAAGAGTTGATACTCCAAGACACAGGAATGTGACCCTATTCGCACAGCTCTGCTCAGGTTCAATCCTGGCCTCTCTGCTTGTGCAGTTCCTGCAGTTGCTGTGATCAGTCACCAGCGTGGATTACCCAGCCAGGAGTTCTGTTGCAGCCAAAATAAATCAGATGTCCTTCCAAATATTCAGAGACAGCAGAGATTACACTGTAGCACTGAATGACTCAAAACAGCCATAATTACCTGGGCTATTTTCAGGCATGTATCCAGGTAAAGGTTAGAGAGTCGCTCAGAAGATGATTCAGGGCATAGTTTGACCACACAAATCTTTCAGTTACACCCTCCCTGACCTGTTCTCTTATACCGATGAGTGAAATTTGCATTAATTGCACATCAGGTAAGTTATCAACAAACTTCCCAGCTAAAACGACTAATGGGAAAGAGCCAGAAATAAAAAGGAACTATGTTAGTACAAACTTCATATTCTTTTTACCCACTGATTAAAAATAGAGACATTCAGGTACATAAACACAACTGATCAAGTGCTGCTGCTGCTGTTATACCCATTTTAAGGAAATTCCAGAGGACTGACTTGCAATGCCTTCACTTCCAGTCGCTCTCCAAAATTACATATATGGTTACCAAAGGCTCCAATTTCTGCCAAGGCACTTTCAGGAAGAACACAATGCCCAGCACAGGAGCAGCTGCTGGGAGAGTGGGTGGTGGTTCATCACCAGAGCTGGGACTTTCTAGAAATGGGAAGTTGGCTTTTATTTTAAAAAATCACATTACGTGTTCCTGTTCTTCCCTTTCACTACATTTAAGATGTTAGATCAATTCAACTGAAATATTTGAATATATTCCACATCAGAAAGCATGCAGAAAAAATAATAAAACTAATGCTTCCTGTTCTATTAGGAAACAATAGATGTTTTCATCCCTGTTGCCCCAGGGATGAAAATCAAAAGACACTGCCACTGAGAACCAAAGCTTGTTCTTGTGCTTGGTCATTTTTCAAGGAAAGAATGTGTGAAAGGATAATTTTTAAGCATTTCCTTTTAATTTACTGAGTATGTCTGTTGAACCAGCAACACTTCCTACTCTGTTGGCCAAAAAATCCAACGCTGAGCATTGGAAAGCAAAACACGAAAGAGGAGCAAAAGAAAGCAATGGTAACAGGAACTACTGCAAGATACAGAAGATGTGACACTAATTCTCAGGATATCCCAAGAAGACTCCAAAATAGATCTTAAAAATATCACTTTGATCTGTTTAAGAGTTTTTGTCTTTCACTTTGATCCACAGCACTTCCCAGCCAAACACCACCCTGGTGGGTGCAACGTGTGCCAAACGCTCACGTCTTGGAAGGATTCTTTATCTTTGCCAACATTTTAAAGTTGATTCATTCCTAACACATGAGGTAACTCCTACTAGGATAGAAACAGAGTTGCTACACTCCATCAGCACTCAAAAGGTTAAACAAACTGCACACTGGAGTCATGTCAGCTCCCCTGAGTTAACTGCAGTTGTAAACCTACCGTGATACACATTTAGTTTTAAGAATGACTGACTCAGAAAAAATATGGTCAGCAAAATACCCCGCTCTGAAAGCATCTGATCTTATATATAAAAAGGATTTTATATTTTTTAAATAAAGAGGTGCCTGTAAGTGAAGCAAACTGAGAACAGCAGTGGCTGCTGACCTCCCATTCCCATTTTTCCCCTGCCCACAGAGCTGTGCCCAGGGCACACAGCTCCTGGAAATGCTGTGTCTGGCCCTGAGCAGAGACTGCAAGAAGAAGCATTTGCACAGTGCTGTGGGGGCTTGTCCTTAACAATCTGCCCTGCCAGAGTCCCATTTCCTTCCTACAGCTACACCAGCTCCACCTGCACCGGGGAAGGGACAAGGTTGATCCTGCTGCCTGATCCAGATCTCCTCTCCCAGCAGACAAGCGTGACTGCACACATCTGGAGTGCATGTCCTGCTGGAAGCATTGCCAGGGATTTTCTACTTTTGTTTTTCTGTTTGTTTCTGCTGCAGGCCCAGTTCTAAACTGTCCAGCAGATCTTCCCAAGGAGTGGAGTCTCCCATCCAAAAACATCCGGTGTTTTTGGATGTGATCTGTGTGCTGAGTTTAAAAGTTCTGGTAAGGCATCACACTCTGGGAAACAAGACACCTGACAGCTTGTCCATCTGTCATAAAACCACACTGTATAGAGCAAACCTTGCCTTCTCCATTCCCTAACTCTCAGGGCAATCCAGCACACCACTGATGGAAACAATAGAGGAGCAAATGCTCCCACTAAAGTGCCACGATGGACTTTACCCAGAAGGCAAACTATTGTCAGGGAACAGTGGCAGGAAAGTTAATGTTTCACCTCCTGACAGAACTCAAAGAGAAGCTGAACTCTGCTCCACGGCACTGAAAAAAGGTCACCATTGAGAGTCTCTCACTGCAGTGCACTTCCATGAGCTTCCACAGCCTTGGAATTTAAATGTTCACAATAGTTAAGGAAAACTTTTAAGGCCACTGCTGTAATCACTGCAATGCTCAAGCAAAGAACAAAAGCTGGAGGAGGGCACACGGCAGAATATGGGATTTAACACTTAGATCCGTGTGACATTTAATAATCTGGTCAGTTAAGGTATCTGGGGAAGCAGTGCTCTTCTCCCAAAAATGACCAGGGTAAAATGCAAAGATTAGTAAATATAGCATTAAAAAACCAGAAAGAGGTACTACTTCTTCCAGGACATCCAAGATTGTTTCGCTAAATTGTTCTACTTTACATTTTGCAGTTACTTGGGAAGACAAGCCCAAACATTCCAAGACACAAGGCTGGGTTTTTTCTTCTAAACCTGCTCTGTATTTGTTGCACAGCAACATTATCAATGAAAGCAGAATTCTACCATCAGTTTAACTTGCAGCATGCCCAGAAGAGAAGGGATATAAGAAGGTCTATTCCAAATCCCAAGACAGGCAGTTTTACCTCTTGTGAAGATTTTATTTGCTGCGCCTACCTGCTTGAGCAGGCTCACACCTTGCACCCTTCTGTCAGATTTCACCGTCTCAGCTTTGTCAATTATGAAATCAGGAAGAAAACCTGAAATGAGAAGAAAATACAACTTTGTATATGCATTGCTGTACTGCCACCAGAGATGAACTGGCTGCCCTAAGCTCCTGCTACACCCAAAATGTTCATCAGAACCCCAGTGTTTCAGAGAGCACATACATCACAGTTGACCAGGAATTTTTTCATGGACTTCTATGGAAAATGTAGGTTTTAAAATGATCGTTCATGCTTTCAAAATTCTACGTCTTCTTCCTTCCTTGCTCCACCCTCCCCTGCCCCATCCCACCTCCTGTGACACACATCTGTCAGTGCACCTGTACAGCCGTGCTGGAGTCATTTCTCTCAGCCCATTTGAATGGTCTTACTGGGCTCAGGACTAAGGATTTTCCCATATTGTTAAAGGAATCCACAAGCCAACAGAAACAATTGTTTTCCTGACAAATCATCCATCAGCATATCGCCGTCACATCCAAGGGAGCCACCAGTCCACTGGGAGCTTTTCTGACAGGTCTACAGTTACATTTCAGAATCCTTCCATGCACTGCTGGAGGGGTGGAGGTTTTAGAAGAGAAAACAACAGTAAACACAACCTCAGAAATTATTCCATGTTATTAAACCTCTGATCTAACAGCAAGAATGTCACTTACTCTCTGTTCAGCCATAAAATAGATTTGTTTAAAGCTATTAATTTCTTGTCCTTACTTCACTGAAAAAGCACAATTTTCAAGTAGCTTTTAAACCTTTCTCTGAACTGGTGATTAAGTCCTGTTCTCACCCAAGAGGGAAGGTGATGTTGCAAAGTGTAGTTAGTGATTTTTAAATCCTGCTTACCAATCTTGGGAAAAAGCCACAAAGAACAGCATGCCACAGACCTTTTTTTAATTATTTTTACTGTTGTCTTGTCCATCTGTCTAAATGTCCATAGAAGGAAATCTCAACTTATATCTTACAAACACCTTTGACTTCCAGCCTTTCACAGTGGCAGAAAGAGTTTGCCGTACCCATTATTTCTTGCTTCATGACAGAACAATTGGACTTTGGGGTTTTTTTGCCTATTTCCCAAACACCACTGTTACCATCAAGTTTTGGTACAGTCCCACACACAGAGGTGGCATCCAGAGCAAAACCTGGATTCTCCTTTGGGGAAAAATACTGTTCTTGTGTTTAGAGCACTACTACAGAAAAAGGAACCAAGGCAACACGCAACAGGCAGGAGTAGCAAACCTTTCTTCCAGACAGGGAAAGGGAAATTGGGAAACGTGCTCAACACTCTCTGCTGAAGTAGAAATCATAGTCCAGGAGTTTCTTATTCCAGAACACTGTAAAGAACATTTCCATGTGCCAAGTCATGGGTCAAATGAAGAACATTGCTGGTTGTCAAAAAGCCTTTTTCCAGGAATTTGTTCCCTGTTTCCAATTGGCCTGTATTACTTTATGACTCTTTCCATCTTCCACTCCTTTGTTCGAGGTCTTTCAGGCAGCACATGTTGGGATTTCAGCCCCTCCCCAGCTGTTGCAGAACAGCCCTGCCCAGAGCAGCCAGCTGGCACAAGTTCCAGCTGAGGCCACTCCATCCCAAGGTGTCAGCGAGGATCCTGCACACGGAGCACCACAGTTGTTGGCCAGCTTGGAGAGGGAAACACAGCACACACCTCCCTGCCAAGGCAGCTCTTTGTGTTCATATCTGAGCATAAACCCCAAAACACCTGGAAACAAGTGACATGGCTTGTGTACATACCTCAGACATGAGCACAGTGTGGTGAAATTCCTTACAGTGGTTTCCATTTATCACACGGTGTTTGCAAACACTCAGCTCATAAATATTAAATGTCTTGTAAAAGCACTTGTAGAAAGCTCTTTAAAGGTGTGGTAGGTAAACAAAAATTTGCTTTTTTCTGGCCGACATTTGAGTGAAGCTGTTGTGGTTTATTTTGCTGTGAGGCCCAAAGCAAATGAGGTGGCATCTCATTAGAGAGCACATTTCTGCCCGAGCCTCTTGGCATCCATTTGGTGTCACCAGCACAGACATTCAGCTCAGGAGGAACAGCTGAACTGCTCCTTCATTCGCTCAACACTCTCCATTATCAGGGAAGAAAAAAAATTAATTCTCCTTCTGCCAGCTCTACAATTCCTAATCCCAAGCCCCAAAACCCAAACAAGATTAGTTCATTCCAAAAAAAAAGAATAATCCCACAAAACACCTTACAAAGTGCACTCTGTACAATGAGGCAACAACAATCACTGCAAAAATAAGCTCATAAAGAGCTGCAGCTCTCTCCATGTCCCTGAAGTGCAGCAGCAAGCACAGAGAGCAGCCTCATCTTTGTTAGCTCAGAACCCAGCTCTTAACACTTCATGTTCTACGGCATTCTTCCTCTTCAAGCTAATTTTTGTTGCAAGACCAAACCTCAAGTATGTTCTTGATATCAACAGAACACTTGAGGGGAAGGGAAGAACCACCTGCACAGCCCCTACAGCCAGCCAGGGAAGAGCAAATTAAAATGTTGTTTCTAATCAAATTTCATTGGGGGAACAAAAAGCAGAACGATTTCTATTCCCAGATCCAGTGTATGTTTTCCGAAGATTTATGACACACATTAACTAAAGCTACAACTACACCTACCGATCTCCTCACCAAAAAATGTCCAGAAAACACTGCTAAAAGAAATGACCAAAAACCCAACCACAAAACAGAGTGTTCTACTCTAACATGTGCCAAACACGCTTGGGGGAAAACATCCAGAATTATTTTGCCACAGCAAGAGAAACACAAATTTGTCAGCAGCAGTTTCAATTTCTCTCTAGTCTATGTGCTTTCAAAACTAAGATTTTCCTTCAAGCACATTTGGGTTTTCACACCATTAAAGTAATCCCTAAAGAAGTTTAACCCTGAGCTCCAGCCCTGGGTTCAGATAATTAGAAGCAGGTTCTATGGAATGGTTGGAAGAGTATTTACAGGTTCTTCTGGAAAGGACTGATTCTGCAGACTGCAGTGCTGAACAATCTCTTTCCAAATAATTTGACCAGCTACAAACCCCAGTCAGTCACTTTTCTGAAACTGGCTACTTGAAACTATTTTATAAATATTTGAGCTTAAAAAGTCCTATGTTGTTATTCAGACAGTTTAGTGACAGGGAGCTCAAGGAAACAATCCAAGAAAAAGCTGATTAGAAATCTGGGTGATTTTGTTACAGAAGCTGGGTGGCTGGAATTTCTGTTAAACACTGAAGAAAACATCCATAATTTAAAAAAAAAGGGAAAAACCTATTTCATCAGCTTTTTCCTTCCAAATTTACACAGCTTGGGAAAAGCAGAAAGATCAGGTCTTTCCCCAAACTGATGGCTTTCTCACAGCACAGCCCTATCGTTCTGAGCAGCTTTGGATGCAAACTGAAGCTCTGACAACACTGCTGGGGGGCTGGGAATCTGTGCCTGGAGTTTTGGAACCCCCACAAGAAGCAAGAAGTGGTCCAACTTACTTTTCTTAAGAAAACTATTCACATATCAGTTAACTCAAACAATTCAAACTTGTGTGTAAGTGAAGTTCTCAGCAAAGGGAGGATGAACTGTGCCCTCGAGGACATTTCCATCCTCTCAGGTGTCTGCCAGCTGGAGCCCAGCAGGCTCCACACACACTTAAAAAATGTGGAAGTTCTGCTTCCAAATAAACAGCAAATAACAGAAAAACTGTTTGATTGGGGGCTCTTTGGAATTTCTTCTGCAACAGACAGTAAAGTTACAGCCAAAACAGACTCTCCTGAGGGATTACAACGCTCCGCACATTTAACCTGTGAAAATACCAACTCCAGCAAATTTCATTTATAATCTGAAAAGAGCAAAACTACTCACATATTCTCAAGCAAGCACTTCATTTATCTCTACCTCAATTGGAATCCCGCTACCTCAGGGGGAAAACAAGGAAAAGGATTTCCATGACCTGGTATAACATTCAAAGTTCTTCAAATTTTTTTTTTTTTAATTGTGGCATTATTGTAAGCACAAGGCACCAGACCAGGCCATTTCTACACTCCATCAGGCTTTGAAACAGAGGGAAATGCCTGTCCACAGGAATCCTGCACATATGGAATAAGCCTATTTGAACAATCTTCCATGCTGTGTTCACGTACCTTGTACAAGTGTCCCATCAAATCTGGTTCTAAATGCTGCTTTTTTAGAAGCGATAGACCTAAGTAAAAAAGGGAAAATCAAATTTAAACCAAACCAGACACTGGCAAATCCTCCTATCTTAGCAGCACAGGAAGGGATTCTGACTGTAGCCATTCATCCCAGCACCGTTTCCCAGTAAAAAAAGGCCACCAAAACAACCTCATCTAATCAGACAGTGCATACACAGGTCTTAACTCGGGAAACCAACCTCACCCACAGCCCCACAGGAACAACTACTGTAATTATTTCAGGTGTAAATTACAATGTACACAATGCCACCTGGTATCACATGTCCAGCCCCCTGTTAAGGCACAGGTTAGTTAACGTCATTAATGCTGAGCCTCAGTCCCTGGAGCACAGAATTCCAGCCTGACACCCCACACTCCCCCATCACCTTTAGTGCTCCCAGAGCAGACACTCCCGGGGGGCTCCGTGCCCCACTTTGCTGCTTTCACTCAGCCAAAGGCAGGAGTGACCCAAGGCAGCAGCAGGAGCAGTGGCCGGCCGAGCCAGCTCCGCACCCTACAGTCCCAGCAGGGGCTCTTCGGGGTTTGCGCACCCACCTCACCCTGTAAATCATGGCAGGCTAAAAATGGCCGGGTGACGAATGTGGAGGTGAAACTGTGAGCAGGGCACTTGCTCTGGGATCACTGGAGCTGTGAGCAGGGCTGTGCACAGGCCTCACTCTCGGACACCGGAGAGGTATAAGCTGTGTTCATGTGTGACAGGAGCAAGGACATGAACAGAAAACCCTTCCTCGGGTGGGAAACAACCCCCAGTGCAGCTGGCTGCCATCTCAGTGTGCCATTAGCTTCACTTTTTTTTTTTTTATGGCCCGGCAGCTTCCGGTTACCATGGAGTGAGGCAGCGCAAACACCATTCCCAGCTGGCACGAAATGTGATCCCGTGATTTCACTATTCATAGCTCTGACATGATAAAGCTAAATTAAGCAGGAACTCTTAACTTCTCCAAGCTCCCAGCAGTGACTCCCCCCACGCTCAGGCTCTGCTAACACAGTTTCTCTGTGAGGAGGGGAAGGATGTTTCCTTTACGGTAGGAGACTCCAGACCCACACACCCAGCCTGTCATCCGGAAACAAAATGGCACCGGCTCCTTCCCAGGCACCAATTCGGCCTGGCACCAGTGGGAACAAAGACCTGATGAGCTGCTAGGGCCAAATTTAACAACTTCCTCATCTTAGGACCCACTACAGAACCCTACAGAGCAGTTTAAGCCTTGTTTCCAGGCCCATCCAGCATAGGCACCACGGTGTCCAGGAACAGGGGCAGCTCAAGGGACACTGAAACAGCCCCACCACCACTGGCAGCTGTCACACAGCTTGGCACCATCACCTGGCACAGGCTCCCGAGGGAGCCAGAAGCAACCACCACCACCATTCCTCTCTCTTCAGTGCCTGTGGCCTGAACTATGTGGCTAAATATCCTGAAATTCCTGTGTCACCGAAGAACTCCCTGTACCGCCAATAATTCTGAGGAAACCACACAACCCAAACCCCACTTTCCTGCCCTGCCACGTGCAGCCATCAAACACAGCTCAGAACACTGTAAACTTTTCCAGAAATGGAGAAAAAGTTCAAGGGCTCCGTGGCTGCTCAAACAATTAACGAGTTGCAACACGACAAACTGTCATTTCACAAATACAAAGCCAAGTGAGCTGAAAAATACTCAAACTTCTGGCAAAACCACTCTATTCCTTCAGGGATACAACTACGTAACACCACGGCCTTACAACGAAAAGCATCCTCAGGCTTATCCAGTCTGGCTCAGCCCTCCCTAGGCCTCCCAAAGCAACATTTCTTTGACAGCAGAGAAAGTGGGAGCAGGTAAACCACATTTAGGTCAGCTGATGTGCATGGATTGTCACTTACACTACATCCTGGTGTTTTATAACTGTAACATTTTTGTTTTCTAATAGAAACACCCGTCTCAGTGTTCACCAGCTTTCCTGCAGCCTCAAACATCTCACTGTGAGCCCACATGCCTGGCCTGACCGAAATGACTGCTTTCTTTGATACTTTACACACTCCCTGACTTAAATGAGCTGGAGAGAGCAGCAGACAGCTAAGTTATATTATCATAACCCCAACAGCAGAATATCCATTTTATTTACAATACACATAAAGCCTTACTTCCATGAAAAAGAACTAGAAGTGAAGGTCAGGGCACATGGCTGCTCCAAAACCCCAGTGTCCAGGGAAGCCTCTTCCCAGACAGCATTTGCTAATGCACTGACAGCAGAACTATGTTTTCCAGAACTCACGGAGAGGCAGGGAATTAGGAAGGATGGAAAACAGCAGGAAGTCACTAGGGTATAACTCAGCAGAAACACGGGCAGGACTCCTGCAGACAAAGAACACGGGCAGGGATCCATTGCCGCTCGCACCTGCTGCTGCCAACAGAGTCCGGGCGGACACGCGGCTGCAGCCAGAGCTGCTGCTGCTCCCAGGCTTTACAGCACCTTGGAAAGGCATCTCCTTCCCAGGGCCAGGTCATTTCTTTATAGATTTATTTAGGCTGGAAAAGACCCCCAAGATCATCGAGTCCAGCCTGTGACCATTCCCCACCTTGCCATCCAGTCCAGAGCACTGAGCGCCACGTCCAGGCGCTCCTTGGACACTTCCAGGGATGGACACTCCAAACCTCCCTGGGCAGCCCCTTCCAATGCCTGACCACCCTCTGCAATAACCTGATAGGGAAAAGGTTTCCTCTTTGGATCTCTGAACAAAAAGCATGTGAAAATGAGATAAAGGTAGCAAGGCCTCAGCTGCCCTGTGCCTCCCTCATCCCAGGGACAGGACCCCCAGCTGGAGGGGAAGGGTTCAGACCCCAGAACTCTGCAACCCCCTGTGACCAGACTGTAGCATTTCCAAATCACTCATGAGGAACAGACACCAAGGCTCCTCCACTGGAGCACTGCCTCAGGAGCAGCATTCCCAACTTTCAGCTTCCTAAGGACATTGGAAGGAACTGTTCAAACTGAGCTCTTACTTGCCCTCCCTGTTCCTGGTGAAGTAGGGACAATAATTCCCAGAAGGAAGGATGCAAATCAAAAATATGCAGCAGCACTCAAAGAAATGTTAGACAAAAAACACAAGGCCCTAGACCCTCCAGAGGATCCTAGGACACAAAAACATACATTTACAAAAGCTCTCTACAGTAACTGTCTTGTTTTGTCCTCTCATCTGCTGTGAGATTGTGCAACTCATAAGAGGTCACAAAGCCAGCCATTTCCTCACTCCATGCTGGGCACCTGTGAAGTTCCAGAGCAGGACACAGAGGAAACATGGAAGACTCCAGGAGATGGCACTGTTGTGTCCTAGCACTTGCTTTCCAGAGCCTACAGCTGACTCCCTTCGAGGGAACCTGAGAGGCAAAGCTTTGAAACACCTTTTGAGTGAGTGGAGCCAAGGTTATGACACCCAATCCCTCGGACCAGCTCTCTCAGCCCAGCACCCACCAAGGGCACAGTAAAGCCCACCCAAAATGTCACACACTGTCAGCACTGACACAGCATCTGCCTTCGCTCCCCACAAGAGGGAATTCTCAGGAGTCCTTCCAGAGAGTAACTGGATGATTTAATTGTGCTCTCAGGAAAAGCAGCCTGAAAACATCTATTTGCTGATGTGACCCTGCAGCCTCTGCACTGCCACAGCAATAAAGGCTCTTCTCTTCCACCACCAGCTACAAGACAACCCAGAACATCTTCCAAATGGTTTTAAATTGCTTATTTCAAGGAACAAACCTGTTCTTGTGCCACGAGCACCTGGCACATCACTGTACACATAAAAGTCAAGGAGTTCCCCACTTCTGACAGGTCCTGAGAGGATGCTGTTGCATACACACCACACACACGAGTTCACCTGCTCCTCCCAAGGCAGGGTACAGGGAATGGCTTCACATTGAAAGTGGGTTTGGATCAGAGATTAGGGAGAAATTCTTCCCTATGGGGTGGGGAGAATTGCAGGTTGCCCAGAGAAGCTGTGGCTGCCCCATCCTTGGAAGTGTCCAAGGCTGGGTTGGACGGGGCTTGGAGCAGCCTGGGACAGTGGAAGGTGTCCCTGCCCATGGCAGGGGGGGGCACTGGATGAGGTTTACGGTCCCTTCCAACCCAAACCATTCCATGAGTCTGTGATTCTATGCAGCTCTGCTTATTCCAGACTTATCATGTCCCTTTCTACACAAACATCCAGAAACCCATCCAAGAGAACAGTTACAATCACCTTGGGTAGGCTTTGAAATGCATTTGTACAAACCTCAAACAGGTTCATTTCCCCAAAACAACGTGAACTAGCCGAAAAAGCCTGTATCGGCCCAAGGAAAATGAAGACTCTGGCTTCTTCACACGTGTGTCTGCGCCACTGCAACGCCCCTTCTGCCACATCACCTGAAGTTCAGCCAAACTTCGGGTTTAAGCAAGACGCAGAGCAGGCAGTGTGAGAGCACACATCCTTTCTGCTGCACCGGGAGACGGGCGGTGCCGAGCGCCGGTGCGGGACCCCGCGGGAGCCACACACCCACGGGGGTTGGGACGCTGGGTCACGGCTGCGGCCCCCCCGAGCTGCCGCTCCCGCAGCCCCGGCCCCGCCCCGCCCCCCCCCCCGAGCCGCAGCAGCACGCGGAGCCCCGGACACCGGGATGGGACCTCCGGGACAGACCAACGCAGGGAGGAAACTCCGGTGGCGCGGCCCAGAGGCGGGGGCGGAGGACAGGCATCTCTGGGAACGGGACAGAGGAACAGTCTGCGCAGATCCCAGCGGAACACGAGCGGCGCCGGGAAAGGCCCGGGCGGGCCCAGCCGGCCCCGGGGCCGCGAGGAGGCGCCAAGGCCTGTCCGGGCCCAGGCCCACCACGAGGAGCCGCTGAGGCCGGGCCAGAGCGGTCGCGGGAGCAGCGAACGAGCCTCGCCCGGGGACATGCGGGGCCACGACACCGGGAAAG
>VZRS01004430.1:101494-174403 GCA_013398055.1 Ifrita kowaldi | reverse complement strand
CCAAAACACAGGCCTGTACTAGCCACTCTGATAAAATTAACTCTACCCCAGCCAAAACAAGCACGTCACCTTTAGATTCAAGTGCACAACAGAAAACCTTATGCATTTCCATATCTAAGAAATCCTACAACATTTATCTTGATTTCCTCCTGCCAAAAAGCCTAGTTAGCATATTAATGCATATTCAGGTCTTACTGTTCAGCCAGTAAGATGCTGAAGTCAGTTCAATAGGATGAATGCACCACTCCAATGGCTCTACACATTCAGCAATAAAGACTTGTGTGCTTGAAGTCTGTGATATGATACTGAGCCACCAGCTGTGATGTACTGACAACAGTGTAGTCATGGAGATCATCAACCTGCTCTATTCCCAGTGGAACAGATAAAAGGGGCACCTCTGGGAAAACTGGTTAGTGCAAAAGTGTTCGGAATCTGCACTTCAATGATTTATTTATACTTGCAAAAACATCAGAGGCAGAAAAAAAAAACCAAACCAAACCAAAAGAAAACCACCTGCCTTTCTTTATTCCCCCAAGCACTCAAACAAAATTTATGCAAAATATATAACAAAAGGAAAGTTTCCCTGTATCCCTTCCTCCTGCACCCCAGTGAGTTCGCTTCCCCTGAGTAAAATTCCCAGTTATGTTTTACAATCCCATTAATAAGAAGAGAACTTGACCTGTAATCTATAAATCATTGTTGACCAAAGCCCCACACACTAACAAACAAAGCCTCTCCTTAGGCCTCCCTACACATCACTGCCTTTATCCACCACAAAAGCCTGACAGAACAAATGAGTCTGGTACTAAGTCAGTAATTATGTGCTGTTATGAGAAGAGGCTACTCCCAGAATTGAGGATCCTTTACGGATAGTGTCCTGCCTCCAGCTATTTCCCTTAAAACTCAATAGTGTCTAACATCGGTGACTTCCCTGGCTACTATATTCTTCTCTAAGTGTGACCAGGGAAGTGCTAAAACTCTTGCAGGATTTTTGCAACAAATAACATTAATTACCCAGGAAGAAAGTGAACAGGAACATGAAAAGCTTTATTTATAAAAAAAATTATTTCATAAACACATTAAAAATCATCCTGAGTACAAGAGCAGAGTAGATTAGACCTACAATTCAAAACAAAACAAATAAAACCCCCATGGGTTTTATGTTAACAAAACAACATGTCTTCACAGCCTATAAATAACAAGCACCACATTTACCTGCTCAAGAGGCTAATGTTTTTCCACCTCTCACACACAACTTCATCAACACACCTCCATCCTGATCTGAGGGCTCTGCTGTGAATCTTGGGCCTCACTGCTGAGAATCCCAAGGATGGATACCAGTAACAATGATCACAACACAGGGCTCTCAGGCCCTTAGCTTTATCACTACCAACCTGACTCATACAGAAAGACAAGCAGTGAAAGATTGAGACTCTCCTCTGGTCCCTGACCTAGAAAAAGGGCATCACAAAATCAGCAGATGCTACTCAGCAATTAAGGGACTGTGAAAATGAACAGTGACTGATCACAGCAATCAATACCATTAAAAAGGTAAATGAGGATTTAAAACCTTTAGAACAAACATAACCTGTTCTGGAACAGGATCACAAAGAAAAGAAGTTCTGTCCATTTACTTTGTCATCCCTTCACCAACAAGTCCTACTTTTTTCACTTTCTACCTCTGACATCATGCTTCTCTGCTGTTTTCCTCCTCCAACCACCTTCTACATAACTTTAGTCCTGTCTTCAGATCTAGCTTACTTTGTCTCTCGTCCTCTACTCAACCCATCCCTTCACCCACCAGCTCTTACTTCTTAAAAGGAAAAGAACACAGCATAATTTTGAAGCAAGATCCCACCAGCTTACCCATCTGAGAAAGTACTGGGCTTTTTTAATTCCACCACCAAACACACTACCTTCTCAACTGCTCAAATGTTTAGTACACTAAAACTTCCTGGCTCACTGCTCTAATGAAAATAATCCCAGTAGGGTCTCTCACACTTCCTTGACTGTATTTCTAAGCTCCTAGTCTCTTCAGCTTCCCTTCATTTTTACCTACAGTCTGGTTTCAATATCTTTTTTGTGTTTTGGTTTCCATAACACTGTCTTCTATGTGTCTGTTCTTGTGTAAACCCTTTCTCACTTGCTGTCTAAGATGACAAAATATCCTGGGGTTCTGGCACAGCCCTTGATCCTCCTCCTCCTCCTCCTACTATTTCTAGACTCTCCATCACCTGTCAAACCTATAGTTTAACTACTGCTGTTACCTCCAGTCAGTCACAAAACAACCACTGCACTTTTGTTTTGCTTTGCTCTATCAAATCCACTGCACCAATTTTTCCAACTGACACATTCCACAAAGGATGTAACCACCAACTTCAATAAAAATTGTGTATTTTTTCACAGTGTTCCACATTATTTATTCCAGCTGACACCACCACCATAGTTGTTATCACTCCTACCCTCTATAGATAATTTTCAACTTTTTCTTCTCTTTACATGCTGTGCCTTTGGTGCTACCAACAGCCAGTAAAAAATCTGGCTCCAACAGCAAAATTATCAAGAGGTAAGATGTATACAATCTATGTCCAAATTGTCTTTTGCTTTTGGGGGCTTTTATTACTTTTATTTTTGCCTACCTTTCTAGACCTGTGTGTCTCTCCTCTCCCAAAGACAAAAGCACTAGAACCTAAGGAATCACAATTAATCTAGTCCTGCGAATCAACTATAAGAACATACCCCACATACTGAGTTAAAGCATACAAAAATAACCTCAAGCGTACACAAAGACCATGAAGAAAAGAGTAAAATAACCTTCCATTATCCCCACCATGCTGCTTCCAAAACAGAACTTGGTCATTAACAACTCATATAGCAATGCATAGGGAGTGTAAGAAGAATTGGGCAGTTACTAGTGTATATTGATTTTTACTGAATTATTAACAGAGCTGTAGAGAAACTGGGCGAGTTGGATTATAAGTGTTAGCACTGTTGTAATTAAACTAATAAGAGACTGTTATATCTTGACTAGACTGATAAAGCATCAATTAGACTAAAAATAAATTCTAACTATTGGTTCTTCACACAAAGCATGTTCTTTCCTAGTCCATAACTAAATTGCACAGATAACACATATACATATTGTACACATCTTGGTGCTTTTCCCTTCACACTATTTTAGATCTCTGATCTTTGCTTAAGTTCATGATTTCTCTGTGCATCTCCTGTGAGGAGAACATCAGGACAAAAAATACTCAAAATAAAAGGATTCAAGGTCTACATTCCTTGACAGAAGTTCTATATAGCTTTGCAAGGACAAAATAAAACATTACAGCATTTCAGAAATATCATTTTTAACAGTACAAAGAGTTGTTTTTATTTCAACTTGCCCCAGTTTTTGGAAAGGAAGACAGACTGTTGAGATAAAACTGTCCTTGTTAAAACATGCAGTAGGAGATATTGTTCAACAGCTACTCATGAATGTGAGATTCTTGGAAGAAATTAAAGTCTTCATCTCAGTCTTGTGAAAACATCACTGGACTCCACACACATCATGTAGTTTTAAAATTACATATCACAGGAAAATTTTGAAAACAAATATTGTCCACCATCATGTAGTATTTCACTTGGCAAACTGCATCTTCTTGCTATTTAATATCTTGTAATTAATTCATATGGTAGTGTATACGTGATGAAACAAGTAATTATACATAGTTATTTGTCAGACATGAAAGCATCCCGAGGGGCCTTTCCTTAGGCTCCAAATAACTAGTCTGATACAGCTGCATACTGAGAATAAAAAGGATGTTGTATATGATTAATTTGAGAATTCCAAAAATCAGAACAACTTACTGACACACCAGCTCATGATCCAACCCCCTTCAGCACTGCACTAAGTCAGAAATAGGTCTGTAAATCTGAATTGCAAAATAGTATTTTTCTTTTCTTATTTAAGTATGACAACTTCTCATCATCTTGAACTGTGAATGTCAAGAATTTCAAAATACTTGCCACTCTTCATGTTTTTGTTTCCCCCTCTTTTAAAAGGGTAATAAGGAGCATCAATATTTTTATACAGAAATTACAAAGATGTATCAGGTTCTTCTCAGGAAGACACAGCACAGATTGTATTGCACCAATGTATTTTGAAACTCCCTACTGGCAGACAGTAAAGACAGTACCTGTAAGCAGTGGTAAGGCCCCCGTGTGTGGTTGGACTGTATTTGGGGTTTGGGTAGGGTCTAAACCATGCAGTGTATCCTTGTGAGCTCCCTGGTAGATTACTGCCCGTTTTACAGAAAAGTGCTGATACCACAACCCAGCTCTTTCTCAAACTGTGCCAAACCAGTTACGGGTACCACAGCAGATACAAACACTGTGGCTGCTATTACTCTGCACTTTTCATGAAAGAATGTTTATTTTAAATTCAGTTTGCCTTGATGCAAGGCATTTCTGTGTCTTTGTTAAAACCCTTGGGGATCCAGCCTTTATGCACTGTTAAGACGTGTTGCACTTTTAGACTGAGGTTTTAAAAGTTACAAAAGAAATCCAACTATTTGGCTGTGGGTACTTTTCACACACTGAAGGCACCTAAATTTTTCAGTAGTCACCTCCCAGCTAACAGTGAAACCTGGGCGAAAACTAAAATAGGAACAAAACTAAGACTTTATTTTCTTTTCTCTTTTGCTTGGAGGTTGCAGGTCTACTTAATTTGTATGGAAACTTTCACCTTAATTTCTCATTTGAAGCCAAAATACACCATATTTTTTTATTGCTAGTTGAAAAGGGCTGCTCTAAGTACAATAAAACCTCTCCTTACCAGATACTAGTAGCAAAGTTTAAAAGTTTTCAAGAAGCTCCCTTTAAATGATTAGTTTCAGCTGTTTGGTTTTTTTAATTGTAGTAACATTATTGTCAGTCCTGGCTATGGCTGGACGATAGAAAGATTCTGAACATAATTACCGTAGAAGTAAATAAAATCAAATAACACTGAATCACATCCTGCAATTTGTACACATACAAACTATCCCACTGCTACAAGTGTGGAAGTATCTGTACCTCAGAAGGCACCACACTTTATGAACTGGTGTCAGGGATATTGCTTGTGCACTTGAAGTTAGGAATAAACTTTATTGTTTTCCTCAATTGAAGCAATGGCAGACAAGAAGGATTGGTCCCGCTCTGACACGCTGACACATTAAAACTGCTTTTATAATTCTTCAAAATAAGATTTCTCAGTAACATAATGATGAAAATAAGATGACACTTAGCGCTTTTGATGAAAAAAATATTAATAATTGATAATATATTAATAGTATTTAATATTAATGTTTCATTTTAATATTAATACCATTTAATTAGTTTTTAATAGAGATTTGGAAATAACATTCTGCCCTCCTGGAGTGAAAGTTTTTCTTTCTATTTGACTGGTTTCCCAACCCAACTCCAAATGACTAGGTACTGACTCAAACGCTGCCAGCTGATGGAGGTGGAAATCTTTATTTCTTAGCTATATATGATACTATTGACACTTTTCATTTCCAAAAAATAATTTTTCTATGAAGAGGGCAGTGTGAGTAGCCTTCCCAGGTCCACAAAGCTGACAGCACTGTAGAGCTTTTAAGTAAGACTCTTACTGAAAAAAAATGGTGCATACCACGAAGACAGCAAAGCTAGCAAATAGCCCAATACTGTCTGTTAAAGATACAGAGGACTTAACAGAATATATTCTAATACTCTGAGGTTTATCTCCATTACGGAAGTCTCTTACTTACTTACACTCTTCCCAATATTACACTTAATTTAAGAAAAAATATATTGTTGATAACTCTACTTGGCCAATACGATGAGACACGTATCCCACTGCAATTTGATTGTAACTATTTATCCTTTATAAGATTTCTTCTATTCAGTACTACCTGTGAAATTCAGATTGATTTTGAAAATGTACTTTATTTTTTTAATCCAGTAGTTAAAACCAACAAGATTAAACAAGAAGATTAACAACAGATTGTACTAATTAGGTAAGTGAAGAAGTGCAAATTCTTGTTGTTGGGGAAGAGGGTTAAATAATGCATTAGTATGTTTAAGCATACACACACATAAATTAGTAAATCTTTCCAAACAGTATCGTAACATACAACTTTGAGCTAAGGGACACCTGAGGAGGTCTAACCAACAGGCATTTCTGATGTGCTTCAGAAATCTCTGTAAAGAGACATTTTCTCCTCTAAGACTGCTTACTTCCCTCCACTGACAATGATTCAAATCAAGCCAGCTTATTCAAAAGCAGATTTCTCAACTGAAAACCTTCTCCCCTCGAGGGACAATCATCACTGAAGCTGATGTAATTCTCAAATCTAGACAAAGTCATTCAGTCTTTGGTCTAACTTCATCTGCTGCACTTGAAACTGGGACAAACATAACAAGACCAGACAAACCAGAAGAGTTACTGAGGAAAAGGATAAATCAGAATATAAATGGAAAATTGTTTCACAAGAAATTGTTTAATAATTCTAAATGATGCCAGATTGTTAAGTTAGCTATGTTGTGTACTGTGCAAATAGTACAACTAAGTTTCCAAATATAAAACAATAAACATTATGGTCCACACATCCATACTGTAAATTCGTGATGTGCAGAGGGCTGACCCTGGTCAGCAATTTAGTGCCCAGCAGCTCCTTTCTTGCTCGACTCTTCAACGGGACGGAGGAATTAATGAAAAGAGCAAAAGAGAGAAAAAATTCATGAGCTGACATAAAAACCACTTAATAAGTGAAAGGGGACAGGAAAAAAAGTGACTTAAAGGTAACAACACTCCAGGTCCCACCAGCAGACTGATGCCAAACCAACCTCTGAAAAACAGGCACACTGCACTCCTGTTTTCACTGCTGAGAATGACATCACAAACCTAAACCACAGCACCACACAGGCTGCTACAAAGAAATTTAACTCTATCACAGCCAAGGTAGATATGTGACCTTAAACAGCCTCTGCATCAGGCAAAATCCCTTTGATCAAGAAGTAAATAACCCAGTTCTCTCTGTCTTGGTCTCCACAAAAATTACCGTATTCTCCTGTCTTCCTTCTTGAGCTGCCTCTCTCTATTTAATCAGCAATCCTTGGCAGCACTTCTGAACTGAAATCAGATTTTGCACAGAGATAGTTGAAATATGCTCCTCTACATGCATCAGCTTATCTTCATAGCCAAGAGTCACAACCTTTATCCTGAGAAGCCTTTTCAGCATAACTCCACCATCATAAATGCACTGGGTATTGAACACTATTTGAAATATATTCCAGAGGGTGATCTTCAATTTGAGAATACTGCAGATGTTGCTTTGAGAAAAACTAATTACACTTCACCAGAACACCTGTTTTAGTAAGATGTTGATGTTAGGTAGGATGCTATATTTAAAAGCACCTATGCCTGGGCAGCACAGCATAATCCATACATGACCTGCCCACAAAGTATCTCAAACTGCACAGCCTCAGGCAGAAAATAGATTTAAGTATTTGTAATAAGGCTTACAGCACGTAAATGAAGAAATACCAATTCTTTAAGTATTGCTTTATACAGTACTCTGAAGGAAAGCTAAATGTGATGTAAATATTAACAAATATTATAAAACAAAGTTATCCATCATAAAAGTATCTAGAGACATCACACAGCTTTGGAAAAGCACCGGTTCATTCTAGGACAGAAGCCAAACTCTTCCATCATTCACCTAAAATTCATGCAGCTTTTTCAGACCCATACTGAAACCAGCTTTGAGTGTTTTTATTTTTGTTCTTCTCCTTAAGAGGAAGTTCTGCCAGTGGGAGCATCATTATTTCTGTTTATTCTTTCAATTTTGATACTGCTGGAGCACAAATCAGGATTGTATTTAGTGAAACGTGGCTCTAACACAGAACCAATGACATCCAATTTTGCAATACATGAAGTTTTTGCAGTGCAAACACAGACACAGCTCTCATATCTATGGGCTCTAGCCATTACAAAAAGCCGCCTCTGAAAGGTTTTGTGTTAACTCGACATTTCTATACCTGGCACTGCCTGCAATTAAAGACCAAATAATGGCAGAGTGAAGAAAGGGCATCTGCTCAGAAAGGGAGGTTGGGACCATTTCAGCCTTTGAAGATGAGGCACAGGACTCTGAAAAGACTTGGTGTTACACGATTGCTGTTGTGCCATTTGCTGTTAGTTAGTTTAGTATACAAGGTAAGAGTTTCTTGACAGAAATAAAAACCTCTGCTTAAAGAAACATTTGAACTGAGAAAGGGATACAGTAATAAAAACACAACGCTGGAGAAATGTGGGTATTTCAGTCCCCTGTCCCTTATCTTCCACGGAAACAATCATAAACTTTCAATTTGTAACCTTACTTTCCATCCTTCCAGCACATGGCCCTCACAGTCAGTCAGGGGTGGACAGTCAAGGCCAGGTCTGGACCCGTGTACCGACTGTGCACAGCTCGAATGTGGTGCCAACACTGCAGCTCCACCACGGAACCAGCAGCAAAGCCAGGCTGGCTTGCCTGTTGAGGCAGCTTCACCCCTGACAGGGAGAACCTCTTGGGAAGTGACCCAAGCTCCTGAGCTTTGCTCATGTGGGCACATCTTCCTAGTGTAACTTACTCCCATTACCTTCAACATGAGCAAGTGTTCCTGGATCAGGAACATTTTTAAGTGACAATTTAACGCCTTCAAACATAATAAGCAAAATTATTATTTTTATGTAAATAACGTGTCTGTCGCTAGAGAGCAGAGTCCCAGTGAAAACAACACGGATGATTTTATAAGATGAAAAAACCGACACTTTATTATTTTACAGATTCGCTTATATACCTTAGCACGCTGGACTGACATAAGGTTATTGGTTAACTGACCAGCAACCCCTCAGATGGATTGGCTGGACCCAGTAACTCTTACCTCGTGTATTTTCTTCCTTGGTATCATAACAATACCATAGTTTACAATTTCTCTGAACTGTTTTCCCACAGCGTCCGTGAGAAAGCAAGGCTTTCACACAGACGCCTGTCAGAAAACTAAAATCTCCCTGCACCCAGGCCTGTAACATCCACAATGTGTCCCAACCTTTTATTCACTTAGGCATGTTCTCTGAAAGCAGTTAAGCAGATTCATAATTACCACGCAGAACCAATGTCATTTGCCCATACAGAAACAACTGGGCCAAGAAATCTTCTCAAAAATCATCATATTGAAATCAGGTACTGCACAAACTGGTAAATCCTCTTATAATAAGAATGCATTAGCCACACATATGATAATCTACTGTGTCCTCATCAAATATTTCACCCTCAGTGCTGATAAAAAAGTTTCTTTTCTTGTTATTGCTTATGGCATGCCTGGTGAGTTCCACACAAAGCCACACACTCTAATGTGAGAGACGTGGAGATCAAAAAGAAAGTGTAATTTGTTTTTTGCTTTCATTCGGCAGAGTGACAAGAGAGCTGCAGGAAAAAAACCTCTTAAAACCCCTAACTTCACCCTAACTCCATTGCTCCAGTGACTCCCTCAAATAGGGAATGGCTGATGAGTTCCTGGAAACACAGATCCACAGCCTAAGCCACAGCATAGTCTCCAGGGACTATGGGATAAAAAGTGGTTGATGCTACGAGTTACACAGCAGGTCCTGATGTCAGATGCCTCCTGGAACAGGAGCACAAAGGATTTGTTTCTGTATGATTTTTAGTTCTGCTTCTCAAAACTGGGTTACATCAGAAGGCTTACCATAAAATTAAGGAGAGATATATAGGAAGCTGAATTAATTATATGCTCCTTTCCTGAAAACAGCCACAAATTCTCAAACCAAAGTCTACAGATGAGCATTTCCATAGACATTAATGCAGCTACTAATTCAGGCAAGCTGCGGGCATTAACTTTGGCAGAGTTCAGCCAAAGGAACAATCTTAAAAGGCCTCAATTTATCCCATTTATTGTGCATCACCAGAGAATAATGCAGGTATTAGGTGGGACTGCAGAGTACCTTAAACTACATCTACTCACAGATGCTTGACTTTCAATTCAATCTGAACAGAACTACTTATTAGTCAAAGCCCATCCTGCTGCCAACACTGAAGCTTTATGGTAAGAATGGCCTGACAGCACACTGGTATTACGTGTTTACAGAAGCAGGGTTTTCATGAGGAACAGCAACAGTTAGCCCAAACATCGAGAGACTGTGCAGAGGACTTCAGCTTCCACTGCTGGAGTGGGGATGGGTTCCTTTCACTTGATTATGCTAGACTGTATAAATGATTCTCTTCTGATTAAGTAGCTTGTTGCTCCCTGATACCAATAGAGCCACTCAAATAATGAATCTTTACTCAGTGTGAGTAACAATACCAGAATCTAGTCTATAGCATTTCTTACTTCCTGGGGAGAGAACAGGAACAGACAGGAGTGAAAAGAGAAACTGAATGTTACACTACTGTCTTTTCAAATGGTTGAATTTAGGTTGCCTAAATATCTCAAGACCATGAAAAAAAAAAAAAGGAAAATTTCCATATGGAAGCATGTTTCTAATTCAAGACCTCAGCCATATTAACTGGTCTCCTCCTCCATGCAGATCAGATTTTTATATTATTTTTTAAAATAACTTAATTGGAGAGATTATTTTAGTTGACCAACATGCTGCGCATCTAATTCATTGCACTGAGTATGTCTATCCCTTTGACAACTTATGAATCAATACATTCATCCCACAGTAATTTACACAACAGTGCTAAGCATGTGTACAAGGTATCACCTTCACAGTAGGCATTGTCCTCTCGAAGGGCTCGGAAGCCATCTCGGCAGCTACAGACAGCTCTGTCCTCGAGGTTTCGGCAGACAGAATGCTCCATACAGTTATGTCCTTCCGTGCAAAAGTCATGACCTGTACAGAAACAAGCACGATTGAGGGTTAAAAAGAATCCAGGGACTATAAAACATACCTGTCAAAGACAGTCCTATCTCTTTCTCAGTTAGGTCAAAGAATACCTTTCTATTGTCTGTGAGATACAGGAAAATAAATTGTACCAAGCATGAAATGGATGAGAGGAGTAGTAAAGGCCACGAGAACAGACTGTCTCTAGGTCTTCAATTCAATTTCAGGCTATAGCACTGATCTGAAGCAGCTGGATAGGAGGCTTGCTTCAATCCCCTTACTGTCTCCTTGTCACTGTTAATTACTTTAACAGGACGTCTTAATTATATATTTCTTGTCACTTTCTTTTTTTTTGTTTGTTTGCACATATATAAAAGAGCTTAACAGCTTAGACACTCAGCATCTCATTTACTAGTGATATTACTTTTTTTTCTAGCACTTTTAGTTCCCAGGTGTATTTATAAAATCCTTCTGTATTCAACCAAAAGTCTTTGATTAACATTGACTTGTTTTGCTTTACTCTCCCCTTATCTCCTCCCTTCCTCCACTGACTGAATACTCTTCCCTTATTGCATCATTCTTTCCATTACAGAGAATTTTATTTTTAAAATCTTACCTGTTAGCCACCCCTATTTCCTGTTTTCCTGTTTTTTCTTTTCCATTTTTCCTGAACGTGGCCATTTTACATTGCACCTTTACTACAAATTTTTAAGATAGTGAAGTTCTTTTTGAGGCTGGAAAATTTAAATTGAACCTTTTCAACTCAGTAGGTTTCTTTTTAAATTTCTTCTGTTTGCTCTCATGAAATTTAATGATTTAATGTTGCTGAACAACATTAAATCATCTTTTTTTTATGCTGAAATCAAGCTGGTTCTAGAAACTGACTTGAAGCTTCCACAGTTTCCAGATCTGTATATAAAGGTGTGGAGCTTGTCTCCTTCCCTGTTTTCTCATTAATTTTATTTGTTTCAAGTTTCCATCTTTCACTGAAGCATTAATTGATCAAGCAGCAGTACTGTTTTCCAGTAATTACTCTCTTCTCTCAAAACCAAAGGAGACCTTGGGAATGTGGGTCAAGCTCAGGGGACCAGGACTGGTGTAACAGCAACGGCTCCAGAATGCAATCTGGCATCAGGCTGCAACACAAGCCTCTTGCAAAATAGCAAACTAGTATTTTTTGGCAGTAAAGACTATTACTTTTATCACTCCACCTGGTTTCTGCTTCATATTTTTCTGTGAAACAGCTTCTAACCCTAACCTCACAGAAGCTTAGTTAAACAAGGACCCCAAGCCAGACAATGGCAGCAGAGATGCTTAGAGGTCAGGTCACAGTAATCTTTTGCACTTGGACAGCTCACGAACCAGTGTGAAGCAGTAGGAATAAAGCAAAAGAAGAAAAGGATGCAGAAGATACCATAAAGGCAAAATGTTTTAGTACTGAGACCCAGTGATATGGTTATGATAGAAACACCACAGACCTCTTGTGATATGATGGGTTTTCTTTCTCCTGCTGTGGGTTGTCTCTCTAACCCAGAGGTATGCTTAGGTAATGTTACTTAAATATCATCATTCACCACAGCTACCACAGTGCTGGCATCTAACATAGGACATTAAGGAGCAAAATACTCTACACTTTCACTGTGCTAGGGGGTCTCCAATACTCTTTGACGACAGCAGAAACGTGTGCGTCAATAGCAACCTCTGGCCATGGCAACATCTACTCTTTGGCTTTTTGCTGCCCTCTCCATTGAATCCTGAGTTCATGGCAAAGAAATAGTCTTATTTCTGGATTTCCTGGCCTGTTTGGATTGTATCAGATTTTGACATTAACTAAGAAGACACATGTCATCCAGAAAGAATCAGGGCTTTCATACTGATTTATTATTATTATTATTATTATTATTATTCAGATGCTCAACACTTATACAGCAGCTGTATTAATAAACAAAACACATGCTACTGAATAACAGCCTGCCACAGCTTCTTGTTTAACGAATAAGCTCTTCTCCACATGAGAAGCCAAGCTAGCATAGTTCAGGGAGGATTGAAAATATTCAGAAAGCACTCAACCAACATACATTAAAATTTTCTAGCTATACCAGGCACAAGAAACATAGAATCCTTTTCTCTAAGATACTGCAGATTTCATGGAAAATTATCATTAAAAAATCCTTTTTGACTGTGACAGACTTGAAGACCTGTCTTCTCATAAGTTCTTTTCTTCTACTTTCTTATCCCTCTGCTTGATGTTATTAATCATATCCTTCATGTTTGCACTGAGTAGCACAGAAACAGCTATAGCTGCACTCTTCACTGAAGTATGCCTAAAATCAGTCCAAGAGTCTAACACCTTCCTTCATGCCAGGTATCAATTTATCTTATTTAGCTATAGAAGAAACAGATGTAGACACTTGAAGATGCAACTGCTCATAGCTTTGAAGATACCGGTGTTAGTCCAGATCAAAAGGGTGGGCCAAGGACTCAGAGTGCTTCGTACATCTCTCCCTTTTGGCAGGGATCAGACTGGGTGTAGCACACAAAGGTGCACAGCATACCAAAATATTCCCCAAAGTTTCTGCTTACAGATGCAGACTACAACCCCAGAGAGGTAAACAAATTACTCAAGTACTTGAGCTGCATAGCGCAAACAGTTCCCCGAAAGAGATATCTCAAAGCACCTCAGAAAGATGCTGGCAAACATGGATATTTCTCCAATCTATTTAATTTGGACACTGGAGTGGGTGAAGGGTAGAAAAACTGCTATTTATATATATATGATTTCTTAGGCTTTCCACCCGTTTTTGACTGGAATAAAACGCAAAAACATGCTTCAAAGAATTCACATTACTGAACATTTTACAAACAATTTTCAGATGTCACAGTGCAGTTCTTACCTATTCAGCTTCCCAAGACCTACAGTGATCATCATGCATAGGAGTGTCCTATTCAAAATTATCAGAAAAAAAGTCTATTTGTAATCTGTAAGAATGAAAAATTACGCTGAATGAAAAATTATCCTGCTATTACCTTACCTTTACAGATTTTGCAGCAACTGTGAGATAAGGGGATCTGTTGAGATTCTGGGCAGTTCAAAGCTGTACAGCTGTCTTTTGGAATACGCTGCATTTTGTGGTCCTGTTAAATTGAGGTAATTGATTAATACTGTGAGATGGGAAATAAAGAAAGTTATAACTTTAGTGGAGTTTCAGCATTATAATGTACAAAAAAAACCAGCCTAGGCCAAACTCCAGGTACCTTCAAAAACCATTTGTGAGGACAAAATAGCACGATAAAAGCACGAGGAATTCCCCTATACTCAAACCTTTTCAAGCAAGCAAAGGTGAGGCATCAACTCTCATTATTCTCTTATCTTAGCTGGGAAGTAACTTGCCTCAGAAGTTTCTCTTAGCATTATGCCTTAAAGAGTTACAATTATTTCTCAAAATCTGAAGCAGCAGATAATGAATACTCTAATAATGAATACTCTAAAGTCCCATACTGAATACTCTGAAGAAGCTTGTTATTTATACAGCAAGTAAAATCAAACTTGAACATCTCTGATCTCACTGCTGTGGCAGTAACACTGGAGGAAACTGGGACTGAGTCCCTATAAGGAAAGAGAGGGTTTCTCAGCTAAGTTTGGATCAGGCATCTGGAAGTGCAGAATACCACAAGATGGTATCTAATATCTTCAGGCACTCAGTGCAGGTCACATGAAATCGCTGCAGTATGGCCACACAAAATGCTTGCCTTAGCAACCTGGCTACCAAGGGTGTACCACCTTTAGGCTCCCTCGGGCCATAAATGATGTGTCTTGCAATGCTCTAGTCATGATAGGGCAAAGAAAGAAAACAAGGCAAACAACAGCACGCTCCTCAGAGGCATCTGCCTTAAAATAAGCAATGTGGTTAAAATAAGACCTCAATGAACTCAAAACCCTGCATTTCTGCATGCAAGAAAAGCACCTAAAATAATGCATACGCCACTGTATGTATGTGTGTACTACTATTATTATTACTGGTCTAGCATTTAATTTTAAATCCTCTTTAAGTGTGAAATATAAAGATGAACATGAACACAATGGCCAATATCAAAATTACCTCAAACTTTACCTTAAACAATCTTGACAGAGAAACCAACCCTAATCTGATAATACAGTAAAGCAAACCAGCCACAGATGTGCTGTACACCAGAACAAACAAAACCCAGCAATCCCATAAGATAAATTAACCTTTGATAGAAATAACATCAATTAAGGTAGTCTAGATTTCATGTAATTCCTTTTTAAATTCTAATTTGGAAGATAATTTTTCATTCACTTATTTATAATATTCAAACACAAAAGTGCATGACTATAGCATGCACAACTGTAGCAGCCAATAAAAACAAAACATGATGCTTCTAATTACATCCAGACAAAAAGAAAAAATTCCATGCATTGCCTTGATAACATCATTATAAGCCTTCAAGCATGAAACCAGTACTTGTGCCATTCCTATTAATACCTCTTCACCTGAACTCATTAATTATATTCTTTTATGAAAGATCTGGTAGTAATAAAATAATGCCCATCTATGAATTCCTAACTGACCAACAAAGTTTACAGTATATGGATTTTCTGCTCTGAATTATCACTCACAAGGCTGTTCAGTCCTTGAAAAAGCATCATTTCAATCAGCCAAAGTTGCTGCTTACTATTTCTACCGAGACAGTGAGAAAACCTACCAGAAAACAAGTCTAATCAACAAAACACAGAATAGCCCAGCCAACAGAGGCATTTTTTTTCATACAGTATCGCAATTGCCAGCTGCAAGGAACACAAGGCAACGCCACATCACTTTTGATGGCTGTTAATTATATCCATTGACTAATCATAGAATTCATGTCCTGGGTGTCATGTTGAAAGAATGAGCTTAGAGCCCTAAAAAGCCTACAGCTGAATCCAAAATTATTTCTGGTCAGCTTTTCCTTGCTGCTCTCAAAAGGGTTTCAAGCACCTACTGCAGGAATTAAGCTCACAAAGATTAAAATCAACAGCAGTTAGACAAGAGTTTCCAGTTCTTCTTTGTAAAATACGCTTTTTAATAACTGTATGAAAATGTTTGAGATTTCCAGAAATTGATCTGATGGACACCTCCATGGCAAGAGGAGTTGCTCACCTCTTTTTCTCTGCCCTAGAAAAGCGCGTTCAGGTTTTCAACTCCACCCCGCAGCATGAGGCTCTCTAACCAGACAGAATTCTTCTCCATCCTCCCCCAGACAGACAACACACAACTCACTGCAGCAGTTTGTGTAATTCTCAACCCACAACTGTCCCTGGGGTATATTTTGCCATTAAAGTGTATTTGTGCCCTGAAGAGCAGCTCTGTTCATGCAGCAGGGCAAGGCTGAATCAGCATCAGGTATCTTCTGTTTACAAACAAAAACCCCACCCCTACCCCACTTCCATCACTAGAAACACCAGATGCCTGGTGTACAAGCTCTTTTTCTTCTTTTTCCTCTAGCTTTTCTTCTAATAATGATCCTGAATTCCAAACTATGCCCCCATTACATTCGTGTATCTTACAACTGAGCACATAATTTTGAACAGTAACACTGCAGATGGAAACATAAGGTAGTCTGCTGCTGTTTTATTACTGATGATGGGGACGATACCTAGGGAAGAAAGAATGCTGTTTGATTGTCAAGCTGTATCATCAAAACTTGCAGCTATGCAGAGTAAATTTATTTGCAAAAATTTGATGTGGAACTCGGACAAAATAAACACAGGACCTATTAGATGTCTTTTCTGTCACTTCCTAAGGTATACCTGTCTGTATTCCAAAAGTTTCTTTCAGTGGGACTTCGATATTTCTAACATGCAAGAATTTTTATTCCATCAAGAGTATTCTTACCTTGCACTCAAACAGAACACAGTCCCCTGAGCTTGAATACACAGTTTCTCTTTGTCCTTCAAAGTAGGTTCTGCCTTCAAATACACACACCGCTTCAGAGGAAAAAAACAAAACAAAACAACACAATGATTTTGTATAAATGTGTTGGCACTCTGCTTATAGAACTGATACATTTTCTTAAAGATAACTGCATTTCAAAATGAAAATACTGATTCAGCTGCAAGAATATTCTAAACCCATCTACAGGACTCTTGGACATCATCAGAAAAAAAATTAGAGGAGAAAAAAACCCCACGAAGTACACAGAAAAGCAGACATAAGTAGAAAGGTGAAGGATATTGAAAGAATAGGGAGTACTACTGAGACGGCAGAAGAGACCTGTCTCAGGTCACGCCAAGGAAGGTGACTGCCTGCAACACAGCTCAGGGGTGCACAGGAAACTGGAGCTGTGAGAGCAGTGCCAGTGGCATTAATACATAACTAGTTTCTTGAAGAGGAATGTTGCATCACAAAGGGTGATCACTGAAGCCACATGTTTATTTGTTATCACAGTCCTTTGATGTTTCATCACCCCACACAGTTATCTAAACAGTATGGATTTGTATCTTGATTATCCCAGTTCTTTATCATTACTGCTGAGGCATATTACAGTATATGAATTTTATTATACAGTAACTGACTTTTTGTGACTGTCTTTTCTTTTATCCCCCAACAAAAACAGGATCAAGTCTCCAATGATCAAATGACAGATGGATGTCACTAGGATTGGTGTTTGTTATACCATGGCCTGGTGCTGTTCCTGTGCCCTGGCAGCATCAGGTTTTACAACAGCACGCTGACATAGCTCGCACTGGATTGCTCACCAAAATTCCTATTCGGTATTTAAGACTTACACAAAACATCCTCACAGCAAACCATCTTGCATTTTTTTTTTTAATGGGTCCATTACTGCAATTACATTATGCAAAGTATAAAGGCTGAGCAACATAACTGCTAGGTACAGAAAATCAGATGTCTGTCTCTGTTGCTTAGGACACAGTCGAGGCTCATCAAGTAAGCATAATCATGAAATAACAGGAGTAGGTTACAACTTTCAAGTTCTAGATTACATTTTAGAGGTCTAATTTGCTAATCATTGATTTGGAGATGCAAATCAATTATACTTTCACAGAGAGATTTATCTATACTGCTTAAATAGACTACAATTTGTAGACAAAAATATCTAAAAGTGCAAGATTTTTTATTGTTTTATTTATTTTTTTAATTTTAAATTACCTTTGAATTTACTTTTTTTACCTTTGAATTACAGCATTACTCCTGTTATTTTCATTTCTACTTTACTTTTCTTTTTTAACTTGCAGCTTTTTCTTACTACTTTGTCAGCATGTGAAGTTCTGGAACTGGTCATGAAAAAGAAGTGATGGGTACAGCAACAAAAATGGGCTTTTAGAAACTGAAAAATTTGAGTTATAATATCTTATAAAATATAAAGTATCTTGTGTGACTTAAGCATCCAAAACACTTTCAAGAATTGCTATCACAGCATGTTGCAACACTATAAATCCCACAAACCGCAGAATTTGCAGTCAGACTTAAGAAAGTACAGAAAGGAGCCACAGGTCAGAGTCTTAGGGGTAACAGAAAGTTTGTACAACATCCACAAAGAAAGGTGTATTGCATCTGCATGGCCAGTCTTTGGTAGCAGGGGTGCTACAGGGGTGGCTTCTGCCAGAAGCTGCAGAAGCTTACTCTATATCTGGCAGAGCCAATCCCTGGTGGCTCCAAAGATGGACATGCTGCTGGGCCAGTCAGAAATGGTGGCAATACGTCTATGATAACAGATTTAAGAAGAAGAAAACCAAAAAGTTATTACACAGTTGTAATTGTGGCCAGAGAAGAGGAGAGTGAGAATATGTGAGAGGAACAACTCTGCTGACACCAAGGTCAGTGAAGAAGGAGGGGGAGGAGGTGCTCCAGGTATCAGAGATCAATTTCCCCTGCAGCCCGTGGTGATCACCATGGTGAAGCAGCTGTGCCCCTGCAGCCCGTGGAGGTCCGTGGGGGTGCAAAGATCCACCTGCAGCCTGTGGAGGAGCCCCACACCACAGCAGGTGGATGCCTGAGTGGAGGCTGTCAGAGAGAAGCCCATACCAAAGCAGCCTGTCTTTGAAGAACTGCACCCTGTGGAAGAGTGACCATGATGGTGTTTGGTGAGCAATCTCTCCCAGTCCTTATCTCGACTCACTAATCCTTTGTTACATTTTCTCTCCTCTGTACAGCTGTGGAGGGGAGTGAGAGAGCAGCTTTGGGGGCGGCCTGGAGTCCATCCAGGGTCAACCCACTACACACAGAGTGTGTGACTCACAAGAGTCACAAAAGCTCAATACTGTGTCTCGTTCCTCTCCCCAAAAAAAGCTCTTCTAGAATGAAGTATATGAAAAAATTCTATATAAATTCCTTTCCAGGGACTAGCAGATCTTGAATCCCAGCAAGACAAGACAATCATACAGTCACACCACCTCCTATGCATTACAGGCCATGACACTAAACTGAAATAGTCAAATATTAAGCCCTTTCTCTTGCCCCATGTATTTCAAGTTTCTAAGAACAACTACATGTGACAGCAAAAAAATACAGTACAGCGATGCCTGAGGATCACACAATGGCAATGAACTGTTAACTTAACACATCCGCATGTTCCCAACAGGCAGACTATGATTGTTCACAGAAAAGGCAAAAGACATCAAAATCACTGTCATTCTATCTTAGAAGAAAATACTCTCAACATATGACTGAGACTACCCACGTATCTTAAAAAAAAAAAAAAAGCAAAGCAACAAACTACCTCAAAGCATAGTCCACTGAATCCAGTCTCCTTATAAATGACAACAAACCTGATTCTTCAAAGAAACATAGAAATTAACATACACAGAAGAACTATGAAAAGAACACATCCAGCTTACTGTGAAATCACAAAGCTATTTTTTTTATTTCACCAACAGGCTTTAGAAGTCTTCACATACGAAACCATTCTAATGTAGTGATGCAGTATCACAAAAGCTTTCAGGAAGAAAATCAGCTCTTCTCCACAAAGTCTTGGAAACAAGAAAAACTTAGAAATTCTGGGTCTGTGAGAGATGGCTCTGCCCAGACGGCCCTTGACCCTTTCCCATGTATCTTCATGCACCCAAAGATTGTTTCTCAAAGGTTAGAACATGGCATCAGAGCGCATGTTTCGAGGCATTTGCCTGTGTGGGTGCCAGAAATTTCAAGCAGAGCTCACGCGCCCACCTCCACAACCACAACACTTGGCCGTCGTGCAGCTAAGAAAGTTATATGTCATCTATTGAACTGCCCTAAATGAACCATCCAATCATCTTGGTGTGGCTTTGTCAGCAAGGTTATAAAGTCTCCACGTATACAGGGACCTGTCTGTATAGAGTGACCAAACTATGTTTGAGGAAAGAGAGAAAATCCAACAAACAATAAATGCCAAATTAAAAAGAATTACTGAAACTGAATTGAAAACCTGTTAAGCTGAAAAATCTAAGCACAAGTTTAAGCATGTCTTCTTATGGACTGCTGCTCTCACTGACAACATTCAAAAGGGGTATTTCTTCTTAAAATCATCAAAATCAGCACAACCTGTTACTTCTTTCCTACTAGCTTTCTCTAAAACATGAATGATTCCATCATATTTGGGTAGTTCTCTCCATTAAAAAGGAGCAAGAACTAAGGTATGCTCTGAAGCTCTAATTCGGAGTACTAGCACTTGTTTTTTTTTCTTCTCAATCATGCCAAAAACACACAGGCACTTCATCTACACCAGTACCACTGGCTCCATGTTTATTTATCATGACAGACTCCAGTGGTTTAGCAGTGGTGTAAGTTTGCCAGTGCAGACTGTCTTTTCTTCTCCCAATACTGCCACAAATGCCACTGTCTTTTTCCCCACTCTCTTGGCAGCCCATTCCTCTTCCACTGCCCACTGAGGAGGCATCCTGACAAACAGAAAATTTACTGGCAAACAGTAAAGGGCAGATTCGCATCAAGCTACCTGGAGGCTTCTAAAAACTTTTAAGATTGTCTCGTTAGGTGAGTATTAAGCACACATGGCAAGACTTCTAGAAAGACAAATCTACTAACTTTTTTCTGCACCACTTTCATTCTAAGACATTGGCACCCATGTCCCAGGCAGTGTGGAACAGAATGTTCCTCCTGCCTCCTGACAGCCACTGTCACAGCCAGTAAACATCCCATGATGATGGCATTTCCTGTCTTTATTTTCCTTCAGAAATAAAGATGTTTCAGCAACATGAACATCTGGACTAGCACTGTGTAATTGGAAAAGTCCAGTGAAGATTTAATTTCTTCTTGGCTAGATGCTTCCCAGGATACTTTGATTAGTTAGTGATTGGTATCTCTCTGGGGAAGCATACCATCCTTCATCTTCCTAAGTCCTTTCATTCAATAGACTGAGTCACAGTCAAGACATTACCGGATGATTAGTTGTTCCAGATCTTGATAGTTACTGCCTATGTAGGATTTCAGCTGAATTACATCAACCATTTCTTCTTGCCATCAAATTTCCATATTCCCCCCATACCTAAAATAATATAGATTATTCAAAGCACAGGTTTCTAGGAAGATGAAACAGGAAGCCTACAAAACCTGCTTAGAAGTTTGACTACTCTTGATCTATTCATATGCAGAAAGTGATCAAATATTACATTGGTAAGCATCTGTGTACATGGTCTAAAAAATTATTAGTGAGGTCTGCTTATACTTACACAGATATAGTAATAATTCAACTATCCTCTAGTATTATTTAACACACTGTGATGACATAGAATCTTCTCCATGTTCTTCCAGCAAAAGGAATCTTTCAGGAGCCCACTTGCCATTGGGGTTGTTCAATGAATTATCAACAGTTTGTTAAACCATCCCTTCTCTTCCACAATCCTTTCTTTTTCCCACTGGCCTCCAAACAACACTTTCCTTTTGCATTATTTTAAATGTCCATGCAAAATCCATGGCCCAGCAAACTCCTGCCTTCTGTTCACTGAGTTCTCAGGATGTCAAGTAGTACATTTTCTCATTTCTGCATTTATCACCTTCACTGTCTAGATTGCGTATGCCTTCCCCTGAGGAATGCAAGTACACTTCCCTGCGGTATCTCAGCTGGTTTGGATTCAGACTTACCACCAAGGAAAGCAGAAAGTTTAGCACATTGGTCAACTCTTCAAACCACTTTAATTTCTTGTATTCACAACTGCCCAAGCAGTGGCAGATGGGACTTGCAGTTTTGTGAAATTTGTCGGTAATTATGAATGGACAACTTAAATCTAAGTAATTAAGTCTATGTTGCTTCAGTCTTTGATCACATGCTGGCTGGTTGGCAGGGAGGAAACTCACCCAAAATTATCTCACACAGAAAAACCCCCAAACCTGTCTCATTCTCTTAGATTTCCAACCTCCTCCTTGGAATCTCTTTGATTACATTTTCCACTGCTCAGAGATGAAGGCTTAGGCATTGTGTAAGTCCCATTAATCCTACTTTGCAAGCTTACATAGCGCAAAACCACGGTGTGGCTTTATCCTTAGAAGTACACACAGAGATAATCGTCACCTTACCTGAATTTCTTTCTCTTGACAGCCACACCATTACTAGGCATGGCTCTCACCCCTTGCTCATTTATCTTTGCAGGGATTTGGGCATTATTTCCTTTTTGCTCATTTTCTGGAAAGCACAAATTCCTCTGGTACTGCAGTCAGCGAGGCTGCAGGCTTACTTTATTTCATACCATCTCCCTCAACAATTCAAAATTATTCCAAATTTCAAGCTGAAAAATACATTGTGAATTTTTCCAGTCAATCACTGCTGAAAAGCTGAATATATCTGCTTCTGCTTCCTCAGTTGAAAAATTTATTCGAAATTTTATCATGACAAGGAACCAATTACTATTCGTGTCTTATTTCTCATTAGCTGGAAAAGCTAAATGTTTCTATTACATTAAAAACACAAAGTCATTGTTCTACATTAGTCTCAGAACCACTGAAGAGTATCTACGGTGTGACACACCTCCAACAACACTAACAGGCTGTTTAGTCACACTGGCACGGAGTCAATCGGAAATCCTCAATTCCCTCCCCTACCTCTCATGTTTCCTGTATTTCCATCAACTACTACCAGGAAATTACATAATTCATCTGTTCTACGTGTTGCTGTTGAGAAGTCTTCTATAGAATTCGTATGAATCCCAGAATGCAGCTCCTTGAGTCATCCTTAAAGACTAAAAAAGTAATCTGAGCACTGAAAAAGCATATGAAAACATGACTAAAAACTCTATTGATAGCAGTTCAGCTTAGGAAAATAGACCTAACAGATGAGTAAAACTTCTTAAGTAGGCTGCCAGACAGGGGAGTCTGAGAAAGAGGCTGCAGCCAATCAAAGCCAATGGACACTAATTGCACAAAGAGAGGTACCTCTTGGTAAGCAAAGATCCAATCCGGACAATGTGTTTGATGTCAGCTTCTCTTAAAAGGGGCATTACTGCAATCCACATTGCAACTTTAGCTTGGTTAAAAAGAGCAGCCAAAACAGTCCTACTGACAGACATGCAAAACTTCGGCTTTAGTGCAATGGACCATATTCTGCTTGGTAAAGAGAACTGGAGTATTTTGGACTATAAACATAGTATTTTAAAAACTTGGGCATGACTAGCATGATCAAAATGCCCACCCATTTTATGACAAATTCACTATGTTGACCATCCAATACTCAAATAACTTTCACAGCGAAACATCAAACTATAAAATCAAACACCAAGACAAAAGCCTTAGAGGGTATCAAGAGAAGAAAAGCAATTGAAGTTAATATTAATTAAATGACAACTGTATTACAATTATGTTAAAGGTTTATAAATAGCACAACAGTCTGACAGACCAAGAGAACTCCAATACAAATATTACAGGCCTACATAATCCCCATAAAGGTGGGATTAGACATTCTCTGATAGATTCCTTACGTCAGCTATCCACAACAGCCGTGACACAGCTGTATTAAGTGAAGGCACAAGTATGTATTTTGGCAACTGCTGACAGCTACTAATGACAGGGAAATTTCTACTTCATTCCAACTTCTCTCAGCTGGACTGCTGGGCTAGTTGTAAAAGATACTTTTCTGAAAACTTCGTTAAGAGAAAAATAGCAGAGTTTAGAAAACCAGACACCTCCCTAGAGCACCTTATACTTCAAGACACGCTTAAACTCATCCATACACCCATCAGAATGCCTCAAGTCACAGGCACCCATATGCAAGATGAAATTAACTGATTAGTACTGAGTATTGAGAATTTATGAAGTTAATGAAAAACTGCTATAGACTTGCACACTTTTGAGTCAGTATTTTGAAATCTATGAGAGCGAAACAGATTATCACCAAACAGCATTAATTTACTACATAAAAAGAAGGCTGTGTTGTCCACTGCCGTAAGTTAAAACCATCCATGGACATGACACGGGCAGACACACATTTACTCCTGCAGCTGCTCTTACAGGGTGTTACTGGTAATCCCCTCCACAGAGACTTCAAACGGGTGGCGGAAGGGAAATAAAATAACACATTTTATTCATTGGGATATTTTGCTCAGATTTGCCATGAAAATCAAAGAGACTGCACCAATTGTGCATAATTTTAAAAGACACATTTTTGCATGTGACTACTGAGATGGTGTCTTTCTGCAGCTCTGTGGACACAAATTAGATGAACAATGTTCAGTAAAAGGCAAGCGCCTCTGAGCAGCAGCATTTTCCCAGATTTTGACAGTTTCATTTGACAGCACTAAAAAAGATCCTAAGCAAACCACAAAATTACAAGCTCCACCACAATATAGTAAAATTGGCATTTATTAGGGTGAAAAAAACTTGGAAGTGATATTTCCACGCTCCCAAGTCAAAGGTTCCACACAGCTTCTGCTCCAAAAATTTACAGCTACTTCCAACAGTCATTGGGGTTTTTGATCAACAGCTTGCTACATCATTTAAGTACTCACAGACTACAACCATATTTAAGCAACAATCAGGGATCCTACAGATGCTTCCATTCTCAATCAGACTCTCCTTGGCCCAGAACAGTTTCCACGGATGTTTTAGTTAGAAATTCTGCACTGTGACTTTGCTGCACGCACCTCCCTAGTGAAGGCACAGCATCCTGTGACCTGGCATCCATCTCACTGTATTTATTTTCCTCTCAGACCCAAGTGCTTTCACTTCTACAAACGGCAACCCCTGGTTAAGTTGGCTGCTACTGCAATACTCACATTTGCCTTCTTGGCGCAGGCCAGTCTACCGTGCTTAGACATTCCCAGGAGAGGAGCACCACATCTATTGCTGTTGTTAGATCTCACTTCTTTCAAAGGACCTGCATCCAGCTCTGTACAACAACTGACAGGGTTTCATGCTCCCAACTCTCCTTCCATCCACTTCCGTTCGCGCATAAGGAATCTGCCAATCTTTCCACCCCTCCCTTCAGCCAGAATGATGGGATTAGTTGGCATAATCACAAACACTCCAGAGAACTGTATTTAACACTCTTAAGCTAAATCCTTAGCATTAGTTCAGCAAAAGGTTTTTAACACAGACAGCAGTGTAAACACATTTTTGGAAATCTTCATTAAAACTGGTTACATGAACTGGCTTTCTAAATTTTTTATACACTCAGTCTCAACGTTCATTATCAAATAACATTTAACCAAAAACTAACATTAAAAAATAAGGTATTACCAACAGTTTCGGAAATTTTCAGAAGACAACTTTAAAAAGAAACCTATGTCCATCTAACATGCTGTTTCTCAAGACTCCTAGAAGTTACTATCACCCACTGTGCATTCCCAAACAATACAATACTTCATGTCTAAAGTCGGTTCAGGATTTGAAATAATTAAAAATTTAAAAGTAGCTGGAGCAGATGTTCACAGATTCTGCTATATCACAGCTAATTTCTCCCAAACGCATCTGTTCATACGCCGATCCATCATGGAAAAACCGTACGCTGGAGTTCATAGCAACTGTTAATGTAACTACTACTTTTTTTCTTTGGGAACTACATCAGTGAAAGAAAGCCCTAAAGTCACTAACAATTTTAAAAAATCGTATCTGTTAATACTCCTGTTGTCCTCAGGAGGACCTTTCCAGACATTAGACACGCTTCACACACAGTGCTACTAGGTGTGTTTATCTATATGGAGCTTACTCAACTCCAACTGAGCTTTGGCTGCAGCAATTTTCTCCCTATAGTGGCAAGCAGCATCTCTATATTCCTCCCATGCCACCTGACCATGCTTCCACTAGGCATACACCTTCCTTTTTTGCCTTAGCTCCAAAATAAGATCCCTTTTCAGCCAAGCCAACCTTCTGCCTCATCTGCTTGACTTCCAACATTCTGGAATTGCTCCTGTGCTCTTAAAAGAGGGTGTTTAAAAAGTGACTAGCACTGATAGAACCAGTGATTCCCCAAGGATGTGATTCCTTTATCAATTTATATGTCTATTTTAATTTTCTACTTCCAAAAGGTATTCATTTCCTCCCATGTTTCTTCACAGCAACTCACCAACAGAATACTGCAAAATTAGTAAAATGAAAAATGTGTGGTTAGGCGCTTACATTGTACTACCAACTCTATTCCTCCAGAGTCACAGAAGACAATGGACAACATTTAAGCATTCTGAAGTCATATGCTACTACTATGAAGAAGTCTGTCTGAGAAATTCACAACAACCATATGCAAGACTGTTATCACTTCTATGCCATACTCAGATTTGATTTCTCACTTAGCTGCCTTGAGGATCTACAAGGTTTCTAGATAAAAGCATGATGAAAACATCTACAAAACAAACCCCCCCCCCCTTTACATGCCTGTAAAATTTGCCTAGAGAGAAATACTGCACTTTAGTCAATATGAATATAACCTGAAGAGACATCTTAAGGAAATAATATCTGAAGTTACGTCTTTGTCAATTAATAACAACATAGGGAGAAGCATGCCTGTTCATCTACCCTACCTTCCAAGTATTTGAAGTGGTCACTCACTAGAAAAAACAGGTATGTGCCTATTTTCCAGATGAGTCAAGCACATTTACTTGCTTTGATTTCAAGATGGGGGGAAAAACATCTTACAACTGAAACCAGGTGTTTTCTGTCCCACTTTACTACATCAAACAGTAACCCAAAAATTAGTAAAAAATCTCTGTATTGGCAGAGGGGTGGAACAGAGATACAGAAATACCCCAGACACAGTGCTGTGACAATAGCAAATTGCAGAAACTCTCCAAATAAAGATGACTGCAATGATGTTTTTGAAGGCAACAGAAGAAGAAAGCAGGATAAAGGTCTGTTACACCATATCTGCCAAGATTTTCATTTTAAAGTTGTGTCTCACATGGGACTAAGTGACCATTATTTGAAGCTGAATATATTTTATGAGCTGACAGATGTAGAAACAGTGATCAATAACAGCCTGGAGGTCTATACACCACACTTCAGATAGCTGCAAGCAGCGGTTAAGAGAAGTAAACCAAGCAACAGATGGTTTAATTCACTACATGTTTCCACTGAAAAAATGTCAAACTTCTGCAGTCCAAAAGACTGAAAGCCACTGGTTTAAATCATTATCTTCACAGAAAGACAAATAAAGGGTAACAGTATACATCATTTTATATTAATCTCACTGAATCAACTTCATTCATATTTTACCATCCCTTCCAGGGGAAATAAGATCACATTATTGACAGTTTTGTGGTGGGTTTTCTTCCAATAATTTATTTATTGAGTTTCAGCCTTCACAACCTTCCCATTTTTTCATTTTGCAGACATAGGCACTGTCCAGAAACTGTATATATGTTTTCTTGTACACTCCCATATCTCCTACCAGTGTCTCCCCTAGGCCAGCTTTCCATCCAAACAATCCTTGTCAATCTTGTTCTAAATAAGAGTATGTCAGGTGTAAACTAGTCTTTGCGAAACTGTACAGGCCAAGAATCTCATTTGGTTGGTTGGCTGGGTTTTGCAGAGCCCTTACTCTATCCAGCTCCACCAGGACTCTCTGCCTCCAACTTGTTACTTTTCTGTGACCTTGTCCGAAACCTGCAATTCTGGGGTTTTCCGCTACGGCAAACTTCTCTTTTTATCACAGCACATACCCATTGAAGATGTTTGCTACTGATACTATAGGTATTTCCACCATCTACAGAATAAAAGGTCCAGGCAAAAACTGGAACTTCAGCTACAAGCTGCTGATTTGGCAATGTGCTTCTGGTTATGGGACAAAAAAAAAACCAAACCAACAACTCCCCCCAATAACCCTAAAACAAAGCAATAAAAAAACCCCACCATGACCCCCTCCAAAAAACCAAACAAATAAAGAAGAACCTCATTGACCAATGATGCATGTATAGCGTGACCAAAGCACATTACTAGTGAGAACACACTGAAAATCAAAACATATTGAAATCAATACACGGGCATGTGAATGCTCACATATCTTAGATGATTTTTGTAATTGAAAACAGAACCAGATTTTTTAAAATTATTATTTCATACCTACCTAACTGAATTTGGGTGAAATTAGCATTACTGAAGTTAGGGTACCACCTAATTAGAAACTGGAACACTGCCAATCTGTCCACTCCCAGCTGTCTGAAAGCAAATATATTCATATCTAGCATATGTTAATGTTTTATTTGCACTGGAAATAAACTAAAATAATAATATGCTGCAGGTATTTTATATTTTATGAACTCCCTGGTAAGAACATAATGAAAAAGGAATGGAAAAGATTAGCTCTTTTTCCACACAAACTCAACGAAACAGGTTACAAGGAGAGCAGAGCATGGCCTACAGCAAAATTCTCCATGTAAAAAAATATTTTTAATTCTCTACCAATAAAATTACCAATATTATGTTTCCAATTTCTTCTTTAGTGCAGATTGCTACATATCCAGTGTAATGTATTTTAATGAATAAGGATTTTCTTAAGCATACTTTATTATTCACTCCTCAGGCACACAGTAAGTCTAACACAAGATGACTTTACCATTAACTGGAGCTCTCCTCATATACTGATACATTGCCTCCAGATCTAGAGTCTTCTAGTGGAGTTCCACAATGCATGGGGTCCAGAATAGCTAAAAGGCTGCTCACCTAGGAGGGTGCCACACTTTGAGCATGAAAAGTCTGAGACAGGCAAAGGCACTGACTCCCCAAATTCTCCTTTGCTAACAAGGAATAAAGAAATTCAAAGGACATGGGGAAGGAGGAAAGGAAACATAGGAGTATAATATTCTGAGAAGTCCAAATTCTGGACTGTAAGCTGTATTTCAATTTACTACCAGATATATTTTAATTCATAGAGATCAACAGACATACAAGGAATGGGTTTCCTGCTCAGAGGGGAACTGCAAGCCAAAGGACTCCCTGTTTTCCTTCTGATGAGGAATACTGCCCAGCTTACAAAGAACAAAGGTCACCTGAGACTACATGCTCAGCAGCAAAAATCCCCTAACAATTCTGTCACTGGCTATTTAACAGATAACCAAACATTGCTATGGTATATGATTACTTTGAAAGTTTCTATGGCTTTACAACAGAAAATATAGCAGAGACTAAGCACCTTGGGTCAAGGATTAGACTGGCCCTGCCTACCAAAGCCAAGGGGATTCCTTCCATCGTCTCCAGCTGGCTTTCAGCATAGGAAAGGCCCCAAAACATTCTTAGAGTGTCTCAGCTTCCTGAGATGTTAGACATCCCGGAGAAGTGAAGGCTCTGAGATCTTCCCAAAGTGTGTAAACTCCTGATGGAGGGGAATGAAGAAGAGAAAGACAGGCTGTTCTCAATGGTGCCCAGCAACAGGACAAGGGGCAATGGGCACAAATCAGAACACATAAAAATCCATTTGGACAAAGAAAATACTTTGTTACTGTGAGAGTGACGGAGCACTGGCACAGGCTGTCCAGGGAGGTTGTGGAGTCTCCATCTGTGTAGATATTCAACAGCCACAGTCTTGGGCAGCCTGCTCGAGACAGCCCTGCTTGAGCAGAAGGGTTGGACCAGGAGACCTCCAGAGGTCCCTTTCAACCTCAGCCCTTTTGTGAGACTCTGACGTTGTAGGAGCTATGCTGGATTCACAAATGACACATGCATCAAGTAGGCTTTTCTATTACAGCTTTGTAAATCTAGAACACCTCCACTGATTTTATCAACCTACGAGTTCAAGGACATGTTTTTTCCTCTTGTAAAAGTATTTAATTAGAAAAATTGTGTCCTATTTCTAAATGAATAGGAATACTGACTTTCTTTTGAAGTCACAAGAAGTAATAAAATGGTTTAAGCAGTCAGTAAAGTACAATGTAATTCATCTCAGTAGTACAAGTGGTATATAATGCTTTTTATCTGTCATTCCAATGTGGTACTATCATCACATGTTATTCAAAAGCCTGAAAAATAAGGTTGATGTGAATCGTTTCAGCACAGAAAATCCAGAAAGTAGAGGCTGAATGGACACTGTTCTGCTAAATAACATTCAGAGGTTCCGCACGCTGACTACAGGAGGTTATAGTAAATAACACAGCTCTACAAAACAATCCAGTGCTGGCTATAGTCAAGGTATCTTTTAATGCTATTTTGAAGTAGGCTAATTTATCTGAATTTTCACATTAAAAAGAAACCTCAATAGAATGGAATTTATGCTCTTATGTTCTTTAAAAAGCCACGTATAAATATTTAAAATCAAAAAGCAACTATTTTTTGTATTAACCAGAATGTTCTCCTTTATATTCTGAAGCGTGCATTTTTTAAAAAACTATGATAAATGAGAAATCATTGTTTTACTGCTAAAAACTGCCCCTTCTTCCTCCAGTACTGATGCCTGCTGGCTGCCCACAGCCCTCAGACTCATGGCATGTTCCAGACAGCCTGCTGGAGATGCTGGAGATGCTCTTCCATTTCCCTTCTTCTGATTTACTGCCAGGATAAGATGACCTGTTCAGTCAGTGACTAATCCTGTCATTCAATCACTTCTCCAAGCTGCAGCCTCTTCTCTGTGCCACACTGAATGGAGAAGCTTCTCCTGCACTTGGCTGAGCAAGGCAGGGGCTGGCAGCCCACTCTGCTACTGATGGAAGTCACCCAGGGCTAGAGGATGAAAGCCCGTACAAAAAAGTGGCAATTTTGTAAAAAGATAGAACTTGGTAAACAGCACAGGCTTAAGTCCACAATACTTCAAACCACCTGGATATATTATGAATTTCAGAGTAAGTTTAACCAATATTCCTTAAGTTTCTAGATAAAAATTTTGCACTCTTGCTGATGGTCAATTTCTACTGCAAAGGAGAAGCAAATGGGCTTTCACAGCTTCTTTGTGTCAGTAGGCTACAAGTGCTGGAGCTGGCAGAAGAGTGTCTAACGTTGGGGGAAAAAATGAGTGTATTATGAAGAACAAGAGGGGAAATCCCTTTAATTTTAATCATAAAATTAAAAGTTTCTGCAAGATAGCAAGACAGATCACTGGATCAGAAATCCAAGCATGTTATTAAGACCTACAATGTCCATATTTGTGTTTTAATTATATTGTTAAAAAATCCTTCCAAGTTATAGAACCCTTTACACACTTTCTCTCCACACCTGCTAGCACCAGAACGTGAGCTGATCCAGTAAAACCCTATGCTTATCACAGTTGCTTGATTTGGCTACAATGCACCAGAAACCAATCAAATATCCTGTCTCAGAAAAAAACAAACAAACAGATATATATGGAAAAATCACAGACTGCAGATTTGAGCACAATGGCTCAGATTTTAACCTCTACTGGAATCTGTTGGGATGGATTTAAATAGTCCGTGATTAGGTCAGTAAGTATCTGCAGTGTCACTGTGAGGAGGAGAGTGATGAGGAGAGAGCAATTTATTCCTGGAAATCAGTCTTTGGTGATGGGAATTATTACTGCACCAGATACTGGAACAAGTATCACTTCTGGTTTTATAAAAACAAAACCCAGCTAGTTTGTTAAAAATACACTAGCTCCATTTTAAAAAGAATGCATATAGCTTTTGGAGGTGATGCCTTAGTGTTAATACACCAACTAATAGAAACATTACCATAATAAGATCTGCTGACCAAGCACCAATTGTCTCAGCTGCTAAGACATTGGCAGTCCTTCCACAATTCACTTAAAATAAATGAACTCATCCTTGTACTTCTCAAGCCAAGTCTGTGGTCTAAAGCAATATTTATAGGGTCAATAGGGAAGCTTAATCTCTCCACAATTTGTATTGGGGCCTATCACCACACAAAGCATTTGTCACAGCAGAGGAGAAAAAAATTTAATGATCTTTTGCACATACCTCCTCAGAATGCTTTAAAAAGCAGTGTCTGCCTTCCAGCTCCAAACAATTCTCCACAGGAAGCTCCCACTGAACTAAGATGTATGCTATGGTGGCTGGACTGAATTTTATATTGTCTGCAGCTGAAACATATACCCAACACACTGGCCCATTCATCTGCCCTGGAAGATTGCTGCTTCTTTTAGCCCATTACAGCTAATAGAAAACACAGTGATAATTTGCATGCATTGCCATTCCTCATGCTACCAGCATCGACCTTCACACAAGACAAAACAGTACAACTTGTCTGAATGGCCTCAAACAAAGGTATGGAGTTAGGAGAGAAGGTCAGGGTTTGGTTTTTTGTTTGTTTTGTGGCTTTTTTCTTTTGGCTCACAAAAAGAAACAAAGTCAAAGCAATATTGGTTTAAAAAACAAAATCTAAACCATTCCTTACTAAGTGTTCTTCCCTGAACTAAACATTCAAGAAAGACACGAAGAGTCAGTTGTGCTGAAATTTCCAAAGCATTGAAAATGTCATCGAACAAGACATAATAAAGCTTCATTGTCCAAAATGTAAATGCTGGATTGGTCTGAAATTTAATCCCAAGGATATGGCAGTGTGGGAAAATCTCTTAGCACAACAGTTTAATGCCAGAATCAGGCTTGAAAATCCAGCACTTTACATTCCTATTTTACACACCTGATATACATCACAGTAACTGATGTAAGATAAGTCTCACAACTTTAGCTGCCTAAAAGTTCAGTATATAACCTAATCACCTGGGTTCTGTATCCAACCCACGCAAGGAGATGCCCACTTCCAGAAGGTAACTAATCCCATCCCTTCCAGCCCCTCAAAGCACCCAGTGCCTTCGGGAGGTGCCAGTCTCTTCAGCTGGTTATCAAGAGCCAAACTGGTGATGTCCACAACTAGTAAATGAAACACAACAGGTAAATGAAACAGCAAATGACAGCAGGCTTGAAAACACTTGGTTATGGCATGTAACTCTCCCTGCAGCCTGAGTGTTATCATGCCACATCACAGCACCACGTCAGCCTGTACTGGCCAAGTTGCTCTGAAGCAGTGCCAGGCACAAGCTGGGGGTACGGCCCTGATCAGAGGCCATTCCCAGTCAACCATCTGGATGCAGATAATCTGCTGGGGGTGGGAAAGGAGGAGAGAGTTTAGCCATGTGAGCCACAAGTGCCACAGGACTGTGCCTGCCTCATTTTATTTGCTAGTATATGTGAAGTCACTTCAGATTGTATTCCCAAATTCTACATGCCTAAAGCCATGCAGAATGACTCCATCCTCAGTCACTGAGGGGTAAAAAAAAATTTAAAAAACCAAACAAAATAAAACAAAAATTCCAGAAAGCCTGCTTGCTGGTCACTGAAAGAGCCTGAAGTGCTGTACTCTTAACTCTTCTCTGCCAGCTGTCATTAAATCCAATCTCACTCGTTTGATTTTTAGTGACTTTGTTTTAACACCAGCAGAAGAAAGGAAGAAGTGTGGAGGGAAGCACACAGCCCTGAGGGAGTTGAGACTCAGCCACAAGGCTCCAGCAGCTGTCACTGCCTGGGCACTACTCAAACAACAGTCTGGCAGAAACAACCCATCATCTGGTATGAGATAACATAAATACCAGGAAGGAAACATCAATATCCATACATGTTCTGTCTTGAAACAAATACTAAATCCAGCTAAAGAACAGTCTATTAGGCATTATTTTTTCTCAGCACTTGATTGCTAGTTCAAACCCAAGGATATAGCTCCATGAGCAACACCCCCAAATTAGCTGTTTTCCCAATTATAAGCTATCTGTGTTCACTCTGCATTATCTAGTCAGAAGCTACACCCCTTGCTGTTGTTCTAAGCATTGAAAACAATGAAGTTATTCTCAGAACTTGTCCAAATGGAGCAACACAGCTTTGACCCCTCTAGCAAGAACCAAGTTCCCCGAGCACACTGACCTCAACCAGCTCAGATCCTGACCTGAAGACACCAAGACAGAATACAGCTGGCACATGTATATGAACTCAGAGGCAACTCAGCATTTCCACCAAAATGGCCTGGAGAATAAGTGAGAGCCTTGCAGCCTCCATTGCCTCTAACTTCCACTCTTTCACTGGAATTTAACTACGTTGTCAATGGGACTCCAATTTACATTCTCTGTCCTTCGGTTCCCAGAATCGAGCCACTTTAAAAATTCTGTGATTTATTTTAAAAGTCACTTTAAATAACATAGATGAAATTAGGAAAAACATTTCAAAAGCAATTTTTATTTATATTTTCTGATCTAATTCCTTTTCTGGGAGTTTGTCAAGAAAGTAGTATGTGTGCACGTTAGTTCTAAATTGAATTATGTACTGGCATCAAATTAGCAACACTGAAAGCAAAGACACTGATAGTATTAAGAATATCAAACAGGAAACACCAGAGTAAACATCAGTGTGCTGTACCAGAATCTTAATTCGAAGAAGTATCAATGCTCTATGACAAGGTCAGTGTCCATATGCCCATTCACATTTCTTGACTTTTGTCAAGATTCCCAATAAAAACAACTTTGAAAGAAGTCATATGATGTGAGTGCTTCCCCATTAACATCTGGATGGAGAATTCCCAACTCAACTGACAGGCAGTACATCACAAAAACATACTTCAGAGGATCAGGTTTTCAAATTCTGCCAACACGATCAGATTCAAATAGCCTAAAATAGAGGCTTGAATGCCATACATCTCACCTCCCTGAATTACCAGCTCCCTGAGTCATCTAATATGCATGGAAATTCTGTGTAGTTGGTTAAAAAAAAGTATTTGAATTCTTATTTCCTCTTAATTAGAATTAATCTACTTGAGTAAGTTAATAAGGTTTCATAAAAAGGGATGGTTTGTGTAACTTCTACCACAATTAAATATTAATAAATTCCTGTGGGAGCTAGATCAATGGAGTACAAAACGTCTTCCTGAATTTTATCTTACAACATGTCATTTTAACCAGTTATGTATTTCTCTATACTCTGTAAGAAGTTTTATACAGCAGCAGAACGGTGATGAAACCACACAGAAAAATCTCAGCATTTACAGAATAAAGAAGTGTGTGCATCTCATGCTCAATTTCAAGAACGGATTCTATCGTATCCTGAAATAACTAACCATAATATATGGAATATACATACATAATCAATCTGAAATACTATATATAGCCCATCTAGATTGTGATTAACCTGAAATTCCCCTTCTCTGGCCCTATTTGCAACAAAACCAAAATGCTGTAAAACCTAAATTTAATCATGTAGCCGATCCTAAACGGCAATATTAAATCACCTTTTTCCATTTTTCCTTTAATTCTTTTACTACCTTTTGTGAAATAACATTTCTAGGTGTCTGGGTTTTGCTGGTTTCTTCTTTTCTCTTAACAACAGAAGAAGAATCATAAATCTGAATCTCCATTCCTAAGCTCTATAATGTAACGTTGGTAGTACACTCTTCTTGTGATAAAGGTGTTGGAGACACTGGTCAAAAAACACACCAGGCTATTTTTCTTGAATTTCTAGCAGATTGGTCTAAAACATAGGTAACGAAAGCCTGCAGAAAGCTTTTTAAGCGACTTCTTTTTCTTTATAAATTTTGATAATAAATGTCTGTGATAAATAAAAGTAACATAACTAAAATGAAACTAAAATGTCCCCACATGAAACATTAAAACCTTCTGGTTATCAATTTCCCAGAACACTTCAGAGAAGTCTAAGTTCCCCAATTCCTCAACCCAGCTATTTAATGACCAGTTCTTTCCCTGCCATATTTACAGAAAGGTTCATATTCATTAAGATTTCAAAGCACTCATTAGCAAGAGGCACAACAGTAAAACTTACATTGGCATTCCTTGCAGCACTTGCCATCCACATAGGCCAGGGCAGAGTTAAGTGGACAGTCAGCGAGGGGGCAAACCAAAGCCTCGCACTGCACAGTACCGTTCTAGGAGAATAAAAGGTGCTTAACTGGTAGTTTTATTTAGCAATAGCAGAGATGTTCTCAAACACAGGAACTTGAAAATCTATTTTTAAATGCAATGAACTTTCTAACAACAACCAAAAAAGACAGTTTAACGTGGGTCTTTTAATAACTAGAAGAACAGAAACCATTTCTTCAGAATGTCACACACACAATCTTTTAAAATGAATGATGTTCTCTTTGAGATGATAATGATCAGGTTTTTTTTAGAGGCAAATCTATTTGGAGGCAAAACATTCTGCCAATCAGCAAAAAACTGACAGATTACTGTGAAATAACAACTGCACAGAACAATACTCTGCCTTCTGATTTTATGGCAGAGACAACATATTTCTAAAAGGTAGTAATATTATAGCTGTGAGAAAAATCCAGGACAAAAATATGTAATGAATTTAACACTAAATTCAAAGAATTTTAAACATTTATCACCCAGATTTTATACCATAAAATACTAAAAGCAAAATGAATATCCCTGCAGAAATATAAAGGTCAAAAAAATACTAAGCTTAAAGAGACCCTTTTAGCAAATTATAGATAGCAGCAAATCAATCTAAGGTGCAGTACAGACAACAACAGCCTTTTCACCAATTTCTAATGGCCTCTGGATTAAGCATTTAATGAGTTCAAATGGAATGAAAGAGTTTTTTTACATGAATGGACAATAATACAGATGCCCTAGTATGGTACCTGAAAGGATACTTGCAATCACATCTGGAGTTGTGATACCTTTGGGAATCTTCCATCCACCAAATCTTTTTCATTTGTAATATAACAAAGCTTGCACACAACCCTGACATTTTACTTTTTATTACTTATTGAGATGTAACCAAAGGCAACCAAAGGAAATCAGACACAAGGGATCTATTACATCATTTGCTAAGAAAAAGGCTGTGTTTATAGTGACAAAAAGCAAGGAATTAGAATTCCAGAGAAACTATTTGCAACTCGGTGCAATGGAATAACATGATAGCTAAGTATATTGCCTAGCACCTGCATAAGGTGACACGAAATACAGGAGCTACACATGCTAGCAATGCTGAAAACATAGGAAAATATATTTATTAATACTATTCCTCAGATTTAGAACAGATTTTAAAGCTCTTTGTTGTTAGTACCTAGCATACACCTGAAAGTTCTCATTATTTGCCTCAATAAAACTAATCAGAGGAAACACTGGAGCTCCTGACTCCCCACTCAAACCATAGCCATACCATGCAAGTGCAGTTCTTACAGCCATCCGTCCAGGATTCAAACTCTCTGTAGGTTGTGCCTTTCACTGTGCAGGTTCTTTCACAGTAGCACTGATCCAACTTGTTCATCCTCTGCTCAGCTTGAGACAACTGTATTTACAGTTCACAAAAATGTTTTGAATTTTTAAGTGGCTTCCACATTAGTAAAAACACAATTCAAACTGTCCCCCTTATCATCAAGTATGCACATGAGAGAATACATTTAGGAAAATGCAGTCAGAGACAATAAAACTACTATTGTTAAACACAACATGATTAAACCACCAGTCATTCAGAGATGGAAATTAAGAAGTAAGACACAATGCATTTCATCTTTCTCATCATCATGACATCAGGGACATCATGAAACAAAATGAGCAGGCCAAGATGGATACAGCTCCTGATTTCTCATCTTTGTTTTGTGAACTGATCAAGACTCTTGCTCTACATAAAGTACTTGCAGATAGAGCAGCCAAATGAAAATAAAGCTCAGAACCGACATTAGCAGTTTTTTCTGCACTTCAGCCAAGCATTTTTAACATTAGTGTATCAAAGCATCCAGGTAACAGCACTCCTGCAGATATCTAAAGAACTGACATTTAAAATCAGAGTAGTCTATTTTCACCAGCTGACATGAATGCTTTTGGTGTAATATTCTACAGGAAAGAAAGAAGAAAGTCCTGGTTTGGATCCTTAGCTCCTCGTCTTGCATATATTTTGTCTGAATGTGCCTTTGGCAGCTCAGGTCTTGAAAAGTGTTGGTAAATCTTAGTGTAATAAGCACTATAAGCACAGTTACCTATTTCATTCTAGGTTTCTTGATTTATTAGCCTAATAGGTAGTGTTTGGATATCTGTGAGCCCTTTCCTCACTCTTGGATTTGGATGCTGTTTACTATTATAATACATGATTCTATAAAAATATTAAAGCACAAGAAAACTCTCTGAACTGAGAATTTTTATGCATAAACATTAGGCACAGGTTTATAAAGATGTAAACATACCATGCAGGAATGTTCTGCACATGTGCACAACCCCACATAAGCATGAATAATCTAAAAAGACAGTCCTCACTTCTCCTATGACTTGAGTCCTAGTAAACATTACCTTAGCTGATGTTTTTGCTAAAATGTCTTGCAGTTCCATAATTTTCTGCACAAGTCCATGGAAGTCATTACAAGTTGGGCATGCTAGAATAATAAAATATGTGTGTTAATAAATTAATTCATAGTAGGTTCAAATCATGCCAAAGCTGACAAACAATACACTTAAATTCAAGGTTTTAAGAAAGCTTGTAAGACGGAAAGAAGGTAAAAAGCACACCTTTCATTTTATGATACAAGAATTAATAGACTTACTGCGATTAAGATCTGGGCACTGAGAAATAAATCCTTGAGGCATGACAAGTAATTGCACATCTTGCATTATGCCCTACGTGTAAGTGGAGAGAAAACAAAAGGATACATTATTTTTACCTGTCAAAATTATGTTTTTCATCTACCATGTAAAACATTGAAGCCCACACAGAAAAACTATACTTATGAATAAATAGCTTCTTGTCTGGACCCAATTCAGTGATAGAAGAATAAACAGAAATTAAAACAGATAGATGTACAGGCATACTGAATAATTTTTAAAGACATAAGATTAAATGTCAAGATATAATTATGTGGCAAGAGTTTGGTGGTTTTGAATTCATTGTTATTTTTAGTTAGTCACTGCAGAAAAGCTTGCAAATGACCTTTAAAAAGTAATTTGAAAACAGCTGCAGTTTCAGTTACTTAGAAATACTCTTTTAAATAATATGCAAATTTTTTTACAAGCTATAACTCTTAAATAGATTTGAAGATTAAAGAAACTAGAATCAAGAAAAATACATTAATGCAAACCCTTAATGAATTTGTGCTGGTTTTCACTGGAGTAGAGTTAATTTTCTTCACAGAAAAGTAGCTGGTATGGGACTGTGTTTTGGAATTGTGCTGGAAACAGTGCTGAGAACACAGGGATGTTACATAAATTACACAGCAACAAGGCCGTTTCCGCTCCTCCTACCACCCCACCAGCGAGGAGGATGAGGGTGCACAAGGACCTGGGAGAGACACAGCCAGGACAACTGCCCCAACTGACCAAAGAAGGGGTCATATCCAACACCACAGGGCATCATGCACAGCATTTAAAGCTGGGGCAAGAAGAAGGAAGCAGGGAATGTTTGGAGTGGTGGCATTTGTCTTCCCAAGTAACCACTACAGGTGACAAAGTCCTGCTTTCCTGGGGATGGCTGAACACCTGCTTGCCCATGGGAAGTGGTGAATTAATGCCTTGCTTTATTTTGCTTGTGTGGCTTTGCTTTACCTATTAAACTCTATCTCAAACTGTAAGTTTTTTAGCTTTTACCCTCCCAATTCTCGCCCCCATCCTACCAGTGTGGGGAGTGAGCAAATGGTTAGGTGGTGCCAGCTGGGGTTAAACCACAACAAATTCTGGGGATCCTTTCATAAAGCTTGCAAAATTATGAGAAACTACATTTCTGTTACACAGCTGCAGAGTTGCACGTCGTTAAGAAGTTAGGGAGATTTCAGCGTGAAACTCAGCTATGACATCTGGAAAGGGATGGTTTCACCCAGAAGAACAGATCCCATACTTGCAGGCAGACTCTACACACCATGCTTGGTTAAGATACAATTAGTAGCCAGTTTGCTGCTCCCCAACAGCAAATTTCAAAGTAATCCAAGATCTGTGTTATGATCACAGAAACAAAAACTGGTTGAGGTTGGGAGGCACCTCCTGAGATTATCTACTCCAACTTCCCCTCTAAAGCAGGACCAGCCACAGCAGGTTGCNTATAAAGATGTAAACATACCATGCAGGAATGTTCTGCACATGTGCACAACCCCACATAAGCATGAATAATCTAAAAAGACAGTCCTCACTTCTCCTATGACTTGAGTCCTAGTAAACATTACCTTAGCTGATGTTTTTGCTAAAATGTCTTGCAGTTCCATAATTTTCTGCACAAGTCCATGGAAGTCATTACAAGTTGGGCATGCTAGAATAATAAAATATGTGTGTTAATAAATTAATTCATAGTAGGTTCAAATCATGCCAAAGCTGACAAACAATACACTTAAATTCAAGGTTTTAAGAAAGCTTGTAAGACGGAAAGAAGGTAAAAAGCACACCTTTCATTTTATGATACAAGAATTAATAGACTTACTGCGATTAAGATCTGGGCACTGAGAAATAAATCCTTGAGGCATGACAAGTAATTGCACATCTTGCATTATGCCCTACGTGTAAGTGGAGAGAAAACAAAAGGATACATTATTTTTACCTGTCAAAATTATGTTTTTCATCTACCATGTAAAACATTGAAGCCCACACAGAAAAACTATACTTATGAATAAATAGCTTCTTGTCTGGACCCAATTCAGTGATAGAAGAATAAACAGAAATTAAAACAGATAGATGTACAGGCATACTGAATAATTTTTAAAGACATAAGATTAAATGTCAAGATATAATTATGTGGCAAGAGTTTGGTGGTTTTGAATTCATTGTTATTTTTAGTTAGTCACTGCAGAAAAGCTTGCAAATGACCTTTAAAAAGTAATTTGAAAACAGCTGCAGTTTCAGTTACTTAGAAATACTCTTTTAAATAATATGCAAATTTTTTTACAAGCTATAACTCTTAAATAGATTTGAAGATTAAAGAAACTAGAATCAAGAAAAATACATTAATGCAAACCCTTAATGAATTTGTGCTGGTTTTCACTGGAGTAGAGTTAATTTTCTTCACAGAAAAGTAGCTGGTATGGGACTGTGTTTTGGAATTGTGCTGGAAACAGTGCTGAGAACACAGGGATGTTACATAAATTACACAGCAACAAGGCCGTTTCCGCTCCTCCTACCACCCCACCAGCGAGGAGGATGAGGGTGCACAAGGACCTGGGAGAGACACAGCCAGGACAACTGCCCCAACTGACCAAAGAAGGGGTCATATCCAACACCACAGGGCATCATGCACAGCATTTAAAGCTGGGGCAAGAAGAAGGAAGCAGGGAATGTTTGGAGTGGTGGCATTTGTCTTCCCAAGTAACCACTACAGGTGACAAAGTCCTGCTTTCCTGGGGATGGCTGAACACCTGCTTGCCCATGGGAAGTGGTGAATTAATGCCTTGCTTTATTTTGCTTGTGTGGCTTTGCTTTACCTATTAAACTCTATCTCAAACTGTAAGTTTTTTAGCTTTTACCCTCCCAATTCTCGCCCCCATCCTACCAGTGTGGGGAGTGAGCAAATGGTTAGGTGGTGCCAGCTGGGGTTAAACCACAACAAATTCTGGGGATCCTTTCATAAAGCTTGCAAAATTATGAGAAACTACATTTCTGTTACACAGCTGCAGAGTTGCACGTCGTTAAGAAGTTAGGGAGATTTCAGCGTGAAACTCAGCTATGACATCTGGAAAGGGATGGTTTCACCCAGAAGAACAGATCCCATACTTGCAGGCAGACTCTACACACCATGCTTGGTTAAGATACAATTAGTAGCCAGTTTGCTGCTCCCCAACAGCAAATTTCAAAGTAATCCAAGATCTGTGTTATGATCACAGAAACAAAAACTGGTTGAGGTTGGGAGGCACCTCCTGAGATTATCTACTCCAACTTCCCCTCTAAAGCAGGACCAGCCACAGCAGGTTGCCCAGGACTGTGTCCAAACAGCTTCTGAATATCTCCATAGTAATTTCTCTTTGACAAATCTCACAGTAGAACTGTTTTCTTACGTCCAGATGGAATTTCAGGTGTTTCATGTTTTGCCCATTCCTTCTTGGCCTGTCAGTGGGCATTAGTGAGAAAAGTCTGGATCCCTCATCTTCATTCCCCTCACAAATTCAGGTATTTATACACATTGATGAGATCCCCCTGATACCTCCTGAGCCTTCTCTTCTCCAGGCTGAACAATTCCAAACCTCTCAGTCTCTCATCACATGAAAGATGTTTCAATCCCTTAATCATTTTATTTAAGTTCACTGTTTATCTTTCAGGGAATGCATACCTTAAAATAACCATGTGCAGTATTCCTCTGTCCCAGCCAAAAGGTTGTACCCAAAGGTAAGTCCATGAAAGGCTTCTCCACAACTCTCTCATAAATTCTGAAAAAGAAGGGGAAATTAGAACCCCAAGTTGTCACCATTTAATTTACTCAGAGCTCAAATATTCCAAATGTGACAACTTCTTATAAAACAACACCCTTTACTTACTTATTGCAGTCCACGTGTAAAATCAAGTGAGAGGCACTGATTGCTAAGGAAAGTCTGTGCCATTTATCATCTGCCAAAATGTATGGGAATACTTCTGTGTGGGAGCGATGACTGCCTGAACGATAATGCAACCTGATTTCATTTCGATGACCGCTGCTTTCCAGCTCCAGGTACCTGTACCATAAATGCATCATCATGTCATGAACCATTCTCATCAGCTCAGCAACATTTTACATAAGACATCTTCCCATCATCATGCAAGAACTATTTAAAAGGGGAAGAAAAACAAGCAGATACAAAGGCAAAAGTAGACCCTTTTCAGATTCCCACTCCATCTCGTCTCAGTGACAAATAATAGCAGGTTCAAACTTTCATGTCACTACACAAGATTCCAAGCCAAATATGTTTTCCTCTAACAAAACCATTTTCCATAACATGATCTGAATTACACTATTATAAATAATTGCTTCATACCAAGAAAGCACAATAGGGATACTCTGAAGGCATGAATGCACAAAAGACGACCCCAAGTTTTGCAATAGGGACATCATTAGTAATTACCAAGGGAAGTAAGGACTGAGACTGAACACTGCTTTGTTTGCTTTTATATGTACCGTTACATCTTCTTTCATTTTCTGTAATGAAGTTTCTCCAAAGATATATAAAACCAAGAAATGCTAAGTCTTCAGAACAATTCATATATCTGTACATATTTGCTCTGTTAAATAAGTATGTGTATTTGCAGGGTAGGTGTACACATATATATACACACACATCTATATACGTATGCACATCCATATATGTAAATACGTATATATATAGTAAAAACCCAGCAGTGCAGCTGTGCTAAGTGAACCTAGCAGATTGCAAACACAAGCTTTGATGGTGAAATTCCAGCCAAACCAGCACACCATTCAATTTAAAGAACACTCCATACCAAACTCAGTTCTTAGGCTGTCTTTCGCATGTTGGACATCTTCTGGGAAAAAGCGTGACTAACCATTTGTTTTTTGAAGTACTAAGTTTCTCATTTCAAAATTCCCCAAGAAAATTGTTTTTACACAGTAAAGAGAAACAGAAATAGAGATTCTCTAATAATCATATGCAACCTAAAGCTAAAGAGCAAGGAAAATAACGTATGCGGTGAGATACACAACAACTGGGAGAATGGACAATTCATTTTTGTCTATTTTTGTGGCTACATCTGCAACCAGACATGACAGTGGCTTGTAACCTGAGTGCACATGTGTTCCAGGGTGATGTCATTTACTTTAGCAGGCTGTCTATATTAAGGAATAGAAAAGACAATGATTGTGGTTTTGAAGAGTAAAAATGAGACCAAATCAAAACTATCCTGTACAATCATTATCGCTGGGAGAAGGCTGGGATCACTGTACATCCCTGGTTCCTTCAGGGTGTTCTACAGTGGAACATACATAGCAACAGCACAAAAATAAGTAGGTTTTTTGCAAAACCAGCAAAAGACAATTTCTTCTTCCTCCCCAGCATTAAGAAAGCAGTTAACTAGAGTCAGATGTAAATTTTATAATCGATTTACCTCCTCATGGCCCAAAAATAATTTTTGCATTGGCAAGAAGTGGAAACTAATTGAAGGCCTGGCTGGAAAACTTGCACAATAGTGGCAGGACATCAGTCAACTTAGTAAGTTATCCTTCAGAACTGAAGCTTCAAGGATAAAAATAAGGCTACTCTCAACCCAAAAGAAAAGGGGAACATTAGGACATCCAGCAACTTTTAAGCGTCTCCACCCAGCTGCAGAAAATAAATGGAAAACAAATGGCAGGGATATGTTGAAACATTATCTCCTGGTAGAACTAAGAGCTCTCCTTCATTCCAAGTCAATAGCAGAACTGATGCCAGCACATGAAATTCCAGGCAGGCAGGGAACAACTACACCAGTAGACATACAGTCAGTACAGAAGGTATAAAACAAACACTCCTATTGCTCTTATGCATGTAAGATCATGAAATCTCTGCAGATGAATCATGGGTTTGCCAATAAAAAGAAGATGTTGCTGTACAAATTTCATGAATTAAGAACTGCTGAGAGAGCATGCTGACAATCGATGATGCTGTAATAAGCAAGGAAATTTTCCTACACAAAGCTGCGCAGAAACCGTGGACACTTGCGGTTTTGTTTTAGTGGTGATTAACGCACTGCTTTGACATTCACAGACAATATGCTTTGTTCTTCCGTTCGGTAAACTAACAAATATAACTACCTTTGAAATGAGAAAATATGCACCAAAATGAAAAAGAAAATAATAGCCATTAGGAGAATTATTTGGATAATAATTTATGGTTTATTAATAATCTGTACAGGCAGCAGAAAAACACAATTAGAAAAGCAAGTGAAATGACAGCCAAAGCAATATTGCTTTCAGCTTGAACAAATGCCATGATGCTGAAACACAGGGAAGTGAAAATGAATCATTTCCACTCAATTTTTTACAAAATGCTGTGCTTGCTATTCCACTCTTCTACATTTGTTTAACTGCCTGGACTTAAATGGCTCTGTCTCAGCCTCATGAGTTTCAGGAGATGGGATGAGACTCAGCACTGACAAACACATATGGGTGAAAATGAAAAGTCTGCCCACAGTGAGGTTTCTTGCTCCATCTGTGAGGCTGTAACACTTGGGTGCGTGGTTTCCAAAGGTTTGGAAGAGTCTTTGAGAAAATACGCTAAGCATTAACAAACAGACCTGGATTTTAGAAATTCATTTCTAGTGACAAAAACACTCTATACTTCTCTGTACACTCAGGATTACCAATCATTTGAGAAAGAAAGGAGGGTGCTTTTAACTCCTGAAGGGCTTGCTCCCAAAGGAAAGAGTAACTGCATTGTACTGCAGTCTTCTCCTAGCCAAGAATCTCATTACTGAAAAGCTTCACAGGAACCTCATCAGCTGAGTCACCAGTTTCTTCTCCACACCAGCCTAGCCCAGCCTACTCATCACAGGGAGAGCAGCAGCCAAAGACATCCCATTTTAAACACCACTCATGCTTCTCCCAACAGCTCCAAGGTGCTCTTCTATGCTGCAAAAGGCAAACGACTCTTGGAGTGAAAAATAAGCCACAATGAGAAATGCAAAACAACAGCAGAACCCGCACCTCTCCTTCTACAATCCATAATCTCTGCTGTTGTTTAATCAGTACCAGCCTACTTGATTTCAGCTCCCCAAAAAAACCACACCCGCCTTGGGTTAAACTTGGATTTAACTTCATGAGATGGTGTGTGCTTAGGTTTTTCTACATTCGACACACAGAGAAGAAAATGCCAACCTGGAAAAAAAGTCTGCTGCATCTCTAGATCATTCTGTGCGTGCACAATCACTGCAAAGGCAACAGCCAAGGCCACGGCAGCAGATCAGCCACTCTGCTTGGAAAGCGGCCAGCGGCGATCCCTAATGTACTAACTAAGGATGAGCCTGTCTTTGTAAGAGGAAGAAATTTGTTTCAAATGCCCCGGAGGAATTTGAGACAGAAAGCTGTGATGTTTTCTCTGCTGCCCAGCACTGATCTATTGCAACTTCTAGGTAAGAGTTGGTAGTCAGCAAATATGCTCAGCTGTGTTGCTCTAATGACCATCCTGGCAAAGGGCATGAGGTCACACCAGCCCAGGCAGGACCTGCTCTTTGGGAGGTGGCAGACTAGCCGAAGGAAGACTGTGCAAGTAAAAGTCAGGATGTACAGCAAACCTTAGATTTAGGAGGTGAAACACCAGACGGTCCTGGTGCACAGAGTAGCAGTCTTTGAGAAGAGGGAGGTATGGCCATTCCAGCTAACACGCAGTGTTGGCAACACCAGGTCTTTGATGGCTCACTTGCTCATTTGGCATCCTTTCTCACCCACCAAATGCACACACTTGTTGTGATAAGGAGTGACGCAGAGTTCCCAGGCAGGTGCAAAGGAGAGCCCTTTATTGCAAAAACCCAGACTTTTTAAGCAGCTAGCCAGTTATGAGTTTACATAGTTTTAAGGCACAGCAAACATAATTCAACCAACCACCATACACTATGATGTGAGCACGCAATGGTCATGCAGCATGTTTTTCTACCCCTAATTCAGCTGTGTCTCTTTCCCACAGTCCTTTCCTACTTAGCCGAAGTAACAGGCCTGAGCCGTGATTTTACAAAGCCTTCCCTTTACAAAGCTTTACTTATCGGTAACACATACTTACTCCAGGCAACTAATAATTTCAACTTCAATTTACAGCATGTACACAAGTATTTCAGAAGCTAAAGGCAAAATATCGTGTCTGCTTATGAATTTATTACAGGGTGGTGGGGTTTTTTAACCTTTCCTACTCACATTTATAGGTACAATGTTAAAATATTTCTTCATGGCTCTTTGATCTACACTGAAAAAAACGGCAAATCACTAAAATAAAAAAACAATATGTACTTAATCAAAAAAAATTAAATCCTTATCTCCATTACTTATAAAAAATCTTTATCAGAAGATTTTTGCTATCAAAGCTCTGCCTTTTTTGTTAGGTATAACTGCATAAAACATTAAAAAAAAAGGAGATCCTACTCAGTAGACCCTAATCACTGCACAACAGCAGCAAGCAATTCTGCGAGGTGTAGATTATGAAGATATAAAAGCAACTCATGCAGCACCACTACCACATTCAGCCATGTGTTATTTGCTATTTTCTATGGTATCATGACTGGGCAGTCAGGAGCATGAGCTCCATTTTACTATGTTTCAGAACATTTAATTTGGAAGTAACACTAAGTGTTCTGAAATATTAGCTATCAGTTTGTACTGCTTGGTGCATCCCCTAGAACAACATGGCATCAAAATACCCCCAGATAGGTTGTAATTTTTTCAACCAAACCTTCTATATGAAAAGTCAAGTGGTAGCTTCCTTTAACCTGTAAGAATCTAGTTCCCACCTCTCACACTACTGCTTGACCTTACTGGTTTTACCCTTTTCTACCTAGACTCCACCTAGAGAAGACTAGCATTTTTATCAGGGAATGGTTAATTAAAAAATGGTCTTTGCTTTTCTGGATAAGTTGTAGCCCTTAGTGCAAGTGCACAATGGGCAGAAAAGCCACCAATTCCATTTCTGTCCCTTCCTTTTGCTGAATACAGTTTTAAAGCCAGACTGCAATTTTCTGATTTAGGGTATTTTTGTTCAAGAATGTTGATCTGTTCATAAAAACCAAATCTTTTGACAGAAACAAACATTCTCACAGCAAAGCCTGTGGGGTCTAGGGGGATATGCTTGCTAAAATGGGAGAGAGACAGAGAGCAAATCTAAGAGTCTCTGAAAGACTTTCTCAAATATCTTTAATGCCATGATTATTACCCATATCAAAGCAGAGATCCCAAGTGAAGAGAGCTCAAAATTAGAAGAGGGTATTACCCACATCGACACAGAGTGCATAAACAACAGGACAGCAAAACCAGCCTCTCAAGTTTTGTATTATAAACTAGTGCTCCACTCCAACTCATATCCACCTTGGTGATCTCTCACACTTTTTCCCTGAAACTGGTGGGCTTTTTCACACCAATTGGTAGGAACAGGCCTTGGCCAACGCAGCTTCACAGACTGCCCTGACATCATCTGAAAGGGTACTAACTGCAGGAGACAAAAGCATGCCAAGGAGGATGCTAACAATTATGCAAAATGGACAACAGCAGGCCAATGCTCCAGCCTGGGCACTGTTTGGTTTACTAGCACAGCCCTTGCCAGACACTGCCAACAAATCTGCATCAGCACGGCATCAAGTGGAGAACAAAAAAAAAAAAAAAAAAAGGAGAATGACATTCCTCAGGGCACTTGTCTCAGGTGGGAAAAAAAACCAAGTTCAAGCTCCTGCTCCAAATCAGGCAGAGTAGACATTAACCATGTGAGGAAAATGCCTCTGAAGCACCCCAGCCAGACAGCTGCTGATCATTCTGGCATTTACATCTCTCTTGTTTATTTTCTTCCACCACAAAAACGGTCAACCACTTCATCTTTGTTCCACCACAGCACTGCTGCTTGCACTGGATAGCTACAGAGAACAGCTGTGGAGGAGAAAGGTGCATTCCTGATGCGCTCAGGTGATGGAGCCCAGTGCTGGGACATGCATGGAAGAACACCCTCCTTGTTGGGACGTTCACGGGACACAACAGCCAGGCCAGAGATAACTGGCAGGGCAGAGAGACATCATCCGCACACATTCACCCGCACAAACTGCTACTGCACAGCACTGCAGCTTCTCTCCAGACAGAAAGAAGCCACAGCACAAGGTACCAGCTAGGAAAGTGAGGCTGCAATATCCTGATGTGGAAGTGGAGGTCAGGAAACAAACATGTGAGGCTGTTCACATCCCTTCCATCACTGTGCCTCTCAGTGTCCATACCCAATTCAAACTAATAAAGCATGCAGGAAAAAAAATCTGTGTCAATAAGATATTGTTTTTATCAACTCCTTGCAGCCCCTCATCTGATTTCAGTGGCACTGCTGTGGTCTGGAAGCCTTTGCTGGCTTTGAAGTCAAGAACTTGCCTCTCACATGACAGCTGTCTCTGCTGATCTCCCAAAATCTGAGGTCAACTAAACCAGGGAGGCAAAATCTCGCCTTATCCCCACTGCAGATTCTACATAGCTTCTGCTGGGTTTAGTGCTATGATCCAAGAGCCCATGGCCATCACAAGAGCAAGATACTCCAGACCTTTCAATGTTACTGCTGATGACACGGCAAGGCAGCTTTTCCACAACACTTAGGAAGGAGCCAGAAGCAGGAACTGAGGTCTCACCAAGCTCTTCAACACACTCCCAAAAAAGCTATTCTTGCAAAAGGTGTTAGCTTGGTCTTGGAAAAATTCAACCCCAATATTCCAGCACATTGTCCATGCCATTCCTATTTGAGCCATGGATATGAAATCAAATTCCCAAAAGAAAAAATAATTTTGAAACACCAATTCTTGTCCTTGAGCAATTGCTCTCATTCCACTCATCTCTCTCACTAACCCCATTTATCAATGTATTTATTTCCATTTTATTTTCACTAACACATAGCCCCAGGAATATCAATTTTGCCTATCTGAAGCTTCCTCTTCTACTAAAATCAACAAGGGAAGAACTTTCTCAACTCAAACACTGTAAAAACAAATGGCATAAACCATGCCTCCCATTTCTTGACAAAGTTTCTCCAAGGACTGCAATACAATCAATATTGTAGGACTGCAAATACAATAAACAATTTTCTAATAGATGTATTAGTAAAAGAGAAAGGCAGTTTCAACATAACTCCTCCCATTTCCTACCCCAAAAGAATACAGATTTCTTCATTTGTTTGTTCATAGAAAGCCTTATAAACAACATCAGAAGAATAACAAAATCTGTCAAAACTCACATTTCAACTATTTCAGTGGGGCTTTTCAATGTCATAGGAAGGAACAAATCTTCTGTCCTTTATTCAAAAGGCCTGTCACTAGTCTCAATTCAAGTAATACGTTCCAGGCACATACAAGCATTCTGTAGGATGTTCTCAAACAACTCACCCTGGATTAGTTGGCACTGCAATGATTTACACCAGACAGGCTGGCCTCACTTGATTTAACAAAAGTTATGGAACAGTAAGGTGCATGAACTACAGGAATTTACATCCTACTGCCATTTTTTTCTTTTTTTTTTTGGGTCATGGAGTATAAACTAAACTGAAGCAAAAAAACCCCAAATCCAAGCAACAGTGGCATCAATCAATTTTATAATAACCTTTATAGCCAACACTTAAAGAAACAGGTCATTCCTAACACCATGAAGGCATTAAACAGAGTATAACACAAAACGGCTGCTTTACAGATATTTCCATCCAACCCCATACTCAGGGATAGAAATTAACTCTCCCAAACCAACACAAACAAGGAACTTTTTTCTTTTGGGATAAAGAGCCCGGTCAAGCTGTCAGTGTCTACACAGAGAACCCTTTTGCCCACAGAATCTTCTCAAGCACTGGAAAAGCAGTGAATGAATGAAAGAAAATGCCATTTTTTTTTTTTTTTACACCTTTGATGAAACATGCAAACTGCATCAAAAGAATAGAAGACCGACACTGGAGAAATTTAAAATCACTAGAATTTCAAAGCAATTGACTGTTATGAACAAATTCTGGAGGGTTCATAATTATTATCAGACCAGTAAGAAACAGAAATTAAGATTTAATACCAAAAAACTAAAATACGGAACACCACAACCCTCCACTCTTCCAACAAAGATCACGGGGTGTTCTAAAAAGAAATAAGCTACTACCTCTTTTGGCACAGGAAACAGCCATATACAGCTTTAATGTTTGAAAATTAATGCCATATTAGTGTTACCTAACATCTGCTCTGCGATTATTGGCTTGGTGAATATTGGCTTAGGTGGTAAATACTGAAAGCTTTTCTCAGTGTAAGAAGCTTGCAGCAGATTTTGTGGTGTCAGAGAGGACACTTCACACTGCAGTCCAGAAATACTGACACTCATACATCAAAAGCAGGGAACGTACAGTTCCACCTCTATTTTAATACAATTGTCAAATGAGAGAACAAAATTCATGCATCAGGAATTCACCTCTGACAACTTATCTCCTTGTAGCATAAATCAGTACGAGAGAAAATGTCACAGATAAGTTCCTCCTACATACTGAAAGAGATCTGAAACCGCTGTACAGTACAGCCCATTTGACAGCAGACAATCAAAAGACACCAACTGCTGTAAAAACAAATGCTAAGGAAGGCAGAACATGAATAAATTAGCAGAGATACAAATGAAGTGTAGGGAATGCCTGTCCATAATACTCTATTGATTTCAGTTCTCGGTTACGGGACATAAAAAGCACTAACCAAAGGAAAGAATGGTTAAACTACAACCCAGCAGTTTCATCCTTTAAGGACCTAATATGCCATATCTCAAGAGACACAAATACAACATTAGTTACATAAAGCCATCTAACCACAAAAGGAGCAAAAAGCCTTATTATATTTCTCCACTGCTGATGATTAAATAAAAAATATATGATGGAAAAGCAAGACCAAACGTATATCACAACCCCTCACAGAGTAAAATCATGTCTCTGCTGACTCTTTCATCAAGAAGAAGGTGAGACAAATTCAGAAGTGAAGTGAGGAGGGTAATACAGTTTAAACTGAAAGATGAAACACAGAGCAATCAGTGTTTAACAGTGTTTCTACTCAGACTTAAGGTATCCCTTCATTAACACAATTAAAAATATTTACCTTCTTACTGTGAAGTACAACACTTTTTAGGCAGGGCACTGTTTGCAGTCAAGGAACACCTCTCAAGTTAACACATTTAGAACTTCTATCTTTCAGACATATGCTATACGTAATTCTGCCATATATGAAAGATGCATTCAGCTGCTTGAAATTCATCTGAATGATTACTGATGTGTAATTTGAATTCCCTGACACCACAAGAATTTTTTCTGAAATTATCACCTCCACACTGTGCCCAAAACTACCACTGCCTGAGCTCCTTGGCTGCTCTCATCAGTGGGGAAAAAAGCAGTATCTGTGGAAATGTATAAGCAAGTTAGAAAAGGACAGTTACAGATATTGTTTCAGATTCTTTCACTTTAATTTTAAAATATTTTAATACATTAAATACTACAGAAAAGCATAATCAGAAAAGGGGAAGTCAGCTTTGATACCCAACTAGGAAAACAAAAAAGCATTTAAGTATGAGAAGATTACTGTAATTTCAGTAGATCATTTCGGGAGCATCTTTTTGTGGTGACAGCAACAGCCCAGCCTCAGCAAATGCCCAAGCCTGAGACTTACATGGAGAACTTCTGGATCTCTCTGACAGCCCAAGGACAGCACTCAGCACATGGCATTAGAGGGGAAACTTTGTTAGACCAGCCCTGTCAACTTCTTAAGACCCAAAGCCTTAAATAGTTGCATGATCTATCTCAGTGGAAGTATTCATTTTTGATGATTCTCAAAAGGGAGCCAGCAAAAAGGAACAAAAACAACAATTACATAAAACTAGACAACACAGACTGAATCAGTAAACTCTGAAACTCATGAAAACTATTTTAAGTTTATAAACAAAATTATAAATTTTTAAAAACCCTACAATTTAGGAAACGCCCTCAATTGCTGTAAATTCACGTATTTGCACCAGTGTCCCTAGACCCATGCAAACAGAGGATGAGTTTCCACTCTGATCTGTTTCCAAACACAAAGTAGCTCCCTAGCCATTGAATAAATGCATGTTTTTCCACTTTTTAAACATTTTTATTTTCTTGTACCATAGAAATTTTTACCCTAGAACCATTAGTTGCCATGAAAGCTCTGTAAAATAAAGCACATGAAAAGGTACTTGTGTGATAACTAATTACATCCTTCAGTTGCTGCCACCTTCAGCCTACCTGGCCACCATTCAACTCCTCACTGCAGACACATAAGAGCTAGTACTGACCTCTGTAAATTAGAAATACAGCTGCAAGGCAGCAGTTCAATGCTAGCACAACTTTTTTTGATATCAGAGTGATAAAAGGCTAAAGCCAGTGCAAAAGAGTGGACTCAGGTCTGGTATTGCTATTTTCCCACTATGATGACTGCTGTGACAAAGACTTCACAAGAAGTCAAGAACTAAAGAACTGTTACAGCCAAGTCTCTGGTCAGAGGTGGCAAGGCCAGAGATGGAGATCCAGCACTGAAGAAGCAGCTATTTAATATAAGCCATCCAAATGCTTCCTTTTAACATCTACATTTTCTTGTCTTTATTGTCATTCATCATAAAAGAACATTAAAACCGTAACAGAAACTATAGGAGACTCATGAGATGCTTGTCTGGTTCCAGTATTATCCACACCTAGGTCAGCCTCATTTTAGCACAGTTAAACTGAACAAACACTACTATAGCACATAGATATATTTTTGTACATCCTAGCACAGAAGAGACCTGAATGTGTCTATTAAAAGCCTAAGGGCACAACTAATGCCATCCAGGAGACATTCAACTACCCCTTTACAAGTTGGAAAATGCTTTTATAAACTTGGTATAATGATCCTTTGGAATGTTCTCCTTCTTCTTGTTTGTTTTGTGGTTTATGTTTCGGTTGGTCTTTTTGTTTGTTTTTTACACATAGCTAAAATGCAGAAGATGGGGCCTCTGAGAAATGGAACAGAAACTCACTTGGAGTATCTTCCAGCACAAAATAATTGTCACCATGCTTGCTAATGAAAACTTGTACACTCATGTAAAAGAAACAGACATTTCGCTGTACTTAAACATGTCTTTACTTTTTTTTTTTGTTATTTTGTAGTGAGACTGTCAAGAAAGAATTATGGGATTGTACACAAGGAAACAAAAATAACTAGGAACCTAAAGCAGAGCTCACCTGTTTCTCATGCTAATGACTGTTTAGAAAGCGCACACTTGAAAACTCCTTTTTATTCTGTCAGAGAATCATAGGGCAGTTATCTTTAATAGCTATTACTCAGATATATAAAAAATGTCTTACTTCTCTAGCAGTCTTTATTCTATCAAAAGGACATTCCTTAAATGCTATGTGTCATTCAGTTCAGTTTTTTAAGGCTGACAACATTTTGAATAAAGTGCTCTGCCATTCCTGGGAAGATGTAAACCCATAACTGGAGGATTTTTTTTCTTCTTGCTTGCAATGTTAAAAACTGGTGAAGAGGTGCACTTCAACCAGTGCAGCTATAGTGACCCAAGTTTTAAACCAGTAAGAGAATCTGGTCCCTGTGGTTACGAACAACAGAGAACTGGCTTTTCATGCCCTTGGTGGCAAGGGACATGTAAAGAAAAACCCCTCTTCCCCTTCCCTTGGGGGATTTGGAACTGTGACTTTTTATGAATCTGCACAATGTGCCTATCCAAACACTATAAATATTTACAAATTATCTGCTACACAACAATTTTCCTCTAATTTATGTTCCATTTTTTAATGCATGAATACATATAGTTTCATTAGCCAGCATACAGGTATCAGTACTTACCTGTGATCTAAATGATGGATAGAGAGAATAACCCCTGAATTCAAATGGGCTTGTTTTAAGGTCACCAGGATTGTGAATTCACATTTATTTCTTAACTTCTGAAAAAATATTTCAGCTGTTTCTGGAGATGCCTTCACACTTCTTGAAGTATCTAGAACATAAGAGGAAAAACACTCAGTGTAAAATCTTATGTTACTTTACATCCTCATTCAAATAGCTTACAAAAAAACAGGCTATTTCCGAGAAGCACAACTGGACAGACAGGCAGAAGCAGGGACCAAAGTATTTAATGCATCAGTTTTCCATGCAATGGGAGCCATTTCAACTAAAGAGAACACACTTTCTAGGACACCTATCCTGTTCTGGGGAGGGGAGGTGTTTTGTTTTGATCCAGGGTCTGAACTCTCATTTTCCTCATGGATGGCCAGATGGTACCTTTAATATCTCATCCAAAGTTTGGGCTCACTAGCAGTGAAGCACAGTGACAACACCAGACATGAGCCTAAACGCTGACACATGACCTGACCAAATTCTTAATGACTTCTACAAAACTGTTATGCCTAATAGCATAAATACATAAATAAATAAACTTATTTTAAAAAACCAAAACAACAAAACAACTAACAATTTATTCAGCTTTAAGTAATAGTTAAAAAATTCACCGAATTTCAAAATATTTTATCACTAATTAATTGCTCTATACTCCAGTTGAGTGGCATTTTCCTGCTGCTTCTTGCACAGGATGTCATGAATGTTTGTTAGAGTAATGGCACACATACAATAAAGATTTTACTTTTAAAAACCCACACACAAGCTAGACTGATGAAATATTTCTGCTGAATTTGCATATAAGATGCATAGAAAATAAAAAGGCCCAAGCTTAAAACCTCTAGAGAGATAATTTACAAAATAAGATGTCAAATTCTAGGAAAATAGTTCCCAATCTCCATAATACATTATACCAGAAAAAATTAATATACATTTTTAATGCACAAAATCAATTCATTAGCATGTGTAATCAACTGTGTAAGAAATAAATGTATTCACAAGCTTCTTGTCACAGCAATTTGACCATTCTGCTCTACTTGGGGACACCAACTCAGGAACAGCAGTAGAGAGCTAACAGCAATAGAACTGGTGATTTTCTTTCAGCAGCACTGGAGTTGAGCTCTCAAGTACACCACTCTCAGCTTACACCACTGTTCCTAAAACAGTTTATTCTTTAAGCTGGACCTATGAAGATGCTGCTGTCCATTAACAGAAACAGTTTATTTTGGTTTACGGATCAGGAATATTTTTAATACCTGTTTAAGAAATGCAACAACCTGTGCAAGTCCTAACCAAGCTCCTGCACAGTGTCACACCAGGTTGGTTTTCATTTGTTTTCCACAAAGGGGAATCAAAAAAAAAAAAAAAAGGAAAAAAATTAATTTCTACCACATTTCCATGATATTCTCACAAGCAACTGATGAAAGAAAGTACATGCTTAACATCCCTACACTTAAAGAAGGCCAACTCATACATTTATAATTATCCCCTCCTTCTACAGGCCCTTTTATTCTAACTGGAGCTTTTGGGATGCAAACACTGCACTACAGATGGCCTGTGCTTTAGCAAGGAAACAAACCCTCACCGTGACACAGGAGCTCTCCAGAGACACCCCAGTCCTCACTGCTGTGTGAGAGGCAGGGGAAACACAGAGCTGTCACAACACCCACAAGACAGGAATCATTTTTAGGTCTCTTCATGTCACCTTGAATCATTACCTGATCATTACACTGGGTGAGAATTTTCCATCCTTTATTCTATAAAACCTTATCTGGGTATGCTATAACCCTTCCCTGTGGCCTCAGATAACCTTCTTGTATGCAGATGATAGCATCAAGACATGATTACATCATGCTGGCAGCCTATATACTAAGATTACCATCACACTGACTGCTGGAGTGCTACATTGCCAAAACACATGGCCACTCAGTTTTGGTACTGCAAATAGGTCAGCTCATACTTGCTGCTCAAAAAAGCTACACAGACTTTTGAATTATTACTACTCTTATGAAGCACAACACTCTTTGCTCAGGGCAGGCACCAGGTGGATTTCTTAAAAGCAAGATGACTGAAAGGTCCTTGATCTGTCAGATCCATTCTTTTCACACTAACACAAGAGTGCAAATCCCTCCTTCCAATTGCCTTTGAACACTATCAGTAGGTGCTTGATAGATCACCAGCTGTGCTCAATAAATATTGCTTCAGGCTTCTTCTTGATATTTGGCTGCTAGTAATCAGTTTAAGACCCAACAAAAATACTTTACTGGAACTGGACTTCTTCCATAATGGCTTAGAAAAATCAAACTGGTATATCTCAGACAATAATTTCCAGTTTCTCAATAGTTACATAAAAAGCACATACTGTGAACATTTCTAATACACAAAACAAAAGGCATAAATCTTTTCAACTTGGAGTGCAAAAATAAGGAGAGACTCATTAATGTGAATGAGAAATTTGTCTCTAGCCATGGCACATATATTTTGGGTTTATTTTCCTAGGAAATTGCATGTGTATGGTTTGACCACACCACAACTCACAAACCCATAGTGTCATCACTCCATCTTTAAGTTATAGAAACGTGAAAGTGACAATTAAAGAAACAAAAATCCAAACTCAAAGCATGTCTCATTCCTTGTTCAGGCTAGATCTTTTAAGATCCAACATTGCAAAGCAGTCTGAAAGCCCAGCAAAGAAAACCACTGACCAGAAGACCTGCAGGAACTCAGCCCTTCAGAAGACAAGCTTAGAAGGTGCCTGTGCTCACAAAAGCCCTCATTATTAGAACACATTTTCCCCTCTCAGAGACAACCTGCAGTCAGAGCTCTGCAGCAAACACCAACATCACACCAGTATTTCCTGGAAGTGTCAAGAGCAGACACTGTCATTTCAGTCATGTTCATGAGACATAAGTACTGCACCGTTAACAAAGACAGCAAGTAACTTTCACCAGGACTCACTCCACAAGTCCAAAGGACTTCCACCAGTCCAAATGGGTATTGGAGAAAGCAGTTTTTCCCTTTGCAGTCACCAGCCTTTAACTGCTCTCATCATCCCTGTGGTGACAACTGCATTCATAAAAACATATGAAGGACTATTACAAGCAACTGATTCAGTCTTAACCAGTCCAGCCGTGCCTCCCCACCAAAAAAAAAAAAANNNAAAAAAAAAAAAAAAAAGCTGTTGGAAGCAGCCACAAACAAGTTATGGAAGGTAAGCAGGAAAATTTCCATACACAGCACTAGCAGCATACTGTTGAGCTGGCTGCCCCCGTGGCAGGGGTGGCCTGTGGGCCAGGAGGCCCAGGGTGGTGAGACAGCCCCAAAGTTTGAATCAACCCCCTCGGGTAAGCCTTAAGGCAGAGTGACCGAAAGAGCCTCTCCCACAGTGTTCTGTCACTTTATGTCAATGTACCCCAGTTCTGTTACCCCGATTGGTTTGCTAACTCTCCACCCACTGTACCCCTTACAAGTTCATGTCCTAGAATGTTCTCCCTTCCCCACTTTCCCATTAGCTCTTGGACCTTGGCTCCTCCCTCCACGTTTCCCCATTGGGTTGTGTACCCTGGCCCCGCCTATGCTCCTCCCCTCAGCTCTTTCTCCATTGGTCCCTGGCCCTCTCTCCGCCCCTTGTCCCCTCATACTTATACCCTGGACCCTCCTGCACTCCTGGTCCTTCGCCCCGGAACCTTTCATGGACTCGGCAGTCGACTCCAGTGGAACTCTCTGCGAAGGACCTCTCCCGCCTCTTTATTCTCGGTGACGCACTCAGCAGCTTTCCGGTGGCGTACGTGTGTGTGGCTTCCGTGGGCGCAGCCCAGCTCTGTTGGGTGGAGGCTGAGAGCCGGTGAGGTGCCAGCCGAAGCAGCCTCAACTGGGACACTTTCCGGGAGGACGCAGCGGCCTCCAGCCATGACAAGCCAGAAGCGCCAGCATACTAAATCACACAGTGGAAAGACTTAGGACAAGCCATTCATTACCATTCATTTCCAGTCCACAATAAAAGAAAACATTTATTAAATGGAATGAGTAATTTGTCCTAGCAAAGGGTATGCTCTCAAATTTCTGAAGAGCATCTAAAAGTAAACATATAGTATGAACTGAATTATAAAACAAATTCCTGCAGAATAGTCTTTGCAGGAAGCATTCTAACTAATTGAGCTCCACAGTTTGTTTCATGTGCACATAATCAGCTTTTAATAGCAGCATCTATAAATCAATTCTGCATCTGAACTGTCTGCTGAACTATCCAAATTAAATTCTAATGGTTTGTGAGAAAAAGGAGGGCTGAGGCTAAAATGAGGCTGAAAAAATATAACTGGCGCAATTTTATTTCAATTTCCTACACTAGGAGGGATGAGTGTCACAAGCATATTCAAATTTTTGGTTAATATTTTCTTAACTAGGTATTTCACACAGCCTACAAAGGGCAACTTTATATTGGGTTTTTTATACCCTTTATAAAGGCTTTACTTTATATTGTTCTTTTATTTAAGTAACAAATATAGACTAAGCTGCACCCAGCCAGCGGGGCAGCATGCAAAGCCAGTCCAAAAGCAGAATCTTTCCAAGGCTGACAGAGTACAGCAGGATTTTAAGTGGAGCACAGTGCATTCAAATTCAGGAGCTGCATTCCTGTAATGAAAAATGAAGATAAAAAGAACTAAAACAACCTTTATTAGACCAAAACCTTGCTAGATGTGATATGCATTACATCCTTCAGTAGAAAGGCTGGTTGTTTTGCTATTTGAACCGATACATAAGTTCAGCTCATAAAACATTTTGAGCTACTTTACCTATAAAGCTGTCCATTCCCTTCTCACAAATTCCCAGTTGTTTCAGAGAGAATAGCAAAACAAGCAGCTGTAGTTTACCAAACCCATGTGAACCTGAGTTGGTTTCTCCAAGGCTGTAGGAAGGAGCTCTGCAAGAATCTGAGGGAAGGTGTTGCAGTTCTACCTGAAGTTTAAAAGATCACAAGATAGAGGGTAAACACTACCCCTGTAAGACTCCCACTGGGGCCATTCCCAAAGGGTGTGCTTAAGCTGCAGGGCCCAGGAGCACTGCCCAGTTCCCAAGCCTGGGTGAACTCTAGGACTACAATCGGAACGTACGTCAGGATACAACTGGGTACATCCAGACCTCTATGCACCCAAGTGTCCAATCCAGTCTCTCCAGAAGAAAAACTCAAAAATGCCAGGAAAAAGGACTCCAGTAATTAATTTCCCAAGTGGCATGATCAGGACCTTGGCATATCCCACACACTGTTTAGGGACATAGCCCACAGACTGCCCTTGTAGTTTAGACACCACCATGGTGTGGTGTGTCTGCCTTCTTATTTCCACTGAAGAATTGCTTCAGCAAGGATGCCTGCAGTTAGAAATGCAGTGGATGGGAAGGAGAAAAGGAAGAGGGCAAAATGCTCTTCAGCTGAAACTAAACAATCGAAACAAAAACTGACTTGAAGCCAAATCATTAAATCAAATAAAAACAAGGGGGGAAATGTCACAGTTTGTTCTTGGCAGCATTTGGGGAGGTTCCAACTGCCTTTGCTTTGTAGCTTCCTCTGTTCTGAATGTCAGCTACAGCTTTGGTGTGTCATCCAGCAAGGGCTTTCCTCCAGTTCAAACCATATGCAAAGTCACAATGGACTGACACAAAAGACTAGAAGACCTGTTTCTGAACACATTTTTCCCCAATTATATTGGCTTTTCATACTTATAGCCCTAAACAACTGTAATCCTATCACTTCTGGCCAAAACTCTGGCTCACCTACATGCTACATACTTCGGTGTTTAAAGTCATTTTGGCATAGCTGAGAACACAAACCCACTGTGGGACAAAAGGAGGGAAAGGTACCGAGAGCCTGGGCAACTAGGCTTGAAGGCAGTTGTTGCTGATCTGAAACAACCAAACCACTATTATGGACCTAATCTCGCTTGTTTAATCAGGAGTAGATGGTGCATTTGTCTAAATGATCGTGATTTCATTTAAAGTGCTTCACTTGAAATGTTTTCTTCTCCATGGTCAAAGTCCCCAGAGAATTTCTGCTTGGTTTATTAAGCTTGATTGAGCTCTTGTTTTTTTTTATGCTAGAGGAACATAAATAATTGTCAACTACTCAAAAAAAAAGAAAAGAAAATAGAACGTATTTAATACGGGGGGAGCCTTCTACCTCGTATGGTAGATAGAGGTAACTGAGTGGTAGCAAACCCTCAACTATTTTTGCCTGCTCCTGGCACTTACTTGGATGACTCTTTAGGACAGACATCGCAAATCCATGACTGTCTGTGCAAAATGACAGCTGTAATATAATTCATATGCCCTGTGAACAGACAATAATACCACTGAAATCTGCCTAGAGATGAATTCTGCAAGCGATGATACAAAACTAGTTTGGGGGTGATTATACTAGCGGCTGGGTTAAGCCTCTGAGCTTATATACCAACCAGCTGCTTCTAGAAACCAAGGCAAGTCAGATGTGATTGAGTCGTTCTGCGATGGGTTAGGTACCATGGCTCTCTCAATCTGTCTTAACCTGCCAGAGCACAGTGCTAAGACACTTAGACATCTTTCACCTTCCCTTGGGCTATTGTCCGTTCAGCAAAAAAGGAATTTGCACCAGGATTACAAGTGGGAATAATTTCCTGTAATGTAAAGCAGCCCAGTTGCACCACAAAAAGTCAGGCATGCTCTTCCAAAAATGTCAGGTCCATGAAAAAGGATTTCATTACTTTTGGACTCAGAAGGCAAAAGGTAAGTAAAAGATTAAATAGTTATAGAAAAGATCCTAGTGACTGTATCTGCAACAGCATATTTATGACAATTTTTCCAACTTTAGCAAATGAAAGGATAAGAAACCTAATTGTAGGCAAACCTGAACTTTGAATGTGTAGGACTCCAGATTAGAAGTCTGTATTCTCAGCACAGGAGGCTGAAACAGCTGATTTGCTAACAAGCAATACAGATCCTGCCACACTAGATTGTTAATAAAACAACTCCTACCAAACTGCCACAGAAAAGGAGATTGTGCTCTCCTGAACATTTCTGAAAGGAAGTTTAGAAATGTATAGATCAACACACAGAGAAGCACCACACATACAGAAGTACTATCAGGAATTTTTAAAGGCATTCATGATACAGAAAACTTCTATTCCTTGTACACCAGAATGTACTATCCCTTCCAGAGAAACTGTGTCATCATGCTAGATACTATCACCAGGAGAGGGGGTGCTACTCAGTGGGGACCTATTATATGACAGCAAAATAACGAAGATGAAAGACTTTCGGTCTTGTTACTGAAATTCCACTCCTAGGAAATTAAAATGTGTGCTGCATGGTATGCTCTGCACCATGTATTCATTATTGAAATACTTTCTGGTGATTTATAGGTTCCAAGTTATCAGTTATATAGTGCAATAGTTTTTTGGTGACCAGTTTTTCCTAGCCTATACTCCCAACACTATTCTTAAATCCCTTTTAAGTTTTGAAGATGCTTTGTATGTGCTCCCTCATAGGTAGAATCAAGTACTGCTACTTAGAATTATGTTGTTTAGGTTTTTCACAGCCACTACCACTATAAAACCTACTATGTTTGAACAAGGACACCGATGTAGCACAGAGTGGGATTTCTTTTGTTTCTTCATTTCCGTGGAGGTTCCAGCTATATTTAAAAGGTTACAGCTACTATAGCTTTATAAATATATATGTGTATCTAAACATGCACACACAGAACTCCCTTTAGGCACGAAGCATCTTGCTAGAAGCTGCTTTGAGAACACCTTGAAACCTGTGGAGGAAACCAAGCCTGCCTTGTTTTCCTTGCAGCTGCCATCTGTGGCATATGCACCTAGTTATGCTTGGCTGCATACTGTCACATGAGCACTTTGTGTCAAACTGACCTAACAACAAACAAAAATATCACACCAAGAAATGCTGTTAACACTGGCACACTGAAGAGCAGAAGAAAAACAATGCATTGTCTTGCAGCCCTACTGGTACTGTAATAAGGGCATGACACACATGAGAACTGCTAAAAGACTGATTTTATTTTCAGTCCCTCATTGTATTGCATGGCCAGGATTTTAACAGTTATTCAAGTCACGTCAAGGGGGAGGACAGGAGGAGGAGGAGGAGGTGGTGTTGCCAGCCTTTTCCAAATGAAAATGCAAGCTACCAAATGTAAACAAAGCCTAATCAATTAAAAACAATAAAGTACAAACTTAATGGCAGTAATAAATCATGCAAGCAGATTATGCTAGATGTAGATCAAGCTGCATTACATGCCCTACCCTTCTCTCTGAAGATGAGACACAACTCAAATTCTCAAATATATCATATTCCAGTGGTGAACCACCATACAATGACAGACTGTATAAGATCAGCACCCACCATGGCACCTCTAAACTAGGATCATACTTGGTGCAGGCACTCCAGTACCCTCTCAGCAACACACCACGTCTCCCCCTCACTTGGTTCTCACTGTGCAAGTGTCAGTCAGTACTCATGCTCTCTGTTCAGTCAGTTTCTCTCAAAACCTCCTTTTTGACCAGTATGCTGCTCTTGAGGACCTAACTCCTACAGCCTGTGTTTCACAGACTCATTTAGGCTGGGAAGGACCTCCTGAGACCATCTAGCCCAACTGTAATCATTTGTGGATGACCTAGAAGGTTTACCTTTTTTCTCCATGAATAAGCTGTTTCTCCCTCTTGGCAGTGATTTGGATCTCTCATCCCAGTTTTCCTTCATCTCTAGCTTTCTAGGGTATAACTCTTTTTTGCCCACATTAGGGCTAATTGCCTTCAGCTCACCAAAACTCTACGTGTTAAGAATTTAAGTGCTGATTTATTTTCACACAACACAATGGTGAGCTTAGGAAAGCATTAATATGAGATCATTTTGCAGATGACCACAACCATGCAGTCTGCATGAAAGATTAGCTTCTGAGACAGGAGAATGGCCAACAGTCAGTGACACATAGAAAGCTCCAGAAAACTTAAACCTGTATCCTAACAGCAAAAATAGAGCAGGGCAGGGGGAGGGAGGCCACCACTGGAAAAAACAGTATCTGAAGCACGCCAGACACATCAAACACCTCTGTTGTTAGCCACAGGTCTCCAGCAGCAGACTGAGCAAACAGCAGCAGATGGGGGGAGAAGGCAGGAGACTGAACTGTAAAGAGAATTCAAGCACCAGCAGAAACTGGAAGTGGCAGAGAGACCACACCTGAGGGCAGAGGAAGGACACCAGTGCCACCAACCATACTGGCGTATCTGGAAGAATCTCTGCTCACAGAATATCTGTTTTGATGGCAGGAAAAGGAAAGGTTAGAAGGTTTTGAATTGGGAACATCAAAGAGGAGAGACACCAAGGAATACCATATACACAACTCAGCTGTGAGCAGGACAGACAGGTAGAAAATACGTGGAAGACTCGAGCCAACCATTACCAGAGATTTCAAGAAAGCTGAGCAAAGAGCAGAGTTCAGATTGTCCAGAAGTTTTCATTTAAGTCAGATATTAATGGAGTCCGTGCTTCTGTGAATGTGCCTACCAACCCTGATGAACCAGCTACAGGTTTAAACTCATGCCAAATTTATAAGCCTGAAGGAGTTAAAATTATAAGATGTTTCCAAACCCTGATTTGTTCTTGTAGGCTTATTTTACTCAGGCATCATCAAAATATACTTAAGTGCACCAAAGAACAGGTTTCAGGAGAGTACACAGGCACTGGTTTAATAATTGTGTACCAGGTGTTTGATGCTACCCTGTGTCCTTGAAATACTCTCCCTATACTAGATCAATTTCAGCCCTGATCTCCAGAGAACAGAAAGACTTAAAGGGTCATCCAGCCATTCCTCAGCCTATTACCTGAATGTAACACAATGACTACAACAAAGCTAATGTTTCCTAGATATTTTATTTCATGCTATCTTCTAAAAAATCGAAAGCGTGGAGATTTCCACCACTTCTTTTCAGCAGCTGTTCCACAATCTAAACTAGTTCACTGTCAAAGTCTCCTTTTATCTTAAATCCCCTCCATTTGTAGTATCATTACATTACTCTTACCTCTAGCTCTTTGAATGCTAAATAATTCCTTCGTTTTAAACCTCTAAGAATCTTCTAATACTAGACACTTATCATACAACACTTTTCTCATTTCTTGGACAAGCTGTACATACTCAAGTTCTTTCAAAAGCTTTCTTACTAAGCTGGTCCTTTTGTTACTGTACAATCAGGTTTGCTGTTTTTCTCTTCAATCCCTGCAATTCATTGGTATTTTTCTGAAATGCGGAAACCCAGAGTGAATGCAATAACCCAGACACAATTTTTTAAAAATAATTCAACCTCCCAGATCTCTTACTCCCATATGCTTTCCTTATGCTAATGGTGTGTGCAGGGATTCTTAATAAGAGCAACACTGAACAGGGTACACAAGGTTTTCCTTCAAGTCTACCCTCTTCCTGGAATGAGAGCTGAGCAAATCTCGGGACTATTTCAAGTTCAAGGCATATTAGTTAATGTTACAGAAAATCTTAAGAGTGTCTTTGGAACAGCCAGGGCACAATATGCAAATGCATGCTTAGGGAGCTATTAAAACACAGATTATTGACCTCAAAACTAGAAGGGATCCTTTGGAACCCTTCTGAATCATTACACAGCTGTATCTAGAGACTGATGGACTTCCAGACAGAGTCAAGGCTGGTACACGTTGTCTTCTCTTTTAGGATAAACACTGCGGATGTTATACCACCATCTAATTATACTTAAATAAGCATTAATGCTGGGGAAATTGTATAAACATTGCTTTAACAGAGTGAGCATCTCTACAATTGGAGGTCTTTTTCTTATTATACTCCATGTTTTCAGGGAAGGAAATAGCCACTCAAATTCCACTAAAAGAGTTCTCAGTTACGGATCGCTAGCAATATTGATTGTAATGGCTCCCTTGGAAACATTACAGTCTATCATAGCAATGTTGGTGCTGCAGCAAATATGTTAATCTGCTAAAAGCCTTTTGAACATTGTGTCTTCAGAAGTCTCTTTCAGTCTACTGGTCCTTTTAGGCCATGCCCATTGCTTTAGCACCTTGCAACAGCCCAGAGCTGCGAGCAGCAGCTCATGGGATGACTCAGCCTAAAAGTCACTTTTCTAAGCTTGCCTGTCTCTCTTAATTCATCAGCATCACACACCCCTCCCCAAAAAAGTATGCACCAAAAAAGAAAAGTAAAAAAAATGTTAACAAATAAGAAGAATTTTTTGCTGTAAAATTCTTCCATGTTGAAAATGGCTACAGAAATTCTTTTCTATCTGAAATATCTGAGTGAACATTCATAGTAGGTATTTATTGTGGAAAACATGTCCAGGCAAAAAAAATAAAAACTAAAGTACCTTTTCTTGTATTTCTCCTCGGATTTTCCTGAGAGGAAATCATTTGGACAACACCAAGATGGAAAAAAATAGCATTTCTTAAACATTGAGACAAAATATAGAGGAATTTGGACAAAAAAGAGGGACAGAAAAAAGAACCAAACAGTGAAAAATCCTTTTTCACCCCTTATTCAGCTGTACCTCAGCAGTACAGGTAGGAGAATACAACTGCTCAGTGGATTTGCACCATGGCACAGAACCAAATGGGACAAAATACAGGGACAGCAGTACAGTTTTCCATGACAGCTATATAAAATTTCCAGCTCTTATCCAACAGTTTTAAATAACTTATGAACTCAGTCCTGTACCTCCCTTAAGACTCAGTGGGAACAGTGAAGTTAACCATACTTGGAGTTATTATTCCAAGCCAGCACCTGTATACCCTGGAGGATACAGACTAGAACATAAGCTGGGGAGGAGGGGAGAGTAGAAAACCTATTTCCCACATCTTATAAGCAAAAGGTAGGGGAAAAACAGACATTGTGATTGATCTAAAAGGCATGTGTAGGAAATGCTGCTGTCCTTTGTGACATCTCACTGGAGAATGAGCCATGCTGCAGTGGGGGGAGAAACCATAAAAAAAAGATTAACCTAGCAAGTCTCAGGCACACTTTGTGACTACAGAACTATGCCACAGCAAAAGCAATTACATAAGGGCAGCAAGACCTCATTTTCCCCCGTCACTACCTCTTGTTAATGCAATCCTCCCCCAGCAATATGGAAAAATGCATTTGACAGCTACCTAGAAGGGTCACTGTCCTCTCTCTCGGGGCACACATGCTGCATCTGCTGGGTTCTCTCTGGCACGCAGGACAGATGCTGTCCTGCTGTCAACATCACATCTTTTAACTTCAGCCAACACCATTGTCCCCTGCCACGCTGCCAGGTGAGCAGTCATGTGCACCTGCCTGCTCTTGATGGGGACATCAACATGGAGAGAAGCTCTCTGGTCCCACTCCTCCGACCATCAGGTCCCTTCTCATGGCACCAAGCAGGGCTCTGCTCCACATCGCCACACTGACACCATCTTAATGTATTCCCCTTTCATACATGCCCTAGAGCTGTACATCATACTCATCCTCAGCTTTCCAACAAAAATGCCAGGTTGAGCCCTGAGATAATACAAGCCTCAACAAGGACTTTGTACTTGCAATATTTTAGAAGAGGCCTCATGGTAAAGGCAGGAAGAAGCAAACGCAATTCTGTCTGCCATTCATCAGTATGAATTGTTTGAGGCAATACTGAATGTATAAACAATACATGGTTATTTGCATTAACCTGAACAACCAGACACTCATTAGAAAAAAGTTGTAGAGATTCATCATTGTCCCAACAGAAAACAGATCCCCAGGGACTTCAATTTATTGCAGGTATCAGATGCAACCTGGCTGTGAAAAGCACAGGCTCAAGTCCACAAGAACACAATAAAACATAACATTGCTTTAAATGGAGTCACACCCTGCTGATAAATAAATGCAGGTATTAATTCACTCCAAAGACTGAAATATCAGAGACTGGAGATGTTAGCTGTCCTACCAAGCCCAGGCAAAGCCACCAAAATCATGCTGGAATTTAACAGACTGAAAGGTGACAAGAGCCCATACCAAGACATATGGAAGGAGATGTGAGTAGGAAAAAACAAACAAACAACAAACTAAAACAAACAAACCAAAAAAGCAACCCTAAAGGCTACAGAGAGAACATTTAATCTCTCTGAGATTATATTCTTTCCCTCCCCAGAAAAAGCCCACTGCAGAAAATCAGAAGAGAACAAAACAAAACAAAGGACAACAAAATAACACTTTGTATGAAATACCTTTCCTTGGGATGAATAATAACAATTTTTAGAGCTGAACTTAAAACAATTTCGTTGCTTAACGTTTATATTTCTGTGATAGTAATGCCTAATACACACTCTCAGCAACAATATTTATTTGAAACCATCAGCATAAGAGAGTTGCAATCCCCAAATGCCACAGGCCAAGTTTTACGTCGTTCCTTAACATTATTTTGTATCAGCTCTGCACTAATGACTACTTTCAGGGATTACAAGCTTTTCTTCTGAGTTTTTGTATCTGCCGTACATTAGGTCCTCATTAGCATTCCATTTCTCAGCCCTACTCTCTGCTGTACCATTACAAGCATCAATCATGATATTTATTTATTTGCCCATGATATTTATGTCTTTCTTCCATAACTTTTCCCCCTTTATTTAAGAGATAAACCAGCATAACCAGTTAGCACACAACACCATCTCCAGTATTGGGCATATTAACGACTATTCAGCAGGGGTAAGTGTGTCATAGTTCTCTATGTATTAAAATTCATGGTTTAGGATGGAAAATGGATGCAGGATCTTCACATGCTACCTCCTTTTTTGGGCAGGGTCTTCAAGCAGCAGACACTTCACAAACACCTCCTCTTGCTACCACTACCCCTCCTTCCCAGAGGAGGATGCTGAACATTAAGTTCTTCTGGAGCAAGGGGATGTCTCAAAGGAGCAGCGAGACCAGGAGGCTCTAGAAAAAGCAGCCCAGCTTTTCAGGGCTCTCCTTCAGCACCCAGCCTGGCTCCCCAGCAGCATCAATCACAATCCTGGCAGTGCCCTACCACAGTGGTTACTGTTTGCACAGGTGCAGAGGCGACTTCAGAAAGTTCCAGAAGTAGAAAGTAGCAAAGGGAAAGCTTAGGCTGTTATTCCAGATACACCAAACCTTTCTGGCTACCACACTGTCATAGAGCAATTGCTTATATTAGGCATTTCTAACATCAAAAAACATGCCAGTGCTTACTGAAATTAAACTTTGATTACAACTTTTGTTATCTACAGATGATCTCTGTGCTGGAGGTCCCACATTTTGAGGATTCAGTGTTTCTGAGAGAAACCAGTTTGCATACAAGACAAAAAAAAGCTGCAGATAGGTATTCACTCTGCAGTCAGCTAAGCCAGTTGGCAACATTAACATCCTCTCTCCCAGCTGTCTGTTACCACTCCTCTGGGAGACGGGTACAGCTGGAGAAAGGGGATTTTACGGGACTCTCTAATCCATGTCACTGCAGGCAGCCAGGTTCACTCCTGAAGCTGGCTGATTTTGCCATCAGCAGACATGGGAACACTCATATAATCTCTTGTTTTGGAAAAGTTGTGTGGACAGTAACCTCTAGGTTCTGGGCAGTGACGAGCAGCTGGGAACAGTAATATTTTCAGCAGGCTCAGCTGGAATCTGGGGAAAGCATCTGTCCATAGTTTCAATGACAGGTGGCAAGGAAAAAGCTGTGTGTGTGAAGTGCATAGGCAATGTAAATCCTATTTCTCTGAGAGAAAGTTTACTCATCTCTGCTTTTAAGGCTTTATTTTTAGCTCCTGCATTTAGTAAATGTTCAGAGATGACATCACGAGACAAAATAGAGTGAACTTTCCAAAGAGATATAAGATAGAGTAATATTGTCTTCCTAGTATTTTAAAATAATGTGCTAATGATCCAGTCATACAACAACAGGTAACAAATCACTTATACAAAGAAGCCTATTTTAGGGGGCTTTTTTCTGCCAGCAGTTTGTGCTGGCCAGCACAAAGAACAGTACTGCTGGGCCCTTTCATTCATCCCACTGACAGATTAAATTATTTTCTGGTGTTTTACAGCGCATATTGAACCCCATCAGAATATACCATATTTTGCCTCTAAAATTGTCGTTCCTCATTGGAAATATCAAAATATTATTTATGACCATATTATGAGGTACATACCCTAGCTGGCACAGAAAAAAAACAAAACAAGCAAACCTCTGAATAAATTCCAAATTCTGCATTCAGATACGCAAGCTCTCACATTTTCATGACTGACATGGCCTTTTTATCTTTTCCTTAAATACACATTCCTGTGTTTGTAACCACCTGACTGCACTCTTCTGTCCACCTTTTAGCCTTCTCTTTGAGGAGAATATACACCTTTTGATGGGCATATACTGTCCTTACACATCACCTGGCTTTCATTTTTGTTGCTTCTCATCACCTGATTTACAGTGTACCTTCCACCACGCTCCACCGGTGCTGGAGGCAATTGGAAGGTGTCTCCATTACTACACACACACACATACTTTTTGGACAAAGATAGTCTGATGCATAGTATCTGCTCTCAACAAGAAAGACCCAGAAAGACTATCAAAATACTCTATCTATAAAATACATATAATACAGAATTTAAAGGGAGGGTGACAAAAAGTTACTGCCTAATGAAATGCCAGAGGAGACCAAGTTACTCTTGCAGCCCTTCTTTAGACTGTCACACTTCAGAACACCATTTCCTACTGCCAGTTGAAATATCTAGCTTCACTGGGACCTTGCATGTGCTTAATGCTGTATCTCCTGGCACAGACTTGAGTCAGTCATCCAAAACCCTCATCATCCTTCAGTCTCTGTTGTGGTTTTGTCTACCTCTTCAAATTTCCCTGCAGTTACATATGCAACAAGTGCTCTTGTAGCAATATGACTTCCATTTTTGCACAGGAAAATAGCTACACTGGACTTCCATCTTCACCTATCTCCTCAAATTGTATTAATGCAGTATACTCACAAAAAAAGAACTACAAGAATGACAATTTGTATTTCTCCAAAAGCCTGCTTTAACTACATTAATTACACTTCAGTCCACCCATCTGGTTTGGGCTTTACCCAAGTGTCATCCTTGTTTTGCAAAGAGAAGAACAAAGGTGTTGAAAATTTCACTGACTTATGTAAACAGTTGCCAACAGAGAAGCATTTGTGACATAGATATTCTGACTTCTGTTCTGCTGCTCTGACCAGCAGAGGAATAATTTTCCTCTCAACATATTTTGACATAGTAATATCTGCTGTTGGCTAGAAAGTGCTGGCAGATGTTCACATACAGCAACACTAACATTTTTGAAGACTTCCTCCTGTTTTCTATTCATAATTGTATCTTCCCACAAGCTACACTGGAACGTTTTACAATTACTTTGCAAATCACATTTCCAGAAAAAGAAGTCCCTGCAGCTAACTAGAGCCAGATTACAGTAGCATTCTGTTGCTACCATCCATGGCAACCAAGGAGCATCAAACACCTAAAAGCTTTAGAATCCAGCACCTACATCTGCTGAAGTCCTGTGCACACACAAAAAAGAAGTCCAAGTAACAGCAAATTTCAAATGGCTAAAATTATTTCTAAATCAGGAACTGTATAAGGAGCAACCTAAATTATCTTGACTGGACAGTCACAGACTAAAACTACCTTTAGAGAGTAACTGCTTACTGTTTTATATGGCCTAGAAATACAAGTACCTTTGAAAAGTCAATTACACAAGGGAGAATTTGTCAGAACAGCCAATTAGATGCTAAACCTCTATACTGAAAATTGATGTTACAGCTAATTAAGCAGTCAAAACTGACTTTTTGCCTAGAAACTGAAGTAAAGAGACTATTCTGCTTTAACTATATGTATAATTTTCCCATCATATATCTTTAATTGTCTATTACATGTTGGCAGTTCAACATGCCACATTCATAATTTTCTTCTAAAATACAGAACAGCATTTAGGACTTCTGAATGGTTTAAGCTTGTGTAAAGTAAGACTTTACATCAGTTGAGAATGTGGTCTATCAAAAAGGCAACATACTAAAGTGTTGTAAATATGTATATGATACGAGAAAAGATCTGCTATCTGAAGAAACCAAGAGGCAAAGGATCACAAGTTAGAGCTTCCAGAATAAATTCACAGATCATTTAAAGTCATTTGCATCGTTCTCACAAAATCTTTTCTGTCTAGGACTAAGGCTTTAGCTGAAATAAGGAAAAACTCACGTAGACAAACCAAATTTCAAGTCAACACATACATGTATTTGAAATTCACACACTGCAAATACATACATTAAAAGGCACACATTGCAGCAGTGTTCCTAAAGTGCAAGTTCTAAGAGCAGAACAAAAATGACTAAGTGGACCCAGTGGTCTGGTCAAGGAAGAAAATTTCTCTATGTCTAAATGCAAGTTCAAAAATGAAAATATCCCTGCTCAGTAAGGACCCCATTCACTATAAAAAAAATCAGCAGTCATCTTATGCAGTAGCAGGGAAATCATCTCCAGTCCTGCAGGGCATTAAAGACTTCCTAAGGGACATGTAGTGACTTCAACCACCATTTAGACACAAGTGTTTTCATCCTTGTTATTCCCCTGATTGTTCTCAACAAAATAAAAAGGTTGCTGTGAAAATTTAAAACTCCTGTCTTCTTCTGTTACAAATAAACTGCTAACCCATTTGGGAACTATGTGCACTAGTAATTGCAAAGAAAGAGGGAAAAACTTGGAAAAAAATAATTCTTTAGTAACCCGGTAATTTTTTGTCCTGACACTGGGAAAATATACAAGAAAGTCTTATTCTTCCAAACCTCTAATCCTGTTACCGCTGAAGACAAAGTGAGTTTTAACTTCCCCCCACTCCCTCAGCCTCATCTATTATAGCACAATGGGGCTTCAACGCAGAACCATACTTTAAAAATTACACCTATTTTAGGGCACAAATCCCACACACACAACGCATTGCCATTCTAAGCAGTCACCCCCTCCACAGCGGGCTGCGCTCTGCAGCCAGAAGCCCATCACAGATGTTTAAAGCCAGCATGTGCCAGCGTTTCTGAACGCACATGCCCATGTGTGTCCACATTCATATCCACAGTGACACATGCTGGCTGTTCCGGGAAGAACACCACTAGAGAGGTCACCTTAAAAAAAAAAAAAAAAAAAAAAAAAAAAAAAAAAAAGG
>VZRS01004430.1:83253-99661 GCA_013398055.1 Ifrita kowaldi | reverse complement strand
CGGCGGTTCTCGTCTGCCTGTGCTGAAGTCACCGCTTGGTTCCCGTCCCGAGGTGCTGCCGTCCAGGGTCTGGCGAAGCCTCCGCCTGATCTTTGAGCACGAATAAAAATAATTTGGGAAAGGCGAGGGGTGGGGGGTGGAGGGAGGGGGGAAGGGAAGAAATCAGGACATTTGCAGTAGCTGACTGAGGTGGGAATGTGCAGAGCTGGCGCGGGGCTGACAGCCGCAGGTTCGCTTGCCCTGTCGTAAAGGACGATTGTACACAGCGGTCCTGTCCTCTTTAACAAACCCTCCTCCCGCCCCAGCAAGTGACATTTCTGTGCTGTACTTTGTGTGCCTAGAAAGGGGTCTAAGAATAGCCTTATTCTTCCCTTCCCTTTCACAGACTCCCAATGTGCAGGGCAGAAATGTCTTGTTGCCAGTTTGTCAAATTCTGCAGGATAAAGGATTGGGGGGTTATTTTTTTTCCCCCCTAGTTTCACGTGCATAGCAGTAAGACCCTGGCATCACCTGGTGATCCCAGTATTGTTTATTGACCTCCCCCAAGTTCATCCTCTATGGTCTTTGCAAATAATAAAAACTTTACAAGTAACCTTTCACATCTTTCTCAACAATAACTATGAAGGCTGGAAGGGAAAGCGGTTCTTTCCCTCGCTTTTTTGGTTTTTTGGGGTTTTTTTTCCCAAGACAACCATGGGAGTCAATGATAAATCTCCTTTCCAGACTAAATTAACCAATTGAGACACTAAGCATCATACAAAGCAAACGTCCTCTTTCTTTGAAGAAAGAAAAGAAAAGAAAAAAAAAAACCACCAGAGCAGAGTGTCTGTACATGAGAGTGGGAAATGCAATCCATCCCTTAACCCAAATCCAGAGCATGGGAATTAGAGTTCACTTCCAGTGTGCCCAACACGCATGTCACCCTCAGAAGAGCTACAGGCTTCTTCTCCAGTGATGGAGCCAGCACAGCCACTTCACATTGCAACTGGTGTGAAAACAAACAAACAAAAAGGAACCCTGCTGCTGGTACCACCCGTGTAACTGATCGCACAGCATCCCTGATGTATCTTGCAGAGTCACAGTGGTCAGTGAATCCCACCCCCATCCCAATCAGCCTAGCACCTCTTCTGCACCAAAGCTTTGTCTCCAGCCTGTTGGTGACATGGAACTGTGCTTCTGAACTCATGAAATCCACTGGCTGCCAAAGCAGTCCTAACAAATGATGGGTTTCCTTGGGAGAGTTAACGGGCAACAGCCACAAATGAGTGATTGTTTTCATGCTATTTCGATCATGTTGGTTACAGGTAAATTAGCCAGAAGCAATTGATTTGAGAAGAAATAGGTTCAAAATCTAGAACAATAATGGCGCATAATGAGCCCCTCTGCCAGTTGAGTCAGGCATACAAGTGAACAAACCAGAAGAGGCAAACTTCTGCCTTAAGTCCTTCGCAGCTGCCAGCAGACAGTGACATTTTCCATTAGCTGAGGCTGCCAAAGCAACATGAGTGTGTAAATCAGGGGGTCCATCCCTTTAATAATCTACTTCTCTCTCAGAAGATCTCCAAGGAGTGGCCACTCATATTCACATACATGAAAAATCACTCAAAACACCATCCAACCTGCTTTATGTATTCCCCTAGATGTATGTGAAGCCCAGGGCAGACATTATACACATTATATGGAGCTGTTTCTGCTATGTGAAATGTCAATAGTGACAGTATTCAGCTAACCAAGAAGTAAGTGAACAGCAAAATGAGAATTTCTACCAACACAAGGAATATTATGTTGATGATTAAATCTTTCAAATAGTTGTCTAACCATGGAATCACTTTCAGATCACTCTAAAAACAAACAGTTTCACAGTCTTTTGGGGCATGTCCCGTCTTAAATTTTAACATTCCAGAAATACCTGAAAGAAAATGGTTTTTATACCTTCAGATGGCTGGAATGCTGTTCCTTTTGATGGAAACTGTCTTTTAGCCAAGAGAACTACAAACACTTCATACTGAGGCTCACCGTAATCTACTCCACACATGGAAAGGGCGACAGACCTAAGAAAATGGTGCAGCATATACATATCTCTACTAACCATGCAACAGTGAAAGTGTTTTCTATGTTAAGCAAGGTTGCTGTCTAAAGAAGCCCATTTCAGATACTAACCTTTACATGTCTCAGCAATTTTCAAGGCTCTTCAGAGACTAGATGTCTCAGAGGTAGTTTGGGTTTTGTTTGGTTTTGGAAGATTTTTGGCTGGTTGATGGGGGTTTTTTGAGTTGGTTTGGGTTTTTTTGTTGGTTTGGTTTTTGATGAGTTAAGAGTTTGTACCCCTACAAATGCTAGAGGCAAGATTACTCAAGGAAACATCTGTAGAAGACAAGACTAATCTTTTGCACTTGCTGTGGTACTTCTCCTGTGGCTTTCTTTGAAGTGCCACCTGGTCACAGGTATTACTGCATCTTCAGTAAAATTACTTTCTCTTTACAAAACCTCTCGGATGAATTGGCACCCTGTAATCCCACAGCCATGGACATGTCAACAATAACACACACACATTTTGTCCAAGTATAAGCAAAAAGGCTTCTTGAGGAAACGACCCTGGAATCAGTCAACAGATCTAATATTCAGAACAATTTTCATATCAAATGAAGAATTAAGGGATGGGTTACAAGCCCGAGATTCATGAATGACTTCATTGCAGAGGGAATCTCGTATTTATTATGCACATATTAATTACACTCATATTAATTACACTCATATTAATTATATGGTAATAAACTGAACCAAGTAGAGCTCTTAAAGCATGCAGAAGACAATCCTGCACCAGGAAAGCATTACCTCTCTTACTGCAGCTTATGTGGGTCTATTTATTTTTAAAGAAAAACATGAATATTTCATTTACAGTAGTTTTATCCATGTATTTCTATGCTGGAATCTGGAGAGTCCATGTGAATTTAAGAAATACATAAGGAATTGTCACTGACCTACTTATAAAACACTGATGCAACTTTTTTTCTGAGAGTATAATGCAAAACACAGAGTTGTTTACTCAACACTATAATAGTGCTTTAACGCAGCATTTATACAAAAAAATATTTGTAAAACATGATATTCCATAATTAATACTTTTTGAAGTGGAACAAGAAGAATAGTCTGTTGTCATAGAGAAGCAGCTTTTTAATTTGAGTAAATTTGATACTGCTGGGGATGAGGGCTTTTTATTAGTCACAGTCAGGGAAAATGCAAGAGGCAAATTATGTTGCACCACTTTCTGTTAATACCCTTCAATGTGGACTTCTCTCTTCACCATTGTATCATTATGATCCACATTTTCTGTCTGTGAAAATAGTCATATGTAAAAACTGTACAGTTGTTGTGTGATGTGTAAAATGCCAGTGACACCACCATAGCCATTTTCACTTGTTTTCTAAATGATGGCTTCAGCAGTGAAGAATAAAGCTCAGATGCTGTTTTTGAATAAACCCCAGTTGTTTATCAGATAGTTTTTTCTTGCCAGCTTCCTGACCAGATCTGCGAACTTCTCTTGGTGTACTCTCTCCCTTCAGCACATATGCCCCTCTATTTGTATCTGCAAAGCACAGAAGACTGTGCACAGTCTTCTTTTCCCAATTTCCCAGATGCTTTCTGCCCTTTAGCAAAGTCCTCTCACACAGGTGCTCTCTCTTTCCCTCCTTCTCACACAAACCTGCGTGCACAGCAGCTCCTTTGCTCATCTTCTTGCAATTTGTTAGTCTTGCAGCCTCCCTGAGGTGAGAGCTGGTACCAGTATTAGCATCCTGCACACTGCAGGCTACAATCTGCCTTTCTGACCAGGAGAACTTGGGATTTAAATCCAGCACTTGGCAAAACCCCGGCAAAGACTGAGACAAACTGAGTAAGCTACACACCCAACCATGACAGTACCAGCCCTGTTAAAAAGCCTTGGCATCAAAGACATCCCTCTCAAGCATGCGTCAGCTGAGGAGACATCACCCAATTTTAGCTACAGTTATGAATGTTTCATACTGATTTGATATCGCTCCACTTGTAATTGCAAAATTTACTTGCTATCAGAAAATAGAGCTGTGAAACAAAGGCTGTAGCTATTTAAGGAACACACCTTAAGTCTCTGAATGTTTCATGTCTTTCTGGGGTTTTATACCATCTTCACTTGATTATGCTTCACACCTTGAGCCTAAGGTTGCAGCTTTGGCAAGTGTACTGGTGCAGTTAGCAGTGGAGAAGCATCACTGGGAGTGGTGGAAATCATAAAGTTGTTGTGCAGCCGCATTCTTCTGAGTGCAGAAAGAGAAATAGAGGCAATTACATTAATGAGAGGTAGAGATGAAGGTATTTTTCAGAAGTTTTCCCAAAGATTCTTGTTTGATTCAAGGGCAAGGAAGAAAGGCTGAAAGTGCCAGTTGTGCTCTCTTTTTCCCAAATTTGAACTTAGTTGCAAGGTCCCCACATTAACCGTCCTTGCTAAAGTCTTGTTTTTTATACTAGCTTTATTTTCTTCCTCCAAGAGAGTGCACATCTCTTTGATGTAAGGTAAAAGACAGACTGCCCTGCTGGCAGCCTTCACACATTATGATGCCTAAAAATGTCCTTTCACAGAAAATGTCAGCTAGGATTGCTGGCATTGTATTTGGCGCATGGAACTATATAAAGTAAGAAGAGGATAGTTCATGATCAAGATTTAATTATCTCAGCTCTGTCAGTCCAGATCACAATAACAATTAGGGAAGATTAGAGTTAAATTACCTTGACCTAACTGTGCTCTGTGTTTTGATCATTTTCTCATCTGAAGTATTATCCCCTATTAAAAAATGAATCAGCATATCCATCAAAGATATTTATGATAACAAAGCTGGCTTGAAAAGACTTTAATCTTGTATGTTTTACTCTCATAATAGAGAAAAAAATCTATGCAGCCCTCACTACAGCCAGACACTGGTTGGAGTACGAGTCCCTAAAAGAAGGTGGGTGTTATTTTATTTTATTCCACCACCTAATGTAATAATATAATTCCATCTGCAAGTACTAAAATGGAGAGAGAATTCCTGGTAGTAGAAGACTTTCTGTAGAAACAAAAGGGAAAACACCATCTAGTATCTGAGAATCAAATTAGAACAAATTCATACTTGACAGCAGAATTTTTAATGACCACAAGAGGCTTAAGGAATTCTCCAGGCTTTATTGCCATTAAAAGAAGATGTCATTTTAGAGAACACAGCTTTGGGTTTGGCACACACACACAGGGGGAATTTTTACAGCTTTAAGTCATGGTCAGAGTCAGTGGAGAAATTTCAGGCAACTTTGGATCAGGGACCAAATCCAGACCCTGTCCCCAGACCCCAACCCCATCCCCAGACCCCCCTCACTCAGAAAGACCAACAGACGCTTGTGATGCTGGGCTCTCCCTTCCTTTCCATGTGTTCAAGCTGCCATATCAACAAATTTGCCAAATCCAACACTGATAGTTTAAAAAAAAATCTAGTCTGCCTGGTGTGTCCTGAGTGGAACTGCCATGGAACAGTCATGATCCATTTAGTTTTCAGTTGAGCTAAGCCAGATTTTGGCTCTTGCATTGTAGAGAGAGGAAAAAAATAGTTTAAAACATGGTCGTGACCTCAAAGGTACAAATTTTACATCTCCGAGTATAGTCTAATTGCTTCTGCAATATCAGGAGAGAAAGTATCACAGGATCTCTTACACTGCCTGACAAACAATAGGGTTTTCACACTTCATCTGTACAGTTTTCACACCCAAAGCTTTATGTAGTAAGCAAATGGGAACAGTTTCAATGATTCCACCACTCTATCAAACAATTGAGAAGGCCTTCAAATGATGCAGTATTGTGTAGTAGCATTAACACATTATCAAACTTCAATTCTTTAAGGACTTTGGATTTCTCCTGCCTAAAGAGAAAAACATAGAGGAGAGGGAACAACCTGGTTAGTGAGGGTCGTGTTTACACTCTGGTGCAGACACCTGAGCCACATCTGGCTCTCCTGCTAGGAGATGTCTACAACCATATTAGCTCAGGTACTGCAGTGCTGGGACGTGCTGGGTGGCTGCCAGACACCAGGAGGTGCGTTAGAAGAGCACTGCACTCTGGCAGAGCAGTGCTTGGAGATCTCTGAGCACTGCAGAGACTACACATGCCCAGCCCGTCTCACCAAATCTCCCTGCAGCCAAAGGGAACCCTGACTTGCATCGTCAGGAAGAAGAAATGTACGCTGTACCTCAGCCCACACTTCCTGGGTTGGTCTTACGGGGGTAAAAGAAACCCCAATTCCAAAGAGCCAGAACAGTCTGGTAATGAATTTAATATAAAATTCTAGACTGTAAATGTTACATTATTTTGGCATTGCTTTTTAAGCGACAAAATTTAAATTCTTAGTTCATACAGCTAAATCAGTACTGGATATGATACTAAATAAATTCCATTATTTAATTTTTTGAACAAACAAAAGGAAAAGAAAGATTTTTTGCCTGTATGTTCTTAAAAATAATCATCCATAGATATATATTTTAGATCCCACTCCTTGTCCCCTTAATAGCAAAAATGCATGTAAGGCTAGGATGACCACATTCAAGTACCTGCTTCACCTGATTACAACATCTGCTTCATCTTGGCTTGTCTCTGTTGCTAGTGAGCACCTAACTCTTCGGTTATTTCTAGCTGAAAATTATTTCACCATAAAATGCTTGATTAGTCCTGATCTAAGTGGTCTGTTTTTCAAAAGTCTGAGCACTAGGCATTTCTCATGAACATCGCTTGTGTTTTACTTATTACTTATTCAAGCACATATAAATCCAGAGATTGTGTATTTTAACAGGCTTGGGTATGGGAGGCAGACTGTTAATCAGGACAGATGATGGTCAATGTCTTCAGTACATAAGCGCTGATGGAAAAACAACTTTAGAAGCTGGGAATTCCTTGCCTTCTCAGATTTGAATTCTAATAACAGTGTAATCTTGAGAAATAAATTAGACATCTAAAATAACATATTTTTGGATGAGGGGAGGAGGATTCATCATAGGTGCATAAATAAGAAGGTACAGAGATACAGAAGGGGAGAGTTACTGATGGTTAAGAAACCAGTACTAAGTTGGGAAGAAATGAAGCAACTGTGAATAAGAAACTCTTACTAGAAGGGAATATCAAAAGATGTTCAATGATTAGTTTGTTTAGAGGAGCATAAAGGCAAGAGTTAAACTGTGCTACCTAAACCACTGAACAGAACTCAGCATGTGTAGGAGAAACTGACTCTTAGCACATAAATTCTAGATCTGAGAAAAACAAATCCAGTGCTGTAAACACAGCATATACTGTGAATCAAAATGATTGAGCATGAAGAAATACTATGTGTAATAGAGTTCATTAACTACTGGATTTGTTTCAGGGAGTATGGTCCCAAGTACAGTAATTACAATGAGAATAATTATGATTGATTTACGTGAATATTTACCTTGAAGCTGATAGAATTACAAGTCTGGGTGAATAGACTCATTCAAGCTCAATAACTTGAGCAAAATATCAGCATTTAAACCAGGTCTTTTTCTCCCAGACAAGTAATTATTTTTAAAAAATCTTATTTATAACTTTAAGAGTGGAAGCTATTTATAACCTGTGCTTTAGTAGATCTCCACAGTTCAGAACAAAGAAATGAGGGAAGGCATAGGATAATTAAATGGTAAAATTCCAGGGTCAGTTTTTGTCCCCAAAGCATCTTTCAGGAAAGGATACTCAGTTAAAGCACAGCAAATAAAATGGAAGATTTGACAGGCAAGATACAACTCATACAGAAAGCTGAACCTCAGAAAGTACACAAAACCAGTCAAAGGCATGATGACAAAGAAGCAATGCAAGGAAATCACATATGGAAAGCTGCGTAGGTTTACTGGGCTGCTAAGTGTAAAGAATTAAATCACATGGTGAGGAAAGATTGCAATGAAGGTAAATGATTCATTTGGGTGTCAGAAAAGAAGGGCTGAGAGGGAATCTTTACTCTGAAGTTACATGTAATGGTGTGAAAGCCCTGTTGGGTAAAAGATGTTAAAATTATCGGTGGGGTAACCACTTCAGCAATATATGTTCCAATAACTCATAGTACCAAACGGAATTTATCGGAGACTCTGAGGAAATCCTGAGAATGGAGCACAATTTCAGCCTACCATAATTTATCACTAAAGATATGTAATTTATCATTAAAACAGCCACTCTTCTGGGTAACTGGAAAATGGCCAACACTGTAGCAATCTTTAAAACAGCTCTTAAGAATGACCCTCAGAACAGAAATATAAAGAACCTTAATTCATTAGTGGGCAAAATAGTTGAGAAAATCACTTAAAATGCTTATAAAACACCTATAGGTGATACGTAGGAGAGAGAGAAAAAAATCAGGATGAATAATTGCAAGTCAGCACTGATCAGCAGAGATAAATTGATATACTTAGCAGTGAGGATAAACTGTGCTTTTCTAACCTGTTCAAGTGTTACAAAGAGGTAGCAAAATATTGACTAAAAGAGAATCACAAGATATGCATTTACAGAGGCATTTGATAGTATCATTCACACAAGGCTTTTAAGGAAACTCAGTAACCCTGGGGTAGGAGATAAGGTTTTGCTATGGGTTAAAAGGGAGAGAAAAGGATGGGGATAAATGGCAAGTGACTGGGATGAAAAGGTGGTAAGAGTGTGATGCCACAGAGACTCCGCCAGAGGATCACTGCTGGGATTAATTCCACTCTTTCTCCGGCCCCATCTATTTATTAATGACTAGGAAGAGAGGGAGTACAATGAGATGGCAAAACTGCTGACAACACAAAGCTGTTAAATTAGATAAAATTAAGGTGTCTGTAAATAACTCTTGTGACTTGTTGCAAAGCTAGCAACAGGAAAGGAAATTATGTTCAGCATAAGCAACTGCGGAGATACAGCCATTAAAAGAACTGCTTAAACTCATTACTCATTAATGGGGTCTAAACGAATTATGGGAGAGCCTTGCTCAATTGCATGTAGGACAGAACTACTGTGTTTTCTTGCTTACTTGCAACTACAGGGACTATTCTGAAATAGCAAATAATACTAAATATCTCCTGTTTGTCTATTTAAATAGTTTGGATTTCATTTTATCTGAATCCTTCCTACTCTCTGAGTGGTACTCCATACTCACAGTGACATACCACCGCTGAGAAGGGCAGTGTCTGCCTCTCTCTTCGTAGCTGAGAAAACTTGGCAAGCAGATGGTTCTGAACAGTGGGGCCAGCTAAGCAGTCTGTCATAGCCTCCTTCCATCACCCAGTCTCAGAGCCAGAGGACTCCTGCTGTGGGAGCTTTTATATCTCTTCATAAAAAACACCGACAACATGCTAAAGATAGCCTCTGCTTACGTGGGGCAAGCCAAACTCTGCACTGAGGGAAAAAAATGAACAGCCTTTCCATATGGCAAGATATTTTTCACAGATTATGGTGCTGTTGGAAGGGGCTTTGCTGGAAGCTCCCCTTGGCCAATCCACTGAAGAATTTCCTTCCCTTTTCCTGACGCCGAGTGACTCCCAAAAACATGAAAGGCAGAAGAAAGAGGAGGAAAATTCCAGAGGTGCACTGAAAACCTTATGCTGGGTTTGAGCCTGTTTTTTCCTTGCACTAATGTAAATGTGGGGTCAATGCCCCGAATTCCAGCAGAGACGCCTCAGCACTAGGGCTGGGAGGGACTGCAGCATGTGGAAGGACAAGCACTTGGGTCCCGAGCTGTCACTGCCAGCACCCAGCCCCACAACATGGCTGCTGCTGGCATGTCCATCTCTCCTGCTCAGCCCTGTTCAATCCTGAGCAGAAAGAGGATACAGCTGACAGGCATGAACTTATTTCACAGGACTATGAGAAGACGCTACATTCTTGCCTTAATCTTCTACCATGCTTCAATAAATGAAATAAAGGTAAACATTTTCTCACCCCCCATCATGAAGTTATACATCAGTGGAAAAGGGAACTCACTTCTTCACCTGTTGACTGAAATATTCCTTAGGGGATGGGAATAACTCAATAAAGAAAACATTAACCCAGAGCAGCAAACCTTTTATGAAAACTTGGGGGGAAGGAGGAGAATAAAGGGCACACAACAGAGAAATGGTAATCACTGCTATCCCATCTGACCTTTCCTGCTTGTACCTGCATTTCCCTGCATTTATTACAGTTTAAAGTATCTTTTGGACACAGATTAGCAGCAATGCATATTATCTGAGCTCAATACCTTTTACCCTGATACTAATTCCTTCACAACTCTGCTGCATATTCTCACCGAGTACATTTTGGAGCATCATCTTCAGCTGTTTTCACAGCCATAAGGCATGGGGGTGCTTATGGCCATCCTATGGTCAATCAGCTTGTTCATCTCTCCCTCCTCCAGTTCATGAACCCCTTTCCCACAGCAGAAGTTGTGGTGATTAGTCTTCAAGGGCATGATTTTGCACTTTGGATTATTAAATTTCATGCTGTTTCTGTTCTGCTGTTCCACAAGGTCATCTAATTTTTCCTGCATAATAATCAAGTCTTCCTCTGGACGGTATTAGCTGTACATACCAGCTTTGTGCCATTGGCAGATTTTGTAAGCGCACGTTAGTTCTTACACCATGGTCATGAAAGAAAACAATGAGCCAGACTGGGCCCAAGGCTGCCCTCACAAGGAGCATAACTATTGCCCTGCACTCCTGTTATCCAGGAGCCTCCTCCGTTCTACAAGGGCAGAATTAATCCCCTGTCATTTCTTACTCAAATATTAGTTCCTGCGAAGCACACCCATTCTCAATGCTTTCCTTAAGGCTGGAGAGATTCACTCCACCTTTTAGTTGCTTTTATCTTCCATATTTCTTCCCTAAGATCTCTGGGGTTCAAATAGGATTTGTGATTATCTCCCTCCACCACTCCTTTCTTTTTTCTTTTGCTCTTGCCATGAAGCAGCATGTTTCTCTCTAGGGGTGGTGCCAGCAGAGGACAAGAACTCTGCCACCAACTCCTGAGGAGAAAAGAAGCTACTGATCAGGTAAAGTGTCAGGACAGATAGAAGTAATGTTTGGACCATCACCCAACCCTACTTTTGTGTTGTTTTTTTTCTTTTTCACTAAATCTTTAATAGGTTTAACAGACATGCAGATTCAATATTATTGGGGGCATTTCTTTCAAAGAACCTGAGACACTCTTACAGAAGGAAAAGAGCATTCAGGAAAAGCTTCCTGTACTGGCAAGGACTCCATATAGATCCTTGCAGCTTTTCCAAAATGAAAGAATGCTGGGGCATAGAGGGGAGGATGCTTGGGAAAGGCAGGGCTGAAGGCCAGGCCATGCTGAAAGCAGGGTGAAACTTCAGCCTGAGGACTTGGAAAACAGAGAGGGAAGAGAGGACAGGACTGCTGAGCAATGACAACAGATATGCTCATCCACCAAAAAATGAACAAGACAAAAATACAAGGAGAAGGTCAAGGGGACCAGCTCCCACATCCACCAGCTCCTCAGCCAGATGTGGGAGTCAATTGGGTTGCCTTTCAGATACACATGCAGGGCTCTGACTGATGCCTTTTTTCTGGGCTCCTGTGGATTCTATGGAGGGTGTCCCCTCCTCTCCACAGTTTGCAGGGGAAAGGTTTAAGCTTTCCCCTTTCATGGGCCTCTCTGCCCAATTTCAAACCCTAACCTTTCCACCTCCCTCAGAGATCTCCTTCCCTAGTGCTAGCACAATACCAGTCCCCTTTTAACTCACTTTTCTTTCTGTGCTTCTGCCTTTCCGTGCTGGGTCCTAAAGTCTGGTCACAGTCCTGAATCGTCACTCCAGCCCCTCAATAGTTTGCTGGCAGAGAGAGGGCCAAAGCAAGATGTGTTTCAACCCAGGACTGCGAGTTTCAAGGTCTTTAGGGTCCCTTCGTGGTCGTCAGCAACTGATGCCTTTTCCTGGTCTTAAAATCAAGAGTCAAACACGGTTAGAAGGGAAAAAGGGATTTTACCTTTGTATTTATTTTAAGGATCCTTAGGTGCGCTACGTCCAGGTCAAATGCATTTCAATGCACACCACAATGCACACCCCAAATGATCTGGTATAACATTATAGGTCTTACTAATTAGCACATCTATCAAAAATTCCCCAATGACAGGCTCAAATGAGCCTCCCTCCCCAAGGAACCTTCACCTGGATGGTTCTATCTTAGTTAACAAAATGAGTTCTGGAGAGGACCTTGGGTTCCGGGGCATATTGATCCCTAACTACGAAGCTTCTAAAATGTTTAGTCTCTTAGCTTGACAAACAAGTCCAAGAATGTAGGCAAAAAGCACTAAGAATACAGAAGTTGTAAAAAGGTATAAAGGGGTATAAAAGAAAAGGCAAAAAAATCATCATGGCATCATGACAGCTCAGGACTTGTTGAGTTTTTTACATGTATGCGGCCACCTTAGTTTGTATAGATCAGAGCAGCATCAGCTCTCCAAGCCTCTCACTGCCCCAATGTAAATACCAACCCAGCACCCAGCAAACACTTCTCATCTCACTCAGCACAGCAGTGGAGGAGAAGATGTAGTCAGGATTAGTGCCAGCAAATTATTTTGAATGTTTGCCCTACCCGTGACAGATTGCCCAGGTTTCCCCTCTTTTGTGTGTTCAAACCCTGACATAAAATTTCTGTTTGCTCAAGGCCATCTGCCTAACTTACAGTTTGGGGCTGGGGAAGTGTCACCTGCTGTTTGCCCAGGCTGGAACTAAGTTTCCCACATTTCCAAGTAGGTGGTGAAGTCAGCCTTACTTCTGGTTTTCACTAAGGATGGCTCAAAATTGGATGGAGCCTCTCTAGCTGCCAGGCAGCGCTGGGTGGAGGGGCTGCATGAGAGCAAGGTTTATTTTTCTGCAGCCACACCAGTGCAGCCCAGCAGAGCCTATGTCACAGCTGCCTTCCACCTGGCCAAGCCATAGCAGCAGCAGAGCTGCTTCTCACCTGACAGCAGCATACTGTGTGAATGTACCCCCTGTTTGCTTCGCCTCGGGAAGGGATGACTTCCATCACCCTGCCATCCTCATTCACATCCCAGTACTATCTCCACCCCAGATCCTGGGAATGGGATTCATTTACTATTTAGCCATACCTGGATTAACCTTTCATTTCTATCTGTCAGTCAGCAGCTCTTCTTTTTCTCTTTTTATTTCACAAGATACAGTATCTCCTGCTATTTTTTTTCTTTAGTTTTCTTCATGAGCTGCAGTTCAGCAAGGCTTTTGAATGTTTTTGGTTTATCTCTGCATTTTCTGACCTTTGAGACCTATCTATCCCAGCTTTCAGTTCCTTTTCCATTAGAGACAAGTTTCTTCCCTTAAACACTTTCCATGGGTGCTTATTTTTGCCGGGCGGGTCAACTTTCCTTTCCTACCATTTTCCCCTTGTGCCTGCAATCTACAAGAAAACTCTTAAATAATACACTGACTTAAATTAACTCCAAGTCTTCACATTAAAATTTTTGAGCTCTTAACTCCACTGAGCCTTATTTCACACACACACAAAAATTGCCATTCTGAATCCAAAACCTTAGCTGCCAACCTGTTTCAACTGATTTACAATCACCTCATCAAAGATGATTTTTGACAGCCAGTTCCTTTGTAACTCTGTAAGATTCTGAGTTTAAAGCAGGATCACCTCTGGTTGATACAGTGACCTTCTAGCAGAACATGCAGACCTTCTCATTCAAAAATACCAGGACTTTACAATTTCTGGTAGCACAACCTGCCAGACTATGTGTACAAGTTAAAAACCTCTACCAACAGATAATTCTTCCGTCATCTTAGAGAGATCTCCACCATACCCACAGCTGAGCCTGGGGACATCCACAACAGATGGCTCTGACAGAAACATATTTTCTTCTCTGTGCCTTCTGTTCATCACAAAGCTTCTGTTCCTGTACCTCTTATTCCCACCATAAAGCCCTGCACGACTTAGTCGTACCTTTTCTTGCCCTTCATGATTATACAGTTTCCCCATAAGAAAAACAAAAACCAAACCCCTTTAAAAGTAGAGGCGCTTTGATGGCTATCTCAGCAGCACTCATATTTTACTTTGACTCTTGGGATGTTTCCTGTTTTTCTGAAGGCCACGGCTAACAGCAAGCAATTGCATGAGACTATCAGCTTCCATTAAAGAAAAAATTTTTAAAAAGAAACAAGAAAAGGATTTGTCACTTATATTTGTAGATAAAAGCTTGAAAATATGACTCAGATGCACCTGAACACTCTGAAGCAAGAAATGAAATGAGGAGATACCTGAAATTATTTTTTTTTAAAGGCCAGCATAGACAATGTCAAGAGGTTTGGAGTCTGAGCCATGGTTTTAGAGAATTGAAGCTGGGGGCAATACCATGATAAATGGACAGAGAGACAACTGAAGCCAGCTCAATGGCTGTGTGCACTGTGGAAAAGGAGAGGTGAACTTGTGCACAGAAGTGACCTGCAGGATCACAATCCTTGTATCAAAATTACAAATTATCTTCTATCATTAGCACCAGGAATCATGAGGTGAAGCAGATTTCATGACCTGAAAGTCTTTTCAAGAAGCCAGGAAAGTGGTACAGAACATAGTTTCACATGTTCCTTATAAGAGACTTTGAAATATTTTATTACAGGTGCAGGGATGTAGAAAATGGTTTAATCAACTACTGTGTGCTCCTTATCTAGGGAAGGTTTACCATAGTGTTAGGATACTTCAAATAAGCAACATGGATCATGTCATCCTAATAGTGAAAATGCTGCAACACTCCAATAGATGAAAAAAACACATAAAAGCAAAACCTTTCTTCCCTTGATCTCTGTGATACACTGTGCTTGGAGCCAGTAAAGGCAATACAAATTTTGCAGTGTTTAGTTTTGTGTGTATTAAATAACTGAATAAAATCAATTGGAAAAGACACATTAGCATACACTAGGCGTTACAAGAGAAGTGTGTAAACTTCTGACAATTACATTAATTACACAACTAGATTTTAAACCTGGGCAACTAAGAAGGAGGTCATCCAAAAACATAGTAATAAGAGTCTTCCTTTAATTTCTCACCTAAAACATACTTTCTCTTCTTTTGTCCTACTTTTTATTGTTTTTCCCATCCTTGGATGTTAATAATACACTTGTGTTATTTTTCAGCTGGATGTAGAGACCATGAGGATGCCATCTTACCTTAATGTTCACAAGGCTATCGTAAATAAAAGAACACAGAACATTAATAAGGAGCAGAATAACATGCAATGCCATTTTGAAGAATTCACACTACTGTTATTCATCTTCTGTGACCATTTAATAGAGGAAGTGTCTGAAAGGACAGATGGGAATTGAAAGCAATGCACTTGGAAGAAAATGGAGATTACAACTGTGCCGCCAATAATTTGAAACTGATTCTCAAGCTTCTTCAGAAATAAATGCAGAGCTCAAGGTCAGAAAATACATTACTTAGAATCAACCATTAGAATGTAGAACAGCCCCACAGAAGATTTTGGTGTCTGCAGATATCCTACATTTGTCTTCATCAGCAGTGAAGTATCCAAGTTGCTGCAAGTGTCTTGGAGTACTGGGATCAAGTAGTTCATTGATTGCAATATACAAGTAGCTATGCAGTGGTAGCAAAACTGCAGATACCCAGCTAGACCCCAAAGTCACAGACTAAATGAACTCAAACTCTAACAGGGGTGGTCTGTTCCTATGGGAATATTGTCTGTGTGTAAATACATGTGCATGTGTATGTGTGAATATATATATATATATATATATGTATGTATGTATGTATGTATCTCTCAAAGGACTGGAAGTGTGATGATGGTTAGCCCCGATGTATTGGAAAGCCTGGGACCTGGCACAACAAAAATTGTACGGAATAACGGCTGGATACTGTTCTGCTTTTGGCTGGGATAGAGTTAATTTTCTCCTGAGTAGCTGGTACAGTGCTGTGTTTTGGATTTAGTATGAGAATAATGTTGATAGCACATTGATGTTTTAATTTTTCCTAAGTAGTGCTTAGCCAAAGTCAAAGACTTTTGTGTTTTCCATGCTCTGCCAGTGAGGAGCTGCACAAGAAGCCATGAGGGAGCATGGCCAGGACCCAAACTGGCCAAAGGCATATTCCATACCGTAGTCTATAAACTGGGGGGAGTTGGCTGGTAGCTACCAATCGCTGCTTGAGGAGGGGCTGGGCCCTGGTCACTGGGTGGTGAGCACTTATATTGTGCATCACTTGTTCTTCTTGGGTTTTATTCCCTCCTCTATCTCTGTCTCCCTCTTTCCCCCTGCCTCTTTTCATTACTGATATTATTTTTGGTTTTATTATATTATTTTACTCTATTTCAGTTATAAAACTGTTTTTATCTCAACCCACGAATTGTAAGTTTTTC